>LR738709.1:232439330-232480685 GCA_902687465.1 Secale cereale | reverse complement strand
GGGGGGGGGGGTGCACGCAGGCAGGCAGGAGGTGGCCGGCGCACGGTGGCCACGCGCCTCACGTCCTTCTGGCGCGAGGTAGGCGATGACTGACAGCGGTGGTGGCTGCCGTGGGCTGGGCCAACAGTGCTGGGCCGCAGTTGGGCCGGTAGGTAAGGCCAGGTAAGCCCTTTCCCTTATTTCTTTCTGATTTCTATTTCTTTTGCTCTATTTTAATTTAGTACTAATACTAAATCATTTTTGTTGCTTCTGAAATTATTTGTGGATGCAATATGGATTATTCCAAAACTCCACAAAATGTTTCCGGAATAATTGGAGCAATAAAAATAATTATAGGATTTATTTGCTCCAACTCAAATACAATATGAGTTAATTAAAAAATCCAAAAATGTCCTAGAAGTATATTCATCATTTTTGGCAGAGGTTTCTACCTTAACAAAAAATCATGAACTTTTCTTGAGGCACTTTGGGTACAATGAAAATATTTTTGGGTTGAACCTAGGTGGGTTCTTTTGGTGCTAGGGTTTTAAACAATCCCCAATTCAAGTTTAAAGAAAAGTTTAGACATGATGCAACAAACAAACTAGCACTAGGCAGACAGAAGCTAGGGATGTGACAAAATGCTTTTTTATGAAGTCCGGAAAAAATTATCCAGGTCGATATCTAAAGCTATGGAAAGATATTTGGACAAGCAGATCTAAGTAACGAAATATATGTGTAGCTAATTAAGCAAACAGATTTGAGTGCTAAATTATGGCAGGCTATTTCAGCAGTCAATTAGGCCGAGCACATAGCCATCGAAGGCTATCTCAGCAACAAAGATCGAGTATAAAACGGTGTAGAGTTATTTCACCTAATAGATTGGCTACTAGACCATGGCAATCTACGTCACAATAAATATATGGCAAGATATTTTAGCAATCAATCGGGTGTGGCATGCCATCTCAGCTAAGCAGATTATGTGCAGAATAGGGCAAGGAAGTTTCTTAAGCAGAGCATATTGACTGTAAACTACTTTGGCAAAAGTGAGATGAACGGTGTCTATCAGCTAACATTCAGTGCTACTCTGACATGCATGGGCCCTCACTCTAGAATGCATGTACCGTAGGAGAAGCTGACCATCGTGCGTCTCCACAAGAACGTCGCCATCGGTGGCGGCGCGGCTAGAGGACGGCAGTCTATGAGAGCGTCCTGTGGGAGTGAGAGGATCACCTTGCGTCCCCTCGACGAACCGTGGCGTGGACATATTGGCGCGGCGGGGAGAGCGGCTTTGGCGAAGCGAATGGAGTGGAGGGGGCCGGGGGAGGGAGGTTTGGGGAATATTATTGGCTAGTTGGCCGTAGGGTGGTTGAATTTGGGATTTAGGGGGAATTTTTGGGGGGGATTTTCACGCGGTGGGCGGGGGAGTTTGGGGCATGGTCGGTTTCCCCAAGTGCAGTCCCACATGCCAGTGGAGAGGCAAGCCGAAGCGCGTTCCGTTTGCATGAGCCGTGTGCAGGACCGACTGTGTGAGGGGTGCAATGCGACCGCGACAGGCGTGCTGTGAGTGTACCACTTTTTTCCTTTTAAACTTGGTGCTTCGCACATTGTATCGATACTACAACTAGAAATTCTGTAATCCTGGCTAAAACAGCGCAACCGAGTCTTTTCCCGCGTGATATGCTGGGAGGTTGGCTTAGTTGTTTTTTCCGTACGAGTAATGCTACACCTACGTAATCCAAGTTACGTAATTAACATAATGTGAAATGTGTGAGCCTTTGATTGGTGATTGGGGGAGGGAGGGGCCCACCACCATGAAAATCAGGGGGAGAGAGAGGCAATATACGTTAACCTTTTCGTAGGTTCCCGTAGATGTCGAAAGATGTGAAATGCATGAATTTGTAGTGGACGTACTATTGGAGTGCCTAAGATAAATTGTGTATGTAGACCCTATGTGTTTATTTACTTCGCATGTTATTTTTGTCTCGGGTCAAACCTTCTAAGTTTATATACAGAAAAGTGAATCATTATTCCATATATCTTGATACTCCTACAATATATCTTACTATTATTGTGAAAGTTCATATACATCGGACGAGATTCATGCAAACACGGGAGATTTTCATTACGTTTCAAACTTTTACATGACAAAAAAATAAAAGAAACCCAACCCTAAACCTATTCTATGGCGACGAACGACGTCCTCCATCTACGATCTCCATGTACGAGGGCGGGGTTCAAGACCCGTGAAGTGAAGTTGCGGTCTTCGGCAAGGAACAGTAGAACACGGCAGATGGACTGGCCAGTTGGCACACAATGCCCTACCGCCTCCCATGCCCTACTCATCCTCGGAGGAGTCCCCGACCTCGGCAGTGCTGGTGGACGTGAGGTCAATGATGATGGACGTGGACCGTCCGTCGCTTCACCTGGCACATGCGCCACCGAATGTTGGACGGCGGCAAGTAGGACACGTGGCTGACGGTGCTGCCGTCGTCGGCCGCCAGCGTGGCCGCAGCTTGTGCGGTCGCGTCCGCGTCGGGCTACGCCGCTATTGCGTTGCGAGCGGCGACTTGAGCTAGGGTAGCGACCTAGATCTTCATCCCCGAAGACAAGCTATCCTGCAGAGCATTCGCGCTCGCGGTCATGGCGGATGTGGTGCCAGGTATCAGGACGATGCGCTATGGTGTGGAGTTTAGCTGGGTGTTGCCACTTTAAGAAGCGCATTCCGGTGAGACCAAGCGTCCGGGTGTGTCATTAAGTCGCCAAAGTTGGTTCCTCGGGCACCGAGCCTCTTATTGATGGCATACGGATGCACAACATGAATGCGGGCAGCTAGCACTGGCTGGGAACAAACCGCACGACGGTGCGAGGGACGAGGGTTTTTGTTGTTCCAGGGTAGTCAGTTGTGGTTGTGACAATGTTCGAGATGTCCTTTGCTCACATGCGATCCTCACATGTCATTGAAAAAGCAAAGACGACCCGGCAAAAAAGGTCCTCGGGATGCAGTTGGCCACGCTAGAACACTCCACAGACGCGTCGCGGCGCGCGCGCACTTGGAAGCCACGTGCATCCTCGACGAGTCGGTGTTGATCTGCTCGTCGTGCCACCGTGGTAGCGCCACCCTCGACACCCTAAAGCCGAGTGTGTCCAGCCACGATGAGCATGTCGCTCACTGCGGTTGCCGTGTCCAGAGGCGGTGCGGGAGCTGCGCCACATCGCTGGCCCCCATGACTCACATGAACATTTGCCGGTGGCGAGGAGCTCTGTCACGCCCAAGATGCAATTCTATCCTGATCACGTGATGAACTCGTGGTTGGGGCACGACCGCATTTCAGGCAATTAGTAAGATGGATATCATTACATCGTACCATTACATAATAGTTGGGGATACATACAAAAGGCATACAATTGCCACAAGAAAACAACAACATCATACACAAGACATTTGACTATGAATGAAAACACATGAAAATCACAACGACATCCATCCTGCTATCACAGGCTACCGACTAGGAACCTAACCCAAGATCGACGAACAAGAAGAAGAAGAAAGAACTCGAACACAAGTAAACATCGCTCTCACGTCAAGTCATCTGAACTCAGCAATCCCATTACCATGGGTATCAAGACTAGCAAAGCTTAATGGGTATGGAAAGGATAAGTGGTGAGGTTGCAGCAGCTAAGCATAGTATGGTGGCTAACTTACGATTTCCAGAGATAGATGAGAAGCTATGCAAATGGTCGCAAAGTAGTAATGATCACTAAGTGATCCTGAACTACCAACGAGTCAAACATAACCCACCGTGTTTTCTTCTAAAATTAAAAAGAGACGGTCACGGATACTCACATGGTTGGTGCGTATTATTTTGGATCCTTTGTCAAGTTCTCTACAACCGGATATTAACAAATTCCAATCTGCCACATAACTGCGAGCACGCCTTTCGAAAGTTCAAAACCCTGCAGGGGTGTTCCAACTTAGCCCATCACAAGCTGTCACGATCAGCAGAGGTAAAACCTCTTATCTCAGGGACAACCCGATTAGACTCGGAATCCCGCTGCACAAGACATTTTGACAATGGTAAAACATGTATAGCAAGTCCTCCCGGCATGCCAACACCCTGATAGTAGTCGCACATATCTCGTCTCAGGCCACGTCCGGATTGGCTAAGTTTCCGACTGGCACACCCGTTGGTGGCCCCGGCTACTACCATTTTGGACCAACACTCATGAGGAGCTGTCCTGGGTTGTAAATTAAGTCCTCGGGGTCCAAAAATTCCCTATGCAAGTTTTTAGTTATTATGCGAATGGTAAAACCAAAGTTGGGCCTTGCTGGAGGAGTTTTATTGAAAGCGAACCGTCAAGGGGTCCCATAAACCCCAACTGTGTTAGGAACGCAAACTCAAGGAACATAACACTGGTTTATCGGTTCTTAAGGTGGCATGAGTGGGAAAAAACACCGAGCAAAAGGCCAAGCCTTGCACCCACTGCCAAGTATATAGGTGCATTAATTTAAATAAGAGATATTGTGATATTTCCAAAATATCCAAGTTCCGACATGGAGCAATCTTCATCTTCACCTGCAACTAACAATGCTATAAGAGGGGCTGAGCAAGCGATAACATAGCCAAACAACGGTTTGCAGGGATGGTGAAAGAGGTTAGAGGTTGTTTCATGGCACAATGGGAGGCTTGATAAACAAGTGGTGGGTAGCGAGACATAGCGATAGCATCGAGACAACTAGCATGGAATAGATAGTAATTAGATCCAAGGTGATGGTCATCTTGCCTGATATCCTTCTAGGAAGAAGATAGAGTCCATGAAGAAGACAAAGCCACGTAGACGAACCAACCGTAGTCGAACGTATCCTCACGATCGCAACGAAACATGAACTAACGAGAAGAAGCAAACAACATGGTAAACACACAACACATAAACAAGACATGGTGCTCAACCAAGTATGATGAATGACAAGGGTACATGATGCAACTCATGGCAAGAGATGATGTCGGGACCCCGATCCTAAGTCACACCGGTCTAGCATGTAACACGTCATATCACATTGCGGCCTCACGCACGGTATTGCCACGGGTGCCACCTTACCTGGCCCGAGACCGTTTGCGCATTTTGGCTCACGTATATGATAGTGTTGCTAGCATCCATATGACAGAGAACCCATGCCGACATGACTAGTTATAAACCCAAGGTGGCACTAACTTACAAGGATAGGCATACATGACCCAGCAACGAACGTGTCGGTCATCAACGTATGAACCGAAGTTGTAGCAAGCTACAAGGATTTAAAGGAACAACACGTGACATTTCCCCAAAGGGACAGACACTGGAACGAAGAAGGACACATGCCGGCCAGCCTAAGTGTTCCGGAGCAGTAGCAAGCTACCAAGGCTCAGTGGAAGCACTAGGAGACATTTCCCCATAAGAGAGGCTACCAAGAGGAAACAACTAGGTTGTCGGATCCCACACATACCAAGCATTTCAATAACATACACACAATATGCTCGATATGTGCAAATACAACATGGCATCACAACAAGACTCTATGAAACAAAGTATTTATTCATTAGGCTCCAAGGAGCCAGATATTACAAACATGGGTCTCATGACCCAACATTCAGAGCATACAAGCAACATGCGGAAGCATAACATGTCTGAGTACAGACAACTACAAATGAAAAAGGCTGAAAAGCGTGACTATCTACAACACTCGTACAAGATCGTAGCTGAGGTAACAAGCTACTTGTCGAAGTCCAAGCGGAAGTACTAGTGAGACAGAAGTCTCATCTGCAAAACATAAATCAAGCAAACATGAGTACAAAGGTACTCAACAAGACTTACATTAGATCCTATCTTACATGCATTTGTATCAAGAAGGCAAAGTGGGGTTTAGTTGCAGCAAGCCAGCTTTGACTCAGTGGCTATCCTGTACTACGACTGTTGGTAACTCTTTTGAGGTGGCGCACACGAGTCCACTAAGCACCACACAATGCACCGCTATGGATTCATCCCCGTCTCCCTACGAGAAGGCCATCCATAGCAGTCACACTTGTCTTGAGTATTTTAGAGTATCCACTTCAAGTTGTCTATGTACCACGTAAGCATCCAAGAAGTCCATCACCGTGGACCCGACTAATCGAATAGATCATGTTAACCCTGCAGGGGTGTACTTCTTCACGCACGCTCTCACCACTTACCGCCATGTACACGTCATGTATCTCGGCAACCTACAAGCAGAAGCCTGGCGAGGGTGTCGGCCACGACCTGACTAACCACACAAGACTCTAGTTCAGGTTTATCGCCTATTCGGGTTCCATCCGTAAGGAGATCCGGCCGGGGTGTCGCTCACTGCCCCAAATGATGTGCACAGGGTTCCCAAGCTGTCGAGGATATACCCCGCGGTATGAACCGGCTGGAAATATGACCCGGCCGGACTTGGCGGTTTACACTTGATGATTCACTGGCGATCCGTCCTAACCAGACGGTTTACAAGCAACCTGCCTAAATAATACCACTCTCTGGTAACCCGGCTGGCGGATCACGGATGACAAGGCCCAAGGCCCAGAAGGTCGGTTCATATATGGTGGACCGGTTTATGAAGAAAGCATAAGGAATATTCTCTTACAAAGGAAGCAAGACTAGGACTCCTCGTAATAAAGCAATCCTAATCCTACTAGGACTCTACATGTAACCCGACCTTTCAACATATATAAGGAGGGGCAGGGCTCCCCAAAGAGGGAGAGGTTTTAGAGAAGTTTAGACAAGCCACAAGCAGACAAGTTTCTAGGGTTAGACACAAAGAGTCGGTTTACCAGCAACACCATGAGGATCATAATGAGATCTAGCCTCAAACAACACGTAGGGTTATTACCGGATGATGTTTCCCGGGGCCTGAAGCTGTCTAAATCGGTGTCTTACATCGCGTCTCTCGAATTCCGCTCAACCCCTCTCAATCTACTACATAGATGTGCGGCCTCATGACTAAGTCCGCTAAACCGGACATCTGACGTGACAATTCCACGACACAAGCCCACCTCGCCGGATGGATCTACGCTTGGTACACCGTGCCACGATGCCTAGTCTGTCCCAAGCCCACCTGGCCGAGTGCCACTTGGTAGACTACTAGCACTACCTATAAACACCAGAAACTAGTTGCAACTCCAAGACAGAGATCATGTTGATTAATAAGTCGAGAGGGGTCGAGTTACCGGAACCCAATGTGTGGTAGTAGCTAGTCATTGGAAAACATACACAGAACTCAGTTCTTAGGGACGGTTCCAGTGAGACAACCCACCATGTACTCCTACATGGCCGCTCACCTCTACCTTTACCAAATCGTGTTCACACACTTAACTCTTAGCATCAGAACATAGCATAACACTCCAATTCATTCCCAATGAATCAGACCTGACACACTCTAAGCAATAGGAGGCATGGCATGGTAGGAACACAACAGGGCTCAATCAACTCCTACACATGCTAGTGGGTTTCAACTATTTACTATGGCAATGACAGGTTATGCAGAGGAATGGGTTCAACTACCGCAGCAAAAGTAGCAGTTGAATCGTTGTTGTCCTAATGCAATAACAGAGAGAAGGAGCGAGAGAGGGATTGTATCGGAATGAACAAAGGGGTTAGCTTGCCTGATAAAACAACGGTAGAGTACTGCTCCTCTGACAAGTACTCAGGAATGGTCTCCGGAGCTGGACCTATCGACAAGAACGGTGCCGACAATCAAACACAAGCATATGCAACAATATGTTGCATGAATATGGCATGAATATGTGATGTTGTTTGAGCAAATGCAACTAGCATTTATTTGGGTGAAGTCCATTTGAACCAAGGGTTCAAATGCAACTCCAAACTTTAAGCATTCAAAATGCCATTTATGTGTTTTCATATATTCAGCAAGTATACCTTCTTTTGTCATGCATGAAACTAGTACAGATGGATAGATTGAATTTTTTTGATAAATTTTCATATATAAATTAGTTCATTCTGAGCTACGGTTGAATTTCTCTGATTTTTTGAAGTTTAAGCAATTTTCTGGATTTTCCTGAGTTAAAACAATTCCACAAAATCATTTATTGCGTCAGCACTGCGTCATACCTGCGTCAGCAAGTCAGCATTGCTGACTTAAGTCAAACCTGACGTGTGGGCTCCACACGTCAGTGACACAGGGCTAGCAGAGGTTAAACTAAACTAATTAAAAAGGGTTAGTGGCGCTGGGGCCCACTGTCAGTGACTCAAGGGGTTAGTTAGTTGGTGATTAGCCTTAAGCTAATCACCTGGCAGGTCGGGCCCACGCGTCAGTGAGCCAGGGGAGGTCAAACCCCTGGTCAGACGGGGTTGACCCGCTGGTGGCTCGACGCCGGCGTCCTCAGACGCGGCGGAGGGGCTCCGGCGACCAAACGAGCAGCGGAGGGCAGCTACGGGGAGCTGGAGCTTACCCGTGCCCGTTTCAGCAAGCAGCAGCAGCTAAGGCGGCCAAAGCTCACCGTAAAGGAGCTCGAAGCGGCGGCCGGCGTTTGGTCGTGATCGGGTTCGGTGCTAGGAAGCACGGGGAGGCGATCCGAGGGGCTCTACGGTCTCCTGGCGGTGTGGCGAAGGTGGTGACGCGCTCGGGAGCGAGCTGCGGTGGCTCTGGCCACGGCGGCGACACGGCACGGCAGCGAGGAGCTACGACCATGGCGGGGAGCGAAGCTGGAGAGCGCAAACGAGGGGGAAAGAAGGGGGGTTCGACGCGGAAGCTCACAGCGGACGCAGCAGTGCAGACGACAAGCTCGGAGAAGGGCCGGAGTGAGCAGGGTGGCGGAGGGGATCTCCGGCAGCCGGCGATGAAGACGATGGCGGTGAGGACTCCACGAGGCTTCCCGCGACGCACAACTCGACGGGGAGGTAGCGGGCGACGTGGCGGAGCTGGTGGACTAGACGGAGGGGCGAGGTTGTTGCTGTGGGCGCGGCAACGGCGAATGGCGGCGATGACGGCTTTCGATGGTGCGAGAGAGAGAGCGAGGGAGAGGAGGGGAAGCCACGGGAGAGAGTGCGAGACGTCCAGGGTGCGTCGTGGCAGCATCTAGGAAGGCCAGGGTGATGAGGGGAAGGGCAGGCAGGTAGGGAAGAGGTGGCAGCCATGCGCGCGGCGGTGGGCGCGTGCCCCTACCTTCTGCCATCGCCAGGAGGACGACGACCCGGCCTGCTGGGCCGTTGGGCTACACAGGTAAGTGGCCTAGGCCTCCAGGTAAGCTCTTGCCCTTTTTCTTTATGTTTTTCTATTTTCTGACATTTGTTTTCGATTTAGTTTCTAAACTAAATCATTTTATTTTCTTCTGACAAATTTTGCAAGGACCAAGGGAGTTAATCCAAAGCCCCTCACCAAAATTCAGAATTTTTGAACATATATAAAATATATAGCATATATATATCCAAAGAAAAAATTATTGCTTTAATTCCAAATGCCCAAAATAAATATTTATGAGCTCCTAAAAATATTGGTTTGACTTTTACCTCTGACCAATATTTTCAGAGAGAATCATGAACATTTTCTTGGACCCTTTTGGAGCAATTTTTATCTGGGTCATTTTCAAAAAGATTCTTGAGGCTTTCAAATGTCCCCATTTCAAATTCATTTGAAAATTAAACATGATGCAAACACCAAAGCTAGCCTAGTGCATACCAGAACTAGGGTTGTGACAACTCACCCCCACTCGAAAGAATCTCGTCCTGAGATTCAGGAGTCGGCGGAAAGAAAGTGGGGTACTCCAGTCGGAGACGATCTTCTTGCTCCCAAGTAGCTTCTCTCTTGGAATGATGAGACCACTGAACCTTGAGTAACTTGATGCTATGACGTCGAGTGACACGCTCTGCTTGATCCAGAATGCGAACGGGGTACTCTCGATATGTGAGGTTATCTTGGAGATCAAGCGTTTCGTGGTCCACTCCGCGGATGGGATCCGAGAAGCAACGCCTGAGTTGAGAGACGTGGAAGACATCATGAACTCGAGAAAGATGTGGGGGTAGTTCCAATTGGTAGGCAACCTCTCCTCGCTTAGCGAGAATGCGTAAAGGACCAATGTAATGAGGAGCCAACTTGCCCTTGATACCGAAACGATGGGTACCCTTCAAAGCAGTAACCCGAAGGTAAGCTTTGTCGCCAACCTCATAATCCACTTCCTTATGATGACGATCATACTGGCTCTTTTGACGAGACTGGGCTGTTTTCAAATTCTCACGAATAATGCGAACTTGCTCTTCTGCTTCCTAGATGATATCCGGTCCAAAGAATTGTCTTTCACTGGTTTCTGACTAGTTCAAAGGTGTTCGACATCTTTGTCCATAGAGAATATCAAAAGGGGCTTTCTTGAGACTGGATTGATAGCTATTGTTATAAGCAAACTCGGCGAAAGGAAGACATTTCTCCCTATCCATACCGAATGAGATAAGGCAAGCTCTAAGCATGTCTTCGAGAATTTGGTTGACCTGTTCCACCTGACCACTTGATTGAGGGTGGAAAGCAGTACTGTAGGAAAGATGGGTGCCCATGGCAGTCTGGAAACTCTCCCAAAAATGAGAAGTGAAAAGACTACCACGGTCTGAATTGATCTCTAGTGGAACACCAAGAAGTGACACTATTTGAGAAATATACAAGTCAGCGAGCTAACTAGCAGTGATACTCTCTCGAACAGGTAGGAAGTGAGCCACTTTGGAGAGACGATCAATGACTACGAAGATAGCATTATTCCCTCTCTTGGTCCTGGGAAAGCCGGTGATGAAGTCCATACCAACTTTATCCCATTTCCACTCAAGAATAGATAAAGGCTGAAGGGTGCCAGCAGGTCTTTGATGCTCTACTTTAACATGACGACAAACGTCACAGTTAGCAATGAATTGAGCGATTTCTCTCTTCATCCTAGTCCACTAGAACCTCTAGCGTAGGTCCTGATACATCTTGGTACTAACGGGATGGATAGAGAGAGGTGATTCAGGAGCCTCCTTAAGGATCAATTGCCGAAGATGTTGCTTCTTGGGAACCTCCAGGCGGTTCTGGAAGAGAACAACACCTCGATCATCTATAGAGATACATCCACCAACTCCCTTCTTAAAGTTTCTCTTGATCTGTGTAATCCCTATATCATGCTTCTGGGCTTCTATGATATGATCCACGAGAGTAGGTTTCGTCACCAAGGTAGAAAGGAATCCATGAGGAGCAATGTGAAGGTTAAGCTTACATAATTCCTCATGGATAAGTGGTTGGCCCCGCTGCAACATGAGATTGTTGCAATAGGACTTACGACTCAATGCATCAGCCATGACATTGGCCTTGCCTGGGGTGTAAATAATCCCTAAGTCGTAATCTGAAATCAACTCCAACCAACTTCTTTGCCTAAGGTTCAAATCTGGTTGGGTGATGATATACTTGAGGCTATGGTGATCGGTGTAGATCTCGCAACGATTACCAAGGAGGTAATGTCGCCAGGTCTTAAGTGCGTAGACTACGGCTGCAAGCTCTTGATCATGTGTAGGATAATTCTCCTCATGTGGATGCAACTATTGAGATGCATAGCAATCACATGACGATCCTACATAAGAATGCAACCTAGTCCCTGTCGCGAGGCATCACAATAGATAACAAAGCCCTTGGTGAAATCCGGTGGCACAAGTATGGGAGCAGAAGTCAGGCGTCTTTTCAGTTCTTGAAAACTGTGCTCACATTGTGGGGACCACTCAAACTTTTTATCTTTCTTGAGAAGTTCCGTGAGAGGTTTGGCCACTTTAGAGAAGTTCTCAACAAAGCGGCGACAATAGCTGGCTAGACCAAGGAAACTCCTAACTTGTTTAACTGTTTTAGGTGGAGTCCAATCAAGGACGGCTTAAACTCTCTCGGAATTGACACCAATGCCCTTACCAGAGATTACGTGGCCGAGATAGGTCACTTCTGGCAACCGAAATTCACACTTGGAGAACTTGGCATAAAGGCGGTGCTCTCTGAGTTTTTCTAGAACAAGTCTAAGATGTTCAACATGCTCTTCCTCGTTCTTCGAGTAAATAAGAATATCATCGAGGTAAACCATGACGAACTTATCCAAGTACTCCATGAAGATCGAGTTCATCAAGCGGGAGAAAGTAGCTGGAGCGTTGGTTAGACAGAAGGACATGACGGTGTACTCATACTGGCCATCAAGAGTGACAAAAGCCGTCTTAGGAATGTCCCCGTTTCTAATCTTGATTTGATGGTAGCCTAACCTCAAATCCATCTTAGAGAAGACAGAGGATCCAGCGAGCTGATCATACATGTCGTTGATCCTGGGAAGCGGATACTAGTTCTTTACCGTGACCAAATTAACGGGACGATAATCTACAACCATCCGATCCGTACCATTCTTCTTCTTGACAAAAAGGATGCGGCAAGCCCAAGGAGAAGAACTAGGACGGATGAAACCCTTTTGCAAGGACTCATCAAGTTGTTTCTTAAGCTCAGCTAGTTCTAAGGGTGCCATCTTGTAAGGTCTCTTAGAGATTGGAGCGGTTCCTGTGATAAGATCTATAACAAACTCTACATCTCTGTCAGGTGGAACACCTGGCAGTTCCTCTAGAAAGACATTCGGAAAGTCATGGACTACCGGAATATCTTCAAGGTTTGGAAGAGGGCTAGCATTAAGAGAATAGAGTTGACGCTTTGCAACTCTAGTGGTGAAAGTGACTATCTTGCCAGATGGGTGTGTAAGCTGAACAGACCTAGTGAAACAATCAATCTTGGCATGATGAGCTCTCATCCAGTCCATACCCAAGATGATATTAATATCTGAAGACTTGTGAGCTACAAGTGATGCAAGGAACACAAGTCCGTCAACAAGGATTTCATTACCATGGCTTACACTAGAAGTTTGCCATTTGGATCCAGGAGTTTCAATGAGTAGTGGGGAGGGCATATCACAAAATGACATGTCGTGCAAGCGGGCATAACTTTCGGAAATGAAAGAATGAGATGCTTCAGTATCGAACAGAACCGATGCCGGATGACAATTTACAAGGAGTGTACCAAGAACGACATCTGGAACATCATGACCGTTTTTGGCTGAGAGGTGATGCACACGTCCATGTTCAGTGGGAGCCGACTTGACACTGATCATCTTGCCTGATGGCTTACCACGGCCAACAGACTTCTCGGGCTGGGGTGGAGCAACACGGTTTGAGTGCAATTACTGGCAATGTGGCCTGGCTCTCCGCACTTGTAACAAATCCAGGAGGTAGGACGTGGACCCGCATTGCCAGGCGGTCCACCAATAGGCCTGGGTGGAGCATACTGCTGAACTGGATGAGGTACCACATAAGATGGCCTCGGTGTATAACCGGGTGGAAGAACAGAGTTCGGAACACAAATCCGGCACTTCTGAGAACTAGAACCGGAGGAAGATCCCAGATCACGGGGGTGCTTATAAGACTCTCGTAAGTGAGCTGAGCTATCTCTGCATTGATGGACTTGTTCACAAGAGCCGAGAATGTGTTGCAATGATGCAAGTGGAGATCATGACGCAGCTTGGGGTTGATACCCTTTTGGAACCTGGCCTGCTTATTGGCGTCTGTGGACACCTCCTCTGTAGCATAGCGGGCGAGGTTCTCAAACTCCCCGCTATAAGCATCAACAGCCATATTAGCCCGGGTAAGACTACATAACTCTTGTCTCTTGCGATCGATGAGGGCTTGAGGAATATGATGCTCGCGAAAAGCCTTGGTGAAATCTCTCCAGGTAGGAATCTGACCAGCTGGAATCATGGCCTCAAAGTTTTGCCACCAAAGATTAGCAGGACCTTCCAGGTGATAAGTGGCATAGATGACCTTGTCGCCTTCAGCTACATTCACAGAACGCAGCTTGTGAGTGATACTACGGAGCCAGTCATCTGCATTGAGTGGCTCAATGGGATGATGGAAGGTGGGTGGTCTCAAACGAATGAAGTCATGGATGATTGCTGACTCCTTGCACTGATGTGTGGTGTTCCCCTCAATACGTGCCAACAAGCGGTTAGACTCACGCTTGTTTCTCTCCATCTCTAACATTAACTCTGCCAACGAAGGCTGGTCGGGAGGATCCTCCTCATCCCTACCACCTCTGTGGTTCTGTCTACGAGCAACTGAGCTTCGCTTAACTGAAGACATCTTGAGAGATGAAACTAAGGAAGGAATCATCATCAACTATAGGATGCATAAGGTAGAACAAGAAATTAGTATCTCTTGAACTACTAGGACAATTCCGACAGCATAACGGCAGTAAAATGCTCAGAATGAGACATCCTGCTAACAATGTGGTAGTACAACAACTCAACATCATCACTCAAGGTTCTGTGATAGTACTAAACAAACTACACCGGAAGAACTTGAAAACAGGAGTAGGACTCTGATCAACCAATCCTATGAGACTATGGAGTAGTAACTCGTGATCCTAATAAACGGAAGAGAAGCCTAGTTCCTTAACCCCGTAGGAAGGTAGGATGACTCGGATCATAAGACATGAGGTATAAGGAGTAAAAAGAGCCTTACGTTCCCTTCCACAATCAATTCCCTTATATAACTAAAGAATTTCTAGACTCAACTTCGACCAGTTTGGCTTGATAATCCTACAAGCAGTCAAGCTCTGATACCAAAGCTGTTGGGACCCCGATCCTAAGTCACGCCGGTCTAGCATGTAACACGTCATATTACTTTGCGGCCTCACGCACGGTATTCCCACGGGTGCCACCTTACCTGGCCCGGGATCGTTTGCGCATTTAGGCTGACGTATATGATAGTGTCGCTAGCATCCATATGACAGAGAACTCGGGCCGACATGACTAGTTATAAACCCAAGGTGGCACTAACATACAGGGACATGCATACATGACCCAACAACGAACGTGTCGGTCATCAATGTATGAACCCAAGTCGTAGCAAGCTACAAGTACTTAAAGGAACAACGCGTGACATTTCCCCAAAGGGACAGACACGGGAACGAAGAAGGACACATGCCGGCCAGCATAAGTGTTCCGGGGCAGTAGCAAGCTACCCAGGCTCAGTGGAAGCACTAGGAGACATTTCCCCATAAGAGAGGCTACCAAGAGGAAACAATTTGGTTGTCGGATCCCACACATACCAAGCATTACAATAACATACACACAATATGCTCGATACGTGCAAATACAACATGGCATCACAACAAGACTCTATGAAACAAAGTATTTATTCATTAGGCTCCAAGGAACAAATATTACAAACATGGGTCTCATGACCCAACATTCGGAAGCATAACATGTCTGAGTACAGACAACTACAAATGAAAAAGGCTGAAGAGCCTGACTATCTACAACACTCATACAAGATCTTAGCTGAGGTAACAAGCTACTTGTCGAAGTCCAAGCGGAACTGCTAGTGATACAGAAGTCTCATCTGCAAAACATAAATTAAGCAAACATGAGTACAAAGGTACTCAACAAGACTTACATCAGATCCTATCTTACATGCATTTGTATCAACAAGGCAAAGTGGGGTTTAGTTGCAGCAAGCCAGCTTTGACTCAGTGGCTATCCTGTACTACGACTGCTGGTAACTCTTTTGAGGTGGCGCACACGAGTCCACTAAGCACCACCAAATACACCCCTATGGATTCATCCCCGTCTCCCTACGAGAAGGCCATCCATAGCACTCACACTTGTCTTGAGTATTTTAGAGTATCCACTTCAAGTTGTCTATGTACCACGTAAGCATCCAAGAAGTCCATCACCGTGAACCCAGCTATTCGAATAGATCATGTTAACCCTGTAGGGGTGTACTTCTTCACGGTTCGGGTTTATCGCGTATTCAGGTTCCATCCGTAAGGAGATCCGGTCGGGGTGTCGCTCAAGGCCCCAAATGATGTGCGCAGGGTTCCCAAGCCCACCTCGCCGGATGGATCTACGCTTGGTACACCGTGCCATGGTGCCTAGTCTGTCCCAAGCCCACCTGGCCGAGTGCCACTTGGTAGACTACTAGCACTACCTACAAACACCAGAAACTAGTTGCAACTCCTTGACAGAGATCATGTTGATTAATAAGTCGAGAGCGGTTGAGTTACCGGAACCCAATGTGTGGTAGTGGCTAGTCATTGGACAACATACACAGAACTCAGTTCTTAGGGACGGTTCCAGTGAGACAACCCACCATGTACTCCTACATGGCTACCTTTACCAAATCGTGTTCACACACTCAACTGTCAGCATCAGAACATAGCATAACACTCCAATTCATTCCCAATGAATCAGACCTGACACACTCTAAGCAATAGCAGGCATGGCATGGTAGGAACACAACAGGGCTCAATCAACTCCTACACATGCTTGTGGGTTTCAACTATTTAGTGTGGCAATGACAGGTCATGCAGAGGAATGGATTCAACTACCACATCAAAAGTAGCAGTTCAATCGTTGTTGTCCTAATGCAATAACAGAGAGCAGGAGCAAGAGAGGATTGTATCGGAATGAACAAAGGGGTTTGCTTGCCTGATAAAACAACGGTAGAGTACTGCTCCTCTGACAGGTACTCTGGAACAGTCTCCGGAGCTAGACCTATCGAGGAGAACGGTGCCGACAATCAAACAAAAGCATATGCAACAATATGATGCATGAACATGGCATGAATATGTGATGTTGTTTGAGATAATGCAACTAGCATTTATTTGGGTGAAGTCCATTTGAACCAAGGGTTCAAATGCAACTCCAAACTTTAAGCATTTAAAATGCCATTTATGTGTTTTCATATATTCAGTAGGTATAACTTCTTTTTTCATGCATGAAACTAGTACATATGGATATATTGAATTTTTCTGATCAATTTTCATAGATAAATTATTTCATTCTGAGCTAAGGTTGAATTTCTGTGATTTTTTGAAGTTTAAACACTTTTCTAGATTTTCCCGAGTTAACACAATTCCAGAAAATCATTTATTGTGTCAGCACTGCGTCATGCCTGCGTCAGCAAGTCAGCAACGCTGACTCAAGTCAAACCTGACGTGTGGGGTCCACACGTCAGTGACACAGTGCTAGCAGAGGTTAAACCAAACTAATTAAAAAGGGTTAGTGGCGCTGGGGCCCACTGTTAGTGCCTCAGGGGGTTAGTTAGTTGGTGATTAGCCTTAAGCTAATCACCTGGCAGGCCGGGCCCACGCGTCAGTGAGCCAGGGGAGGTCAAACCCCTGGTCAGACGGAGTTGAGCCGCCGGCATCCTCAGACGCGACGGAGGGGCTCGAGATTGCCGCTCCGGCGACCAAACGAGCAGCGGAGGGCAGCTACGGGGAGCTGGAGCTCACCCGCGCCTGTTTCAGCAAGCAGCAGCAGCTAAGACGACCGGAGCTCGCCGGAAAGGAGCTCGAGGCAGCGGCCGGCATTCGGGCGTGATCGGGTTCGGTGCTAGGAAGCACGGGTAGGCCAGCCGAGGGCCTCTACGGCCTCCTGGCGGTGTGGCGAAGGCGGTGACGCGCTCGGGAGCAAGCTGCGGTGGCTCTGGCCACGGTGGCGACACGACACAGCAGCGAGGAGCTACGGCCATGGCGGGGAGTGGACATGGAGAGCGCAAAAGAAGGGGAAAGAAGGGGGGTTCGACGCGGAAGCTCACAGCGGACGTAGCGGTGCAGACGACGAGATCGGAGAAGGGCCGGAGCGAGCAGGGTGGCGGAGGGGATCTCCGGCGGCCGGCGATGAAGACGATGGCGGTGAGGACTCCACCGGGCGTCCAGTGACGCATAGCTCGACGGGGAGGTAGCGGGCGACGTGGCGGAGCTGGTGGACTAGTCAGAGGGGCGAGGCTGTTGCTGTGGGCGCAGCAACGGCGAACGGCGGCATCGGCGGCGTTCGGTGGTGCGAGAGAGAGAGCGAGGGAGAGGAGGGGAAGCCACGGGAGAGAATGCGAGACTTCCAAGGTGCGTCGTGGCAACGTCCAGGAAGGCTAGGGCGACGAGGGGGAGGGCAGGCAGGCAGGGAGGAGGTGGCAGCCATGCGCGCGGCGGTGGGCGCGTGCCCGTGCCTTCTGTCGTCGCCCAGGAGGACGACGACTGGCAGATGGGCCGGCCTGCTGGGCCGCTGGGCTGCACAGGTAAGTGTCCTAGGCCTCCAGGTAAGCTCTTTCCCTTTTTCTTTCTGTTTTTCTATTTTCTAACATTTGTTTTGGATTTAGTTTCTAAACTAAATCATTTAATTTTCTTCTGACAAATTTTGCAGGGGCCTAGGGAGTTAATCCAAAGCCCCTCACCAAAATTCAGAATTTTTGAACATATATAAAATATATAGCATATGTATATCCAAAGAAAACAATTATTGATTTAATTCCAAATGCCCAAAATAAATATTTATGAGCTCCTGGAAATATTGCTTTGACTTTTACCTCTGACCAATATTTTCAGAGAGAAACATGAACATTTTCTTGGACCCTTTTAGAGCAATTTTTATCTAGGACATTTTCAAAAATATTCTTGAGGCTTTCACATGTCCCCATTTCAAATTCATTTGAAAATTAAACATGATGCAAACACCAAAGCTAGCCTAGTGCATACCAGAACTAGGGTTGTGACTGATGATGCATACAAGAACATCACACCAAAGCAAGTTTAAATGAGGCCGGAAACAACATATAAGAATTCCGATAACTCCTCATATGCAAATTTTGAAATTGGTCCAGATCTGAACAAACCTTAGGTTATAGTTTTTAAACAACAATTTAAAATGCACCATGATGATCTACGCAAATTTCAAGTCAAGTTACATATAAAGTTCATTTAATTCGGAGCTACGGACTAGAAGATATGAGCAAAACAAGTTAAGCTGGCATTGATGCAAAATGCATTCAAACAACAAGCACAACACTCAAAACATGGATGCAACATGACATGATGCATTTACATGCAAAACCAAGCAAGTTTCATATAGAGCACGCCCCAAAAGGAGCCACGGTTCAACACATACACATGAAACAAGTTTAAAGGACAAGTTGTCCAAAACAGCAACTAGGCATATAGGAAGTATCAAAACAACATGCTACAAGTAAAAGATAGGCACAAGCATGGCATGAACTCAAGGTACAGATCACATGCTTCCAATATCATCAAGTATCAGGTTCATAGGCATCAAGAATAAACCAACATGATCAATGCAACAAGCAACTTTATATCACAGATTATGACTGGAAAACATGGCATATACATGAGCAGAGCTAATATGTTGGAATGTTGGAGGCAAGAAATAATTAAGCTACAGTGAAATAACATGGCAAACAAAAGCATAGCATACTATTCCATAAGATGTAGCTCAAATAATACCACATGGCATATACATGGGAGCAACAGGTTCATGGCATTCATCAAAACAAGATGCACACATGATATAGCAGATTCTCAAACTTGGTGAAAATCTGGGAATGCAAACAACAACATCATGATGCTGACTTTGGAGGCACATAACAACAAGCATAGAAATTGTAATAAGCATGCAAAGGTCATGAACATGTAGTAGGCATGGCATAATCCAAATAACTCCATTGACACAACTCCATAAGATGCATAGATTGATTACAATAAGCTTTGCCAAATGGAACATGTTGTTGACAGGCTGACAAATTTATCATGATGGCAACTTGAGAGCAAGAAAGATACATGCTACAACAACTTACAATTTCAAACAAAGACATGGATGGATAGAACATAACATGGTATTCAAAACATGGTCATTGGACATCTCCAACTATGCACAGATTTGACTGTAGCATCAAGACAACATGGCATCACAATATAACAGTTTCAGACTTGGCAACTTTTCAACAAGTGTAAAAACAACAACATTATCATGGCATGTTTGCAAGATTGTAGCACTCACCACAAGGCATATGATGGCTTGCAAATAAATCCAGCATCAAGAATACACAAAAATTACGCAAAGTCATGTTGGCACAATTGTCGATGTTCTGGGAACGGGGGCACCCAGACTTGCCTGCCTGCGGCCCAGAGCGTGGCTCATTTGGCGGCCTGGTACGGCCCAACTTCACCAACAACCACTCAAGACCCTCGCGAGGGGCCAAGCCTCCCGAGGCGGATGACGCAAGACCTCCCCTGGGGCGGCATCACTAGGTTGGCTCCCGAGGAGCGGAGATATCAAGGCAAGGGCCACCTCACGAGGTTCTCGTGACGTGAGCCATGACGACCAAGGCCGGGAGGGTGCCAGCGGGCGCAGGATGCCAGTTTTCTCTTTGGAGCTAAAGGGGCAAGCGCAGGCGAGGAGTCCCGAGGCATCAGGCAAAGGTTTCCATATCGGTGCAACAAGACCAAGACCAGCAGGACGGCAGAGCGAAGGTCACCATGGAGCCCATGACAGCGTCACCACCAGAGCCTTTGGAAGGCGAAGACCACCTTTTGATAGGATAGCTTGTACTAGCTGTCCCCCTTCAAAATTGACCGTTGTGGGATCCCTTCCCGCTCAATATTTGGGAAGTGGACCCGGGCCTCTATAAATAGGACTAGCCACCACCATAGAGAGAGGCCGGATCTGAGAAGACCCAGACCACCATCACACCCACAAGCTCGCCGAGCAAAAGAACACCTCTCCTCAGGAGGCTGTTCTTCCTATGTACTAGTTCATCCTCAGCCTACAAGGCAATCCACCACACCACACTAGATTAAGGTATTACACCACAAAGGTGGCCCGAACCAGTATAAATCCTTTGTGTCTCTTGTTCTTCGGGTTTGATAAGCTAGGCCTAGGAATCGGTGCGAGAGCGAGCTAGAGTGGAAAGGAGAGATCTTCGTACGCACCCCCGTGTTCGAACCTCAAGGGTTTGCCAGAACCCACAATCCAACATTTGCCGTGCCAGGTAGGGGTGCGCCGAATCTTCTCTTCCGTTGTTCAGTTCGTCACCGCTCCGCTGTCCCGATGGCCAATGATCAGGGGGTTCATGCTGACCGCTGGGCAGCCTGGCCCGCGTGGGCGGCACCGTCCGCTCAACAAGGCCTCAAATTCGTGCTTCAGGCGGCCCGCGCACCGCCTAATGCCACCGGCCGCGGGCGGCGCGGACCTGCAACCTCCGCCCGGGCATCACGGCATGTGCGCTCCGCCACGCAATCTTCGAACTACGCCGCGGCAACAACACCGCACACCCGATGGGAGCAAGCGAACATGTGGGCCGCGCTCATCGTGGTGCGAGAGCTGTTACGATGCAGGCTGGCTGAGGGCGGCCGCAACGTTCTGTTGGAACGTGTCACCGAAGTGCTGGACTATGCCTGTAGGGGCGCACCGCAGTTCTGCTCCTCACCCACACCTCAGGTTGTGGTTAAGGCGCGCGCGAGGTCCTGACAAGCTTGTGCGCCCCTGGGACGATGGGGGGCCTAACGACACCAACATGGGTGCTGGCGCCATTCGTCCTACCGCAGCGACTTCGTCAGAGGCAGGAGCAAGCGCTGGCGGCCTCCTACGAGGGCGGGCGAGAGTGCAACCCAGCGGATGCCAGGGCCAGGCATCGCAGCTGGAAGTTCAAGGCACAGGTCACTCAGGTGGTGTCCTCGGTGGGGAAACCGACGATGCCTATGTGCCCCGCATGGTGAACCTGGAGTACGCATTCGGGGAGGGCCCCAATGCCTTCCTCGGGCTGGGATGGAACGACGGGACGCTCGAAGCAGGAGATTACCACGAGTCGCATAGGGGCTCCACCGACCCCTTCAGCGATGACGACAGGGTGCAGCAGGTATCGCAGCAGCAGGCGTGCACTAACAATGGGCTGCAGGTGAACCAGACCATGACGATGGTCAGAGACCCAAGAGCTGCGGTTCCGCCCTCGACCGGAGCAGAACGCTGGGGGCTGCACGTGGAGGGCCTGGAGCCACGGCCTCCCCCGCGCCACGTGGAGCAAGGTGTTGTGTGGAGGTAGGTCCTCTACCGGGCGGAGCATCGACAAGGTCCTCCCCTCCCGACAGAGGGCCCATGGTCGCCGAGGGCGCCTCTAGGGTCCCCCTTGCCCCTAGGTCTCATCCTGGTTTTCAGGGCCCTCGTTTGAAGATATGAAGTAAGGCTCACGCCTAGGAAGGTCTCCGCTCGTGACACTCTCACGTAATAATGGGTGGGGCTGTACACGCCTCGGAGTCTCCGGAGTGCCGCCCTCGGGCCTCGGGGGCTCCCTCCCATGTCCTAGTGGTAGCACTTAGCTCCGTGCTGGTGGAAGACCTAAAGACTAGGTAGGTGCCAGACGCGGCTATTTTCTTTCCTCTCCTTTTCTTTGTAACTTGGTTCACCGCCTTTTCAAATCGAATTTGAGGTCTTTCTCGTTGCCAAAAATGGGGGGAATTTTCCGTTGATTTCTCCTGGATTCTGTCGCCTTCTCGCCGTTTTAAAGGCTCACACCTCGAGGCCTCCGGCTCGGGGACCAGATGGCCGATCCCACCTGGCGGATCTTTGTGACCCCGGTAGGACCCCCTCGGGGCAAGAGTGTACGTGCCGCAAAATTGCGGCATAAGCATCATGCCGCGGTCCATAGGACGCCCCTAGCCCCACTTCCGAGAGTGGGGCTGCAAGTTGCTCATGAAGCTCAGGGCCGCGGGCCCCTAGCGATCTATTCGAGAAGGGAGGTGTGCCAATGGCCTTGCAACGCACACGAGGTCAGGTAGGATCAAGGTGAGTTATAATGACAACCCTGCTCAGAAGACTCGTGGACGCGCGTCCTAGGTTCGGCTTTAAGGAGGGAAAAAGAAGAGTAGAACATTAGTTTACACACATAGGGGGCTCCCCCCATCAAAATGCTCTCATACCCTACGGGTCCGTGTCCAACTTCTTGTGTGCAGGATCGAAGTGGAGGAGCACGAGCTCAATCAACATGTCACTCACCACGCCGTCTGAATAGCTTTCATGCACACTACCCGCGCTGTCGCTGGCCTCATCTTCACCATCATCAACCGCGCCGCCTTTGTCTGCCACGACCACGACCTCGACGTCCTCAATAGCAAAGGCCCTGACCAGAGCATCCACATTGCAATCCACCTAGTGCGCCAGGTTGTCTCGGATGGCCCCAGGCATTGGGGTGACAGTGTCATCAAAATCAAAGTGGGGGTCGATGTTCTGGAGATGACTGAAGACCCGGGAGAACGCGCGCCCGAGGAGGCCTCGGCTCTTTTCTTCAACAAGGTGGCGGGCCTTCGTGGCCCGGCTCTCCAGGTGCGCCACGACCTCGGTGATGAAGCCAAGATGTCCAGGGTAATCCTCCATGTGGGGATGAGGGACGTTCTGCTCGCAAATGGCCCCCAGCGCCCGGTTAGCCTTCACTTGGAGAGCCTGGAGCATGGGGGCGTGCTCGTGCTGCAACAACAGTTGACGGCGAGCCTCGTCCATGCTCTGCTACGCGAGAACCAAGACATCATCGACTTGTCGCTGGAGTAAGGCCGGGTCGGCCTGCACACAGTCTAGCTTTGCCAGAGTAGAAGACTTGGCTGCCATGGTGGCCCTATCGTGTTGCTCTACCTCCTCCAGCTTCATCCTGAGGGCAGTAGTTCTCCCATCAGCTTCCTCCCGCTGGAGCTCCAACTTTAGGCGATACTCCTTGGTAAGATCTGCGCTAGCCTTCGCCACCCTCTGGTCAATCTCCTCCTAAACCTTGGCCTCATGAGCAGAGACAACATCCTTGGCCAGGGTCACGTGGCGCTCCCTCGTCTCCAGCCGCTCGAGCTTGAGGCTGCGCTGCGTGGCCTCCAGCATCAACGCTTCCTCACGCCGCAAGATCTCCGCCTCTTCGGAAGACATCCCTCTCATCATCGCCAAGGCGGTTCTGCGCGCCTCAGCTCATTGTTCCAGGCAGGCGTTCAGGGCCTGGAGCTCCTGCCTACGTTTCTCTGCAACCTCGCGATAGTGGTCAGCCTCCCTAGCCTCCTCCAGGGCTCGGGCGCTGGCCTCACGCGAGGCTGCAAGGGATGCCTCGGCCTCTGCGTTGGCACACTCGCGCTGGAGACGCCCGAGGTTGATGCCCACCTTCAGTCGATGCCATTCGTCCATCAGCCGGAGGCCCTCGGTCTCGAGATGGGCATCAACATCCAAAAGCTCTTCCCCAAGTCAATTCAGCGCACTCATCGCCTCCTAAAGAAGCTCATGACGGACAGTTCCCCGCTTGCGTGCAAACTCGAACGCGTGACCGAGGTCCTCCTCGGCACTGAAGGTATTTGAAGAAGCTCGAGGAGGCTCGTCCCCTCCCGGCGGGGGGCCCGAGGTCTCCTCCGTCCTAGGCGTCTTTCGGGACTCGGCTGGGACCTGGAGAGACGGAGGCTCGTTGCTCGAAGAAGACGCCAGGGCCGAGGTGACCCAGCTGCGGTCGACAGCCGGGGGAGGAGCCCTTGGCGAGCCTTCCACACCCCAGGCAGGACCGCAAAGGAGGAACGAGAAGAACGCAGGGTCGAGGTGCCAGGCCGGCGTACTTGCCCGCCTGGCCGGCCTCGTGCCAAAGGCGGGCTATCAGCTGAGGGCGCTCAGGGTAGGCGGAGAACTCGGGGCAGCAGGGGGCTGCTTTTCAAGAGATTTCGTCACCTTAGCAGAAGGGGCCTTGAGGAACCACAGTCATGAGGGAAAGCAGCACTCAAGGAATTACAAAAATAAGGTACTCACTCATCTATGGCAACGTACTTCCTTTGCTTCAATGCCTGGAAGGCATCACCACTGCAGCTTGGAGATCCCTTCCTCTTGTGGAGTGCGTCGAAGTTCAACTGGAGCCGGCCGAAGCCCTGGATGTGGTCACCGGTGCTAGGCACGACAGAGGCGGCTCCTAAGGAGGCACCCTCAAGAATGCTAGGCCGTGCGGGGCCCCTGGCCCCCGCCTCAGGACGACTCGCGGGGGCCTCTGGGGCTTTGGCGTCAAGAGCACCAGGCTGCACTGACCCCTCGGTTGTTCCCTCTGGGCGGCTCTCCCGAGCCCCAGGGGACGGTGCTTCAGGAGCCCCAAGAGACGCCAACGCCAAAGCAGCCGTGCCACCAGCACTCGGCGGCGATCACCCCCCCCCCCCGTGCCCCCTTCTGGGGCGATCGCCGCGCCGGCGGCTGTCAGGGGAGCCACGCAGATGGGTCTCTCACGAGGCCCCTCAAGGCCGGCCGGACGAAGCCCCCATTCGTCCAAGGAGGACAACTGCTTCATGAACTCCATTGTGTTTGAGCAGTAGTACAGAAGACAACCTTCCTCCGGCAAGCTGGCTGGCGCTGGGTCTCCTGTCAGGAGCTCGAGCACCGTGTGCTGTACCTCGCGGGGAAGAGCAGGTACTTGGAGCCTCATGCGGTCCCTGTAGCCAGAGAAGCTCCACATCGGCCGAGAGTGGCGCTGAAGTGGAGCGATGCAGCACTGGATGTACTCCTTCACCACGATGGGCTCCGTCACACCAAGCTTCTTCAGCCTGGCCAGCCGGCGCCAAACATGGGTTAGCCGCTGGTCGGTGAGCTTCTCATGTTTCCAGCCAGAGCTCGGAGCAGCCGGAATCCGCAAAAGAAGTAGTAGGGGGCTACACACACCAACATCCACAAACACCCACCGCTTCCTAAAGCCACCGACGACCGACGAGAGGTTGAAATCGATCCCCGAGCCGGCTGTTGCCATGATGGCCTGAAAGGATACACACCCTGAGCACTAGAGTGCATCCGTCAGGTGCAGCGAGAAGAAGTGGCGGAGCTAGGCCACAGATGGCGCAATGGTCACCATGGCTTCGTAGACGAAGGTGATAACAGCGAGGAGGACGATGGATTGGGGATCAAGGTGCAACACATTGATCTAGTAATGCGAGAGCAACGCATTGAAGAAATCAGAGAAGGGAGGAATTGGCGCTGCCTAGAGGGTGTGAAGGTGAAGGGGGACCTCGGTGGCCATCATGTCAATTTCGGCGCGGGATGCGGGCCAAGCCACCGTCGCCCCCCACTCATTGGAATCAACGGCGAGCGCCGGGTGCACCTTGTCCAAAATATCTTGGTTCAGCACCACCGACCGCTCGGTGGCGGGAGCAAAGGCTGGCGGCCTGGGGGCCGAGGTACGGGACTCCTTCTCACCCTCCTTCTTTCGGCTAGATACCATGGTGGTGGAAGGAGTTGGTGCTAGATCGAGCTAGAAGGAGGAATCGAGAAGACGAAGGAGCTACTGGGCGTGCTGCTGGCGAAGGAGATGGGGTTGTGAAAGCAACGGTGGCCGTCTAGCCGGGTGGAAATCAAGGCTGCGTGGGGAAGTGGAGACGCCCATGTCCCATCAATCGCCACGCGACAATCAAGGCCGCATGCTTTTGGGGCCCGCGGCGCTCCGCACTTGAACCTTGGCTTCATCGTGAAGCCAAGTCCGAGCGCACCTTGGGCCCGGGGGCTAGTGTCGGCGGTTTCGGAATAGGGCTACCCAGACTTGCCTACTTGCGGCCCAGAGCGTGGCTCGTCCAGTGGCGTGGTATGGCCCAACTTCATCAACAACCACTCAAGGCACTCGCGAGGGGCCAAGCCTCACGAGGCGGATGATGCAAGACCTCCCCTAGGGCGGCCTCACTAGGCTGGCTCCCGAAGAGTGGAGATATCAAGGCTAGGCGCACCTCACGAGGTTTTCTTGACGTGAGCCATGATGACCAAAGCCAGGCGGGCGCCAGCGGGCGCAGGATGCCAGTTTCCTCTTTGCTGCTAAAGGGGCAAGCGCAGGTGAGGAGTCCCGAGGCATCAGACAAAGGCTTCCATATCGGTGCAACAAGACCAAGAACAGCAGGACGGCTGAGCGAAGGTGACCATGGAGCGGCGTCACCACCAGAGCCTTTGGCAGGCAAAGACAACCTTTTGTCAGGATAGCTTGTACTAGTTGTCCCCCTTCAAACTTGCCGTTGTGGGATCCCTTCCCGCTCAATATTTGGGAAGAGGACCCGGGCCTCTATAAATAGGACTAGCCGTACCCCAGTGTTCGAACCTCAAGGGTTTGCCGGAAACCACAATCCGACAACAATGCCCATATCACACATGCATTAATTCACACGAAAAAGACAAAAGGGCAAGTTATAACAGTTTTCATCACTTAAAACCAACAAGCACTTTTGTACCAGAGATTAACATGCCAAGATACACTCTAACATGTATGCTAATGCAACCATCATGTAGAGCACTTTGCAATGATCATTTTGACATGTCATACACTCCATTTGGACCAACATGCATACATGCTGTTAACAGACAACAAGGACTTGACAGTAACATCACTTAGCAGTCTTGCAATGAGTATTAAGACATCAAGATAAATCATAACATGCATGCAAACCATGCCAACATGTAGAGCACTCTAAGATGAACATTTTGACATATTATGCATGCAAAACGGAGCAACAAGCACAGAGTTATGGACCTCACAAGATGCCTATATGATGACAAAAACATGGCACTTGGTGGAAAAATCACTTCGCATAAATGGGAGGGAGAGGAACCGGGACGGACGGATCCGGACGGGAAAGAGATGTTTGGATCGAGGGTTTGGTGGATGTGATCCACTTTACCCAGATTCGGATGGGGATGGGCCCGTCGGCGGCGTCCGGCGACAGCAGCGGGGTCGACGGTGAGGCGGCATGGCGCAGTGGTGGGGAGTGCAGCGGTGGCGTGGCGCCGGCGGGCGGCGCGGGCGCCTAGCGTGGACGAGCTGGGCTCGGGCGGCGGCGGCGAACTGGGCCGGGAAGGCCCCGCTTGGGCCCTGGCGGGCCGCGGCACGGGGCGAGGAGAGGAGGCGGCGGTGGACACGTAGTGCCTCCTAGTTGACCAGGGCAAGGGCGCAGGCGTGTCCGGCACCGGGCGGACGCGTCCAGCGGCGGGATGAGGAAGAAGATTAGGTTTTACCTAGAAATTTCGGAGGGGGCTATTTATATAGGCATAGGGAGCTAGGAGAGGGCTATTGAGGTGCGGTTTTCGCCCACACGATCACGACCCCATGGCAGACAACATGGAGGGGGTTGAGATGGGCTAGTGGGCTGTTGTGGAGGGGTGTTGGGCTGAAAGAGAAGGGGGGTTCCGGCGGTTAACACGGTTAACCGTTGGGGCATCAAACGACCTCCATATGGAACGAAATTTGACAGGCGGTCTACCTACACTACAATAAGACCACACGGCAACTTTCACCCCATTCCAAGAACCTTTTTCAGCCACTTACAAAATAAGGTTTTGAAAGTGCCACGGGCACACGTGTGAGTCTATTTGGGCTCAGAACGGACAACGGAGAGAACTGGTAGACGGGAAACTACGAACGGATGCAAGTTTTGAAAACATGTTGATGAAATGCACATGATGACATGGAAAAGTACAACACACAAGTGAATGACATGGCAAAGGCAACGAATAAGAGAAAGACACCTGGCGCATCGGTCTCGGGGTGTCACAACACTCCCCTACTAACAAGATATCTCGTCCCGAGATCTTAGGAACGAGACGGAAGAGGAAACAAGAAGAAAAAAGTTCTTCTTAGAGAAAAGAGTGAAACCAAAGAATCATGAGAAGTTGAACAACTTGAAATTTGAACACAATGGAGATGAACGAGATTGAGAAGCCCCGCTACAATAGTGGAACGGGGAATAAACGAGAACCTTATAGGTTGAAAGGAATGAAAGTAGAGCTGAAGGAAGAAAACTGAATTCAAAACCACTCCGGCTAAGTGAGATAGACATGGAATAAGAAAAAAAAAATTAGACAATGGTCCCGTTGAATATGGAAGGAATAGAACATGATCTTCATTAGATGGAACAATATTTGACGAGAGGAACAACACAATGCCTCCGAATCAAATAAAGAATGGAATGAGAATAAAGGAAAAATAATAACATCTTCTTGAACAAATGAAATTGAAAGATAATCTTCAAGGGAAATACTTGAACGGAGTTGTTGAAGAATCAACAACAAAAGGGTAAGCTTGATGTGGACTTATGGAAATCATCCCAAAACTTGAGGTGAACGTCTGCCACTACTAGTGATTGATTAGCTGAGAAGAATGATGAAATGCAGAACTCCACTTCAAAAGAATACGGAGAATTAATTGCACTTCGAGACGCAAGAATAAGAATACCTGAGCTTCTCCACAGAATTATTGATGAACACTTGACGAATGAATTACCTCATGATGAACCACCATGACGAACTTCGGTGACAAAAGGATGACGAGATAGAAATGAGGATAAAAAGAATAACATTAAAGTCTTGCGATGATTTACATGGAGGTTCCGACGAGATGGCCGAGGAAACTTTGAACTCTAGAAAATAAAAGATTAAAGGACTTGGGATTACAATTTATTCATCTTGAACAAACTTTGAAGGAAGGGATTAATCTACTTGATGAGAGAAGAATAAGAATTATGTTATGCTTATCCTCCACCAATAAATTCTTTGGAAGCAATTTATTTGCATACTACTTATTTGCGTTGAAAAATATTAAGGAGAGATATAGCACAAAACTTGAGAAAGTCTTCATGAACCACCGGTAGGATTGGAAAGAACGAATAAATTGATATGATAACAAAGGAAAAGAAATCTTAAGCGAACCACCTTAAAAGTTGAAACCGAGTGATGAAAGAGAACAAACCACCGTAAGAATTGAAATTGAGCGAATAAAAGAAAATGAATCACCGAGAAGAATAAATAACTAATAGAGAACTTGAGGAATTTAGATACAAGAGAACAAAGAGTTTGCGAACTAACTAAATGATACTAGGACGAAGCTGAAGGAAATATGCCCTAGAGGCAATAATAAGGTTGTTATTTATATTTCCTTATATATCATGATAAATATTTTATTCATTCTAGAATTGTATTAACCAAAAACTTGATACATGTGTGAATACATAGACAAAATAGAGTGTCCCTAGTATGCCTCTACCAGACTAGCTCGTTAATCGAACATGGTTAAGTTTCCTAACCATAGACATGTGTTGTCATTTCATGAACAAGATCACATCATTAGGAGAATGATGTGATGGACAAGACCCATCTGTTAGCTTAGCATAATGATCGTTCAGTTTTATTGCTATTGCTTTCTTCATGACTTATACATGTTCCTCTGACTACGAGATTATGCAACTCCTGAATACCAGAGGAACACTTTGTGTGCTATCAAACATCACAATGTAACTGGGTGATTATAAAGATGCTCTACAGGTGTCTTGGAAAGTGTTTGTTGAGTTGGCATAGATCGAGAATAGGATTTGTCACTTCGAGTGTCGGAGAGGTATCTCCGGGCCCTCTCGGTAATACACATCATAATAAGCCTTGCAAGCAAATGAATAATGAGTTAGTCAAGATAAGATGTATTACGGAACAAGTAAAGAGACTTGACGGTAACGAGATTGAACTAGGTATGAGGATACCGACGATCGAATCTCGGGCAAGTAACATACCGATGACAAAGGGAACAATGTACGTTGTTATGCGGTTTGACCGATAAAGTTCTTCGTAGAATATGTAGGAGCCAATATGAGAATCCAGGTTCCGCCATTGGTTATTGACCGGAGATATGTCTCGGTCATGTCTACATAGTTCTCGAACCCGTAGGGTCTGCACGCTTAACGTTCGATGACGATTTGTATTATGAGTTATGTGTTTTTGGTGACCGATGTTTGTTCGGAGTCCCAGAAGAGATCACGGAGATGACAAGGAGTCTTTAAATGGCCGAGAGGTAAAGATTCATATATAGGACGATGATATTTGGACACCGAAAGTGTTTCGGGTGATATCGGGTCACCGGAAGGGGTTCCGGGCACCCCCCGACAAAGTTATGGGCCTATTGGGCCACGTAAAGGACAGACCAGCCCGTGGTGGGCTGGTGCGCCCCTCCTAGGCTGAATAGGAGTAGGAGGAAAGGAATGAGAAGGATAAAAGAAGGACGAGGGTTCGGCCTCCACCCTTTCCTTCTCTTCCCCCTTCTCTTTCCTTCCCATATGCCAAATAAGGAAGTGGGCGAATTGGACTTGCACCCCAAGTAGGATTCAGCCTACTTGGGGGCGCCCTAAGCTGCCTCTCCCCCCTCCAACCTATATATATATATGTGGGAAGAGGGGGAGCTTACAACACACAAGTTTCTCTTAGCCATCTGCAGTGCCCCCCTCCACATATTACACATCAGATCATATTGTCGTGGTGCTTAGGCGAAGCCCTGCGCAAATCACATCACCAACACTGTCGCCACACCATCTTGCTGATGAAACTCTCCCTTGAGCATCTCCTGGCTCAAGAGCTCGTGGGACGTCATCATGCTGAACGTGTGCTAAAGATGGAGGTGCCGTACATTCGGTACTTGAATCGTTTGGATCGTGAAGATGTTCGACTACATCAACCGCATTAACATAATGCTTCCGCTTTCGGTCTACGAGGGTACGTGGGCACACTCTCGCCGTCTCATTGCAATGCATCTCAAAGATAGATCTTGTGTGATGTCGCGGCATATCCGCGGCCACCTATGGGACCGGGTGGCCCCTTGCTGGATCGGCACGGGGGCGTCGCATTGCACAAAGAGCAGGCCAGCGTACGACAGCACGACAGAGAGCACACAAGCAATTTACCCAGGTTCAGGCCGCCGCGAGGCTCAAGACCCTAGTCCTGCTTTGGTGGATTGATGGTGGAATGAGCGAGGTGGTGCGTGGTACACTTGCCCGACATGGTTTGCCTCAGGGCCACAACGACTACACGCGTATGGTGGTGTAGGTTCATCAGCTTTCCAACCCCCTCTACAGTTGCCATGGGCCTCCTTTTATAGATTAAGGGGTTACCACAGTGGCAAAGTAGTCATTATGCACTGACATGATAGCGAACAGTGATATCATACCTAACTCTGTAGGCTAATAGGGCGCATTAAATGCACTGCTTAACGTCACATCGTTGGCTGCCCGACAAGCCTTGTCGGGCTATTCCGCCAGCTCCATGTCTGTTAGCTCGACACGTCGCAGGATGGGTGTCATCTATGGGTCCTTATTGTAGGAACTGGCTGCCATGTGGCTAATGGCTGCCACTTAATCAACTTGCGGCTTGACACCGCAATTATTGACAACGTGGGTCGTGCTTGAGTATTCGGTGGGGCGGTCTGGCCTCCACGAGCCCCCGGCAGGCCCTGCCAAGGTGTGTCTACTATCTGCTTCAGGGGTGGCCTTGCCCCTTGCCGGGCTCGCCTGCCCGGCAAGGGATGCCTTTTTCTTGGTGATGCATTGCTCCTCTGGCATGGCTTCGGTCTCTCTGCTCTGAGTTGGTTCTCCGAATCTCTTGGCTTCTTATACTCTGACTTGGGTTGCGGGTTCGATCTTGTTCTTGAGCCTATGCACAGTCTGGGCAACAGATCCAGGGTTTGTTGCACCGACAGAACCCCCCGGGCCTGCCCTGATCGCGCTGCTAAGTGTCGTCGGGGTAGGGCCTAATAAGTGCACATGCAGGGTTGCTGAAGAGGCTGTTATCTTGAGGTCCTCTTTTTGGTTCTTCACGAGTCTTAAATCCTGGCCAATTTCTAGTTTCCCTGAGCGTTGCGCAAATCCAATAGTGGTGGGGCCACTCCAGTAATGTCCCGTGAATGACTTTAATGCACGGGGTGGAAACTGCCAATTTACTCTTCCCACGATGACCTTATCCTCAGCCACGTATGCGGCATGCATCACGCGGGGTAGGTGACGGAGGCGCGTGGCGTGGGAGAGTATCTTGGTGAGGGCCCGATCATCCTGAATTGGTGGAGATGGACGGTGGCCGGCCGTTGATGGAGCAGCTTTGTTCCTCGCCCTGCCTATAAAGGGGTGGTGTGGAGGAGGGCAAGGCCACCCATATTTGCATTCCTCCTCTCCCATCTTCTGCTTTTGCTAGTTATGTCAAAGAAGAGAGTCTGGGGCCAGCCCCTAGGCTCCAGTTTGGGGCTATCATTGCCTCATGCTGGGGCTGATACTTGTGGAGTGAGCCTGGTCCTTACCGCGGTGAACATTTCGGTTTCTTCAAAGCCCGGTCGAGAGGCTGAGCTGGAGATTGTTGGTAAACCGAGCTCCGTCCTTCCCGGAAGCCTTGGGGCTGATGTTGACAAGGGGCGCGCCTTCCTGCCCACCAAGGTGGGGAGTGGCGTGCCTCCAGCCCCCTGGCTGTTCTAGCTGCATGTTGTCTTCCCGTAGAGGATGTCCAGCATTGGCTATGGGCTGCCGGAGCCCGTCCTCTCGCCGATAAAATCCCCGGGTTCGTGTGCGCCATCCCTCAAGCTGGCAATGGTTAACGGTTACCCGCGTCCCCATGGGTAATTACTCTATTAGGGGACGGGGATGTGCCAGCTTTAATACCCACGGGGAAGCATGCACGCCGGGGATGGGGATGGGATAGCATTACCCATGTCCGTTAGCCGTCTTACCCGTGAAGGCCTTACATGCGAGCTAAAAAATTAGTAGACCCCATGTAATTCCCGCCCTTACCCACCAAAATTTTCACCCAACCCACCCCTTCAGCCAAAAAGCCTGAAGAAAACACTAACCTAGACACAACATACTATTTAGTGTGCAGAAATGTTATTTTTCTACTGGAATGCTATTCGACGTTATTATTGAATGCGTGTATGGGTTTCTTTCACGGGTATAAAAGACCCGACGTGGATGCGGATGGGAATATTTGTATCCCCGCAGACGGGTATGGGGACGGGGATGGGCATGGTAAGGTGTCGCGGGGATGGGGATGGGAGTCCAATACCGGCCTAGGTAATCCCCATTGCCAGCCTGAGCCATCCCGAGGCACAACGCTCTAGGATCTTGGCATCCCCAACATTGCTCCTTCCAGTGGAGCTGAGGCTTTTGCATAGGAAGGGAGATTCTTCCTGCCCACCAAGACAAGTAGCGGTGTTGTCGCTCGTGTCTGCTGCATCTTCGAGGGAGGAGTCGGGTTTGGCCCGATGCTCCTCGCAGCTCCTGAGTGCACGCCACACGCAGGCCGTAGTGGGCGCTCAGCCTTCGGCTCATCTCCCTGCTGCGGTGATGACGAGGAGATGAAAGAGGATGGAGGGAGCGACAGGAAGACCTCCGAGGTGGGATCCGATGACACTGGCGCTTTTGTACTTGCGCCAATGGCCCGTCGCCTTGGCCCCAACTCTTCCCTTCCCCATTGGCGCACTTTTTCCTCTTCCCGCAGTCCTCCACTTGGATCTCCGGCAGGCTTCCTCGTGGATTCTGGCTTCGTCCACCCTGTTGTGTCTTGTCGGCCCCAGTGGCGGTGATTAGGGAATCGCTGTTGGTGATCCCTTCACTACCCCTTCTACCTGGGTGCTCCTTTCGTCCCCTTCCCCTCCTGCTTCAGTATCTAGGGAAGGAGGGATGTAGAAGGGGATTACGGGGCACTTATCTTTTTTCAATCTTCAGCTTGTAGGCAATCGCTAAATTTTAATTCAAATAATGTAATCCTTTCATCCATGTTTGTGTTCTGTAATGCTTGTGCTTGTATCTGCATGTCAATGAAAGAGATAATCCTTGCCGGGAACCCATGCACGTATATGTCCATGCAGAGGTGGAACGCCTCTTTACTATAATTAAACGAGTTTTTCCCCGGCAGGATATCATGTCGGCACCCTTTTCCTCTAGCGGAGAACCATGCATGCCCGGGAACAGACCGAGGTGCTAGCCCCCTGTCCACTCCCTCTTACCTAGGGCTACTGCGGCCGCCCTAGTTTGAAGCAACGTTCGAGCCAAGGACGGGAGCACCCTAATCCCAAGAGAGTGGCGAGGTTTCTCTATGCACAAGTTATATCTTACATAACACTAATGGATAAAAAGGGGAGAACTTATCTGTTTTGGTTGCCGGGGATCGCAGCGCCGGGGCATCTTCTCAACTCCTTAGAAGCCAAGTTCACGGCAGGAACCTACAACTCCATGTAGATGAGAATGAATGTAGGATGCGATCCTATCTATATGCATATGCAAATGCTCATGAAATGCTTATGCAGTGAGCTTGGTTGGTGCCCCCCACTCTCAGCGCTTCTTTATTTTCTCTTGCATAGGGTTATCACCCTGGCTTGTACAAGGGGTAACATGCAGCTGAGGCAAGGCATGTACAAAGGGTGGCTGCCGAGCAGTGCCCGGTAGCCTCACAGCTTACAGGTAGTCCTTACGGAGATGCTCAATATTCCATGAGTTTTGCAACTGAGTGCCATCTCCGGTCTCCAGACGGACTGTTCCAGGTCTGGTGAATAATACCACCCGTTAAGGGCCTTCCCACTTTAGTGACACCTTGTGTCGTGGAAATAACACGGCAGATGTCCGGTTTAGCGGACTTGATGATGGAACCATCGCACGGGTTAGCTTGAAAGGGTTCATGGCACACAAAGGACGCAAAGGGTTTTATACTAGTTCGGCCCCTTTGAGAAGGTAAAAGCCTACGTCTAGTTGGTTTGGTATTGCTTGGGCGTCGGTTTACAGGGAGCGGAATCGCTTGCCTGCGTCTCGACGGATTGATTGTTGCTTGTCCTTGAACCGGTACCGGGTCGTCCCTTTATATAGAGGTGACGCCTGGTCCGGTTTACAGAGTCCCGAGGCCGGCTCATAATCGTGTCCGCCTCGGTCTCTGCCCTTTCTTTCTTATCTCTCAAGTTACATCTCTTTGACGGTTTACAAACCGTATTTCTATACATGGGCCTTGAAATCTCATGGGCCGTGATCTCTACTAAAATAGTAAAACCAAGTATGATATAACTAAGCCGGTTCACAATATCCGGTTTATACCTACTAACCATATCCCTGACATTAGGCCCCAGAATGATTTGAACTTGTTCATATCAGTCTCTGTCGTCTTCTGTAATTTTTCTTCTGTCTTCATCTTTTTAAACCGGCTCTGACGTCATCCTCCGAAATCATTAAAGTCTGACAATGACATCATCTCCGCATTCAACGCTGCGAGCTGTACTGTAGTTTGTTTTTAATGGTTATCCCGAGAATCGAGGCGTTTAAAGGATCTTTATCCGATTTTGCTTCCTTGATTACCGCACCTGTCGCTTCGCATCTGCCTTTCTGCCTATAAATAATACCGCCCCCTTTCATTCTTCCTTCTCGCGTCTTCTTCCTCCTTCCGCTTTCTGACCCGCAAGAACTCCATTAGAGCTCGAGCTCGGAGCGCCGCCATCATCTCGTCGGATCAAGAACTCCCAGGCCGCTGCATCAACCTGATTTGTCCAGAAAAACTCCGTTGCTGCCCTCCATTTTTCAGGTGTGTTTTTCTTTCCTCGTTTCCGATCTGCATCTGCCCGTGCTCCTCCTAGTCCTTCCGCCATTAGGGCTCCTGGCAAAGCTTTCCTTTTGTTCTTGTAGATTCGTTCCGCCTGTAGGATCCGTAACTTTTAGGCCTGGCCAATAGACCTTCCGCTCAATACTAGCCTTAGATCTTGTCATTTATAATGCTACAATTATATCTGTTCCGCCATTAGAACTTCCGCCATTTGAACTCCGCCATTAGAACTCCGCCATTAGAACCTTAGCACCAGTTCCGCGGATTTAACTTTTGCACCTTGCCCTTTAGATCTTGCTGTTTTTATTTCTGCCGTTGCCTGCTTTAGGTCTCATTTTTTATGCACATCCTGTAAGCTCGTCTGCTCCGAGTTGGACCTCTGTAGATTTCCCGTGTAATTTTCGTTTCTTTTATCTCAGTATGCTCAGATCTATTCCTCCTTAGCAATGCGTTGGAAACCTGTTTTTCTCTTCGATAGATCCGCTAAGTATGTTCCGGTTTAGATTGTCATGTCATAAACCGGAAATGATGTAGACTGATGCAATGACTTAAACTATTCCTCTTCAACTGCCATTGTAAACTGGAAATGATATAACTTGTATTATGATTGCCGGTTTAACCTTGCCAGCTAGTTCTCTGTTCCCTCCATCGCACAATATGTATAGGTCCCGGATCATTTGTATGTTCATAATCCGGTTTATGTACTTTTCTCTTCTTCAGCAGTTTGCTCAAATGGCTAAGCAGTATGTTTCGTGCGATTGGGTCCGCTCTGTCGTAACTGAGGAAGACTTAGTCAAATTGTCGAGCATCGGCACCTTAGGGCCTCGGGCCGAGCTAAAATGGCGTGCCCCGGGTAACGAGTGCCCTCCTACTCCTAGATCCGGGGAAGTTATCGTATTTCTGGACCATATCTCCAGAGGCTTCTCTCCCCCCGGTTCAAAATTTTTCCGGGACGTTCTTGCTACCTTCCAGCTGCACCCGCAGGACATCGGACCAAACTCTGTTTCCAACATTTGCGATTTCCAAGTGTTTTCTGAAGCATATCTGCAAGAAGAACCTTCAGTTGATTTATTCCGGGATTTCTTCCATGCAAACCGGCGTACTGAGTTCACCAGCGGGCCTCACCAAGAGCTTGGTGGGATTAGTATTCAGAAAAGGAGGGATGCAGTTTTTCCTCACGCCTCCTTGCACACTCATCCTAAGGACTGGAACAAGTCCTGGTTTTACTGTGTAGACACATCTCTGGAAGGTGAAAATCCTTTGCCGGGTTATCGTGAAACTCGTATCCCGGCAAATCACCCCTTGCCACAACGGTTAAGTGCTGCTGAACGGATCCAGTTTTCACCACAGCTCTCCAAGCTGAGAGCTTTCATGGCCAATGGCCTGATCGGTACCGATTTCCTTCGCTGCTGGTTATCATGGAGCATCCTTCCCTTAAGCCGGCGCCCTGATTTGATGTGTAATTATTCCGGTAAATCGGATGATCCTCAGAGGTTTTCTAAGGAGAAGCTTTCTGAATCGGAAGTAATTGAATCGGCCAAGAAAATTGTCAATCCTGCTCTAACAGACTGCACTAAAGTTGGCTTGGCCCCATACTTCAAGAAGAATAAGCTGCCTGAAGTGAGTGTCTTTAACTTGTACTTTATAAACCGTCCTCTTTGAACCGTCTTTTACTTGCCTTTGCTTTTTTCATTTAGGCTGATGACCCTTTCTGGAGGAGAAAACCTCAGGAAAAACCTGTAAGGCAAGCTCGCCGAAAAACTCCTGCAAACAAGAAAAGGAAAGCAGCCGTTGATGCCGGTTCTCCTTCTGAGGATGATGATCCGGACTCCGAGGTATGCCTTACTCCGGTTTACATTTTGCTTTTTATATACTTGTTCACATATCTAATGATACCCTTTCACAGGATCCACTCGAAGGTGATAACCCGGCGGAGATTGAGGTAACCCTTATTTCTTCTGATTCAGAACCTCCTCCTCAAAAGAGCCGTCGGACTGTTAGAAAGTATCAATTTTCTCATCCTTATGCTAAGTTGGATCCTAATTTTACTTTGAAGAAGCAACAGCACGAAGCCTTGCGCCGGACCACCCGCCATAGTGGTTTGGCAGTGGAATCCACCGGAATCTCATTAACTCCGGCTCGAAAGCGCCGCGCTGAGGTGATGCTCTCTCCAACTCTTCTTCACCCCAAGGCCGGTCTTATCAGAAAACCACTTAAACCGACTGATCCTGATTATCAGGAAACTCCACTGTCTTCTTCTGGCGAATCAACCGCTACACAGCTTCCACCTTTGAAGACCGTCCCGGGGTAATTCTCTTTACTTCTTCCGGTTTATGATACCCCCTTCCTTTATAATGTTAACTTATTTTTGCTTGTTTTTCCAGCAAACCGAAACCCAGCAAAAGAGCCAAGGCTAAAAAGCCTGTTGCTGATCCTTCTACTGATGAACCGGCGATTGATCCGTCTACCGCCGTTCCTCCTGAAGGTACTCCAGCTGCTCCGGTTGACGAACCCGCTCTTGACACACCTGCTGCTGAAGACGTCCAAGACCCACCAAGTCCGGCCCGGGTTAACTCTCCTCAAGTTAACCCGGCGTCTCCTAATCCGGCTCAAACTGAAGCTTCTCCTCCCAATGCACCCACTTCCCCTGATGTCATGGTTACTGGCTCTGCTTATGTTGCGCCAGCCGAACCCACCGTTTTAGCAAAGCATACAGCTAAAGCGGAAAAGCTGACTCAGGAGAAGGGGAAGTGGAGTACTGATATCTCCAGTCTCTCAAGTATGAGTGGTCAGGACATCTATTCCGGATATCTGAACCGGCTCCATAGTAGCCGGGATTATGAAGCCAGCCTAGTAAACCTGATGAGGGAAAAATATGAAGTAAGTTTTCCTCTTCTGACTTTGTCTTTTTTCAACGCCTCTTTATCTTATAACAGCCCCCAAGTTCCGGTTTATCTGCTTTATTGAAGGTAATCCGGAACTTTGTAGTTTTGAACTGCTGATCCATACATTAGCCCCCAAGTATCGAGTAGATAACTTGGTTATGTAGTTGATACTTGTAATTTCAAAAATTGTTTCTGATGCATCGCTTCAACTGCCATTAGCCCCCAAGTGTCAAGTATACAACTTGGTTGTGTGCTTGAGACTTGTATTCTCAATTTGTCTTTGCTGTCTTACTTCAACTGCCATTAGCCCCCAAGTGTCAAGTAGACAACTTGGTTGTGTGCTTGAGAGTTGTAATTTCTAACCTTGCTTTTGAACTTTTGTCTACAGGCTGAGCTGAACCGGAACGCTGTAGAAATCAGTGAACTTCGAAGCCGGCTTATAGAGACTGAGTCAGCCGCTTCAAAGGCGAAGAAAGAACTTCAAGTGAGTTTAAAGACTGCTGAAGATTTAAAGAAGTTCTTTGATGAGGAACGGACTACTTTTGAAGTCCAGAAAAAGGATCTTGAAAAACGTGTTCAGGATGCCGAAGGAGCACTTAACCCGGTCACTGAAGAATTGACTGGGTTAAAGTGCCAAATTGATTTAATGACTTCTGCTATCTTTGGTAAGCATAACCTGAACTTTTGTCTGTTATCTTTGCAACCTGTGACCTGTACCGGTTTAACTTTCATTGTTGTATGTAGGACGCCGTGTCTCCCATCTTGGGGATGATGTACGGAAGAAACTGAAGGCTTGCTATACCTTGGTTGAACAATTATACTCTGGAGCACAAAGAATTATCAGTGCTACTTCCTTTGGTAAACCGGCTCCTTCAACCATCAAGGCTACTTTGAACAGTTTGTCCATTCTGCCAACTCGTCTTGAAGAGGTGAAAAAATCGGCTGCTCGAGGAGGTGCTCTTCTGGCCCTTACAAGGGCTAAAGCTTGGGTCCCAGATATTGATCCGGCAGAAGTGTTAACCGGATTTCCTGACACCAAGGAAGACGGTTCAGCATTTGATGAGAAGGATCTGTACGCTCTGACAAAGGAAATGCGTCCACTCGCTAGCAAGATTGCGGTGGAATCTGACTTGTCTCGATACCATCCAGCATATGACCTGCAAAACGAGCGGGTGGAACGACCGGTTTACGATGTTGCAAACTTAACTCCGCCGGTTCGTCCTCACACTTTTGCTCCTGATATTGATCCTGCTGAGTTGATCAACGATGAAGTATATTTCCGTGCCTTGGCCAAGATTGATTGGCGTGCACCAGATTTCCCGCCGCTTCACGAGGAGGAAGATGTTCCGGAACAAGATGGTGGCCAATCATCCCGGCAAGGAGAAGCGCAATCTTGAATGTTACTGCTGTAATCATAACTGTTATTCCGTAAACAATGCTTCCAACTATTTGGCTTTTATGCCTTGTAATAGGCTTAGCTGAAACTTAATGCACTGTGATCTGGCTTTTGGTCTTTATAAAGTACTCATTCGTTGACTTATTGATTGATGCGGATTCCTTGCTCTGTTCATAAAAAAGATCAAAAATATGTCCTAGTGGCTTTACCACTGGACGTATTAACTTGTTCTCTTGGCATAACTAATAAACATATCTTTAACAAATAACTGTGATACCTGAATTGCATGTAGCCAAAATACCTTAAACCGGTTAGGATGTTTAAAATCACCTTAATCAGTCTTCATCAATTCTAATAAACCCTTGAAACTCTTCCTTTCAACTTGTCAATAAATCTTTCTCTTCTCAGTTCAGAAATTTGTCACTTGTACCTGATTGTGTGCTGCCCACTGTCAGCTCCTCATGAAGTCGAGCCGGGCTACGATGAACGCCGGTTTAACTCTCGCTGGTGTTCATGACCCAGACTTGTAACACTATAGACAAGTGGTCAACTTCTGGAGCTGTTCCCCTTGGTTAAAAAGGTTATGAAATACAAAAAACATCAAGAAACACACAATTCTTGTAAATCAAACTATGTAATCGAGGCTTTTTCAAGGAGCTGCCAGGCTCAAAACAAGGTTTAGCCATTCATGGGGATGTGGGCGAACCCGACTGTCCCCAGGGGCCGGGTCATCATTTGAACGTGGGCGAACCCACTGTTCAGGGAGCCCAAAAATTCATAACATAGCCATTCAAGAGGATGTGGGCGAACCAGACTGTCCCCAGGGGCCGGGCCATCATTTGAACGTGGACGTACCAACTGTTCAGGGAATCCTAAAATTCATAACATAGCCATTCAA
>LR738709.1:232403070-232439320 GCA_902687465.1 Secale cereale | reverse complement strand
TGGACGTACCAACTGTTCAGGGAACCCTAAAATTCATAACATAGCCATTCAAGAGGATGTGGGCGAACCCGACTGTCCCCAGGGGCCGGGCCATCATTTGAACGTGGACGTACCAACTGTTCAGGGAACCCTAAAATTCATAACATAGCCATTCAAGAGGATGTGGGCGAACCCGACTGTCCCCAGGGGCCGGGCCATCATTTGAACGTGGACGTACCAACTGTTCAGGGAACCCTAAAATTCATAACATAGCCATTCAAGAGGATGTGGGCGAACCCGACTGTCCCCAGGGGCCTCTGACGATCCTCCTGACTCTGCAGGTTTTTCTTTTTATGGGGTTTTTCTCTTCTTGAACCGGATGTAATCTCTTGTTCCCGAGAATTCTACCGCTCTTTCACACACCCTGCAAAGATTAGTTTCTAAAAACCAGCTAACATTGAAATATGATTCTTTGATAGCAAACTGACATGTATTTTTCCACAAAATTTATGTATGTGGAAAAAAGGCTGAGCCCCCGGTTTCCCGAGGGTGCCGGTTTATTCATTATTCATAATATATACATAGGATACATGGAAGCCTATGGCTCAAGTGTAATATGGCCGTAGATGAGCAATGTTCCACGACCTTTTCGTCTCCTCTTCTGATGTCCGTGAATCTTTGTGCTCTCGAATGTCCACCAAATAATATGACCCGTTGTGTAAGTTTTTGCTGATCACAAAGGGCCCTTCCCATGGCGGGGATAGCTTATGCATATCTGTTTGATCTTGGATAAGCCGGAGTACCAAGTCACCCTCCTGGAATGTCCTGGTTCTGATCCGGCGGCTGTGATATCTGCGCAGATCTTGCTGATAAATCGCCGACCGTGCTGCAGCTATGTCACGCTCTTCATCCAACCGATCCAAACCGTCTTGTCTTGACTCCTCATTGATGGCTTCTACATAGGCCGCCACCCTTGGTGAATCATGGCGTATGTCACTTGGAAGAACTGCTTCTGCCCCGTAAACCATGAAAAAAGGTGTATAACCTGTAGACCGGTTGGGTGTAGTGTTGATGCTCCAAAGGACAGACGGTAATTCCTCAACCCAACATCCTGGGGTTCTCTGCAAAGGTGTCATAAGCCGGGGCTTGATTCCACGCAAAATCTCCTGATTTGCCCTTTCTGCTTGACCATTGGATTGGGGGTGAGCCACAGAAGATACGTCCAAACGGATATGCTCTCGTTGACAGAATTCTTCCATCTCACCTTGAGATAAATTGGTGCCGTTATCTGTGATAATGCTGTGTGGAAAACCAAACCGGAATATTACTTTTTTGATGAACTTAACCGCCGTTGCCGCATCACACTTGCTTATAGGTTCCGCTTCAACCCACTTCGTAAACTTGTCCACTGCCACTAGTAGATGAGTTTTCTGATCTTGGGATCTCTTGAAGGGACCAACCATGTCAAGCCCCCAAGTTGCAAAAGGCCAAGTTATTGGTATCATCCGGAGTTCTTGTGCCGGAACAAGGGCACGTCTTGAGAACTTCTGACAAGCGTCACATTTGCGGACCAGGTCTGCCGCATCTGCATGTGCGGTTAACCAATAAAAGCCATGTCGGAAAGCTTTAGCCACTAAAGATTTTGATCCGGCATGATGACCACAATCCCCTTCATGAATCTCCCTTAGAATCTCACAACCTTCCTTAGCTGAAACACACCGTTGAAATACTCCAGAGGTGCTACGATGGTGCAACTCCCCGTTGGCAATTGTCATAGATTTGGAACGCCGGATTATCTGTCGTGCTTCATCTTCGTCCTCTGGTAACTCTCCTCGGGTTAAATATACCAAATAAGGTAACGTCCAATCCGGAATAACATGGGTTGCCGCAACCAACTGTGCCTCTGGGTCCGGAACAGCTAGATCATCCTCTGAAAGTACTTGAACCGAAGGATTATGCAATTCATCCAAAAAGATGTTTGGTGGTACCGGTTTACGTTGCGACCCTAGCCGGCTTAAAGCGTCAGCTGCTTCGTTTTTCCGCCGGTCTATATGCTCCACCTGATACCCTTTGAAGTAACCTGCGACCGCTTCAACTTCTCGTCGATAAGCCGCCATGAGGGGATCCCTTGAATCCCACTTGCCCGAAACTTGCTGTGCCACTAGGTCTGAATCGCCCAGGCACTTAACCCGGCTTAAATTCATCTCCTTTGCCAACCGCAAACCATGAAGTAGTGCTTCATATTCTGCTGCATTATTAGTACAAGGAAATAACAACCGGAGGACATAACAAAATTTATCACCTCTGGGGGCAGTTAAACAACTCCGGCCCCTGAGCCCTCCAACTGCTTCGAGCCGTCGAAGTGAATCGTCTAACAAGTGAGATCCGGCTTCTCCTCTGGAGTTTGTAATCCTGTCCAGTCGTTGATAAAGTCCACCAGTGCCTGAGATTTTATAGCAGTACGTGGTACATATTTTAATTCATGTGGACTGAGCTCAATGGCCCACTTGGCTATTCTGCCTGTTGCTTCTCTATTCTGGATTATATCTCCCAACGGAGCTGAACTAACCACAGTTATTGGATGCCCTTGGAAATAATGCTTCAATTTCCGGTTTGCCATGAACACCCCATATACCAATTTCTGCCAATGAGGGTATCTTTGCTTGGACTCGATGAGTACTTCACTTACATAGTAAACCGGGCGCTGAACCGGATGTTCTTTCCCTGCTTCCTTGCACTCAACCACAATCGCAACGCTGACTGCCCGTGTGTTTGCAGCAACATATAATAGCAAAGGCTCCTTGTCGATAGGAGCAGCCAAAACCGGCGGCTTCGCTAGTTGCTGTTTCAGATTCTCAAATGCTGTATTCGCTTCATCACTCCAAATGAACCGGTCCGTTTTCTTCAACATTTGATAAAGCGGGATAGCCTTTTCTCCCAGTCGGCTGATAAACCGGCTCAACGCCGTGATCCGGCCAGCTATGCGCTGAACATCATTAATGCAAGCCGGTTTCGCCAAAGATGTAATGGCCTTGATCTTCTCCGGGTTGGCTTCTATTCCCCAGTTCGAGACCAGGAATCCCAAAAGCTTACCAGCCGGGACACCAAAAGCACATTTCTCTTGATTGAGCATCATCCTGTAAGCCCGAAGATTATCAAAGGTTTCTCTGAGGTCTTCTATCATTGTCCTCTCCTCCTTTGACTTAACCACAATGTCATCCACGTAAGCATGTACGTTCCTTCCTATCTGCCCCTTCAAACAATTCTGAACACAACGCTGATAAGTTGCCTGCGCACACTTGAGCCCAAAAGGCATAGACACATAGCAAAAAGCACCAAAAGGGGTTATGAATGCTGCCTTCTCTTGATCTTCAACTGCCATTTTGATCTGGTGATAACCTGAGTACGCATCCAGAAAACTCAGCCGCTCACACCCTGCTGTAGCATCAATAATCTGATCAATGCGAGGTAGAGCAAAAGGATCAGTCGGGCAAGCTTTATTGAGGTCTGTGTAGTCCACACACATCCTCCACTTCCCATTCTTCTTTAGAACTAGCACCGGATTAGCCAACCATTCCGGATGAAACACTTCCACTATGAACCCTGCCGCCAAAAGCCTGGCCACTTCTTCTCCTATAGCCTTGCGCCTCTCTTCGTTAAAGCGGCGCAGATACTGTTTTACCGGTTTAAACTTCGGATCAATATTTAACTTGTGCTCAGCGAGTTCCCTCGGTATACCTGGCATGTCAGAAGGTTTCCATGCAAAGATATCCCGGTTCTCACTGATGAACTCGATGAGCGCGCTTTCCTATTTAGGATCCAGGTTAGCACTGATGGTGAACTGCTTAGATGAATTTCCAGGCACAAAATCGACCTGCTTAGTCTCTTCCGCTGATTTGAACTTCAAAGCCGGATCATGCTCGGTGGTTGGCTTCTTCAGTGGAGTCATATCTGCCGGATCAACATTATCCTTATAAAATTTTAACTCTTCCGTGGCACATACCGCTTCTGCATAAGCCGCATCTCCTTCCTCACATTCGACTGCTATCTTACGACCGCCGTGCACCGTAATTGTGCCTTTATGACCCGGCATCTTGAGCTGCAGATAAACATAACATGGCCTAGCCATAAATTTAGCATAAACCGTCCTCCCAAACAAAGCGTGATATGGACTTTTAATTTTGACAACTTCAAAGGTGATCATCTCCGATCTGGAATCATGCTCATCCCCAAAGGTAACTTCTAAGTCAATCTTACCAACTGGATAAGCTGACTTACCTGGGACCACCCCGTGAAACACTGTGTTTGATGTCCTTAACTGTTTATCTGTCAGACCCATACGGCGAAAAGTCTCGTAATATAATATATTGATGCTGCTACCTCCATCCATGAGGACTTTAGTAAACCTGTATCCTCCCACCTGAGGTGCCACCACCAAGGCTAAATGTCCCGGATTATCTACCCGTAACGGGTGGTCCTCTCTGCTCCAAACAATGGGCTGCTCTGACCATCGTAGAAACTGTGGCGTCGCCGGTTCTACCGCATTAACAGCCCGCTTTAAAACCTTCTGGTCTCTCTTGCATAAACTCGTGGTGAAAACATGATATTGACCGCTGCTCAACTCCTTCGGATTACTCTGGTATCCGGATTGCTGTTGTTGCTGTGGACACTGCTGCTGCTGATTTCCTTGGTTATTGTGACTCCCTTGGCCCTGCTGCTGATTATTCTGATTGTTGTAACCACCTTGATGATACGATTGATTTCCCTGACCATGATAACCACCTTGATAATGTGATTGATTTCCTTGACCACTGTAGTTTCCTTGACCACCTTGGCCGCCTGGCCGGGATTGATAACCACCGTTGTTCCCTTGATAACCGCTGTTGCCCCTATATCCTGAACCGGAGTTGTTCCCTTGGTAACCCGGATTATAAAACCCGGGCCCTGAACCGCCGTTTGGGGGCCGGCTAAGAGGATTAAAACGGCCGTTCCCTGCCATCATAGGGTACAGGCATTCTCTTGCAGTGTGCCGTGCAGGCCCCTTTTTTCCGCTATGCTTTAGACAGGGTTGATCCAAATCCTGCTCCCAACCTGCGTTTCCTCCACCGGTTTGGCGAATGGGACCTTGCTGACTACCCTGAAAACCGCCTTGAACCTGTGTATTAGCCACAAAATCGGAGCTGTTTTCCGGTTTCCGTTTGCCCAAAAGACTTGAAGTAATCGGATTAGCTGTCGCCGGTTTGCCAGTCTTGCTGGCCTTTCCCGCTTTATCTCCTTCTGGCTCCGGATACTTGGTATTATCTGAGTCTCCGTACTTCACCAAGGCGCTCATTAAAGTCCCCATGTCATTGCACTCTCGTTTGAGCCGTCCAAGTTTTAATTTCAACGATTCAAACCGGCAATTGTTCTCCAATGTTACAATTGCTGTGCTCGGATTAATGCCGTTTGAGGAGTGCAATATCTCTGCCACTCTGCGTACCCAAGCTGCTGTAGACTCCTGTTCTCCTTGCACGCATGCTGCTAAATCTATCACCGACATGGGTTGTTTGCACGTATCCTTAAAGTTTTTGATGAACTGACTGCGCAGCTCTCCCCATGACCCGATAGAATTCCGTGGTAGTGCCTTTAGCCAAGTCCGGGCCGTGCCTTCAAGCATCATAGTGAAATATTTGGCACAAGCCGATTCATCCACGTCCAGCATCTCCATGGCCATCTCGTAACTTTCCACCCAAGCTTCGGGCGGTAAATCGGCTGTGTAATTAGGCACCTTGCGAGGTCCTTTGAAATCCTTGGGTAACTTAACGCTCCGCAGGGCGGGAACGAGACATTGTATCCCAAAGCCGCTCGCTGTTGCTCCTGTCCCTGTCGTGCCTGTGTGAACCGGCGTAGACTGTCGAACTTCCTCCCTGGCCTCCGGTCTAGGCCGATTTCGATCCGGGGCTGGCATCTCTGCCCTTGCCGGATTATCTTGCCTGTGCTGATGTCTCCTACGTTCACTGCTAGACACTTCGGGCTCCTCCCAATGCCTAGAGTAACTTCGGTTGGGACGTGGTGTTGAATGTAATCTTTCCCTGCTATGAGAGTACGCTTGCTGCTGTATTAACGCCGTATTGAGTAGCTTCTGGGCCCTGCGCGCCTCTATCGCCACCGGGGATGTTTCTTCCACAGGTAAAGCGGCCAACCATGCTGCCGCTGCAGCAATATTATCCACAGGGTTTGAGTAGTGTCCCGGGGGGATAGGAACATAAGGCGCTGATGTAATCCGTCGCTCCCGCTCTGCGGCGGGCTGCTGAACCGGCTCATCTCGAGCTGGTGGGCTTCTCCGGTTTAAGATCGGATTATTACTGGCCCCAGCCCCAGGTGTTCTGAACAAATTTGCAGATTCGTAACCCGGTGGTAGGCGGGATCGATACTTTCGCCCCCTTACTCCTTCCATGGAAGCCTGTTCCATCCTTAAGTGAAAAGCTTGTTCATCCAACTCTGCTTGTCTTATGGCTAGCATCTCTCCTTCTGCCTTTAAATCCTCTTTTAACTGATCGATCCGGGCTTTCAACTGAAGAAGCACTGCATCATGTTGCGCCTTGTCCGCTGGAGCTACGACTTCTACTGCCTTAGCTGCGAATTCCTCGATCAAGGTGGACAGAACTGCAGTAATGGAGGGATTTGAACTGCTTCCCCCTGCACCAGCCTCCGCTGTTGTTCCGTTCATCGGGGGTTGTGAACCGGCCATGAAGACCGCCACCCGGTTTGGCGGGTCGGAGGGGTCCGGAATACTGTTTCCATCGGACTCGCCCTCAGACCGGCCGTCCCGCAACTGATACAGGGATTCAGTTTCCCCGGACGAAGACTCGTCATCTGAACAGACGACAGTTGCTCCATCAGATTCCGACCCGTCCTCGGCTTGGCCTCCGTGAATCGCTCCCACGAACACATGCTTCATGGCAGGTTGAATCCGGGTCGACCTCGCACGCTGAGCCGGCTCGACGATGTTGGGGAAGGTGTCCGGCTCAGGTCCCGGTTCACCAATTTTGCCGATGAAGACTTGGATGCTGCCGAAGGGGACCCGGTACCCGTATTCGATTGAATCGGCCTCCGGTCCCCAACCCGCGTCGTCGATGTAGATCCGGCCACGACGACTCTTGGTCATCCGGCCGACAGCGTAACCCTTTAACCCTTCGAAGCCGCCTTTCAAGAACTTGAAACCATCGTGCGCAGGCCCCACGGTGGGCGCCAACTGTCGTGGAAATAACACGGCAGATGTCCGGTTTAGCGGACTTGATGATGGAACCATCGCACGGGTTAGCTTGAAAGGGTTCATGGCACACAAAGGACGCAAAGGGTTTTATACTAGTTCGGCCCCTTTGAGAAGGTAAAAGCCTACGTCTAGTTGGTTTGGTATTGCTTGGGCGTCGGTTTACAGGGAGCGGAATCGCTTGCCTGCGTCTCGACAGATTGATTGTTGCTTGTCCTTGAACCGGTACCGGGTCGTCCCTTTATATAGAGGTGACGCCTGGTCCGGTTTACAGAGTCCCGAGGCCGGCTCATAATCGTGTCCGCCTCGGTCTCTGCCCTTTCTTTCTTATCTCTCAAGTTACATCTCTTTGACGGTTTACAAACCGTATTTCTATACATGGGCCTTGAAATCTCATGGGCCGTGATCTCTACTAAAATAGTAAAACCAAGTATGATATAACTAAGCCGGTTCACAATATCCGGTTTATACCTACTAACCATATCCCTGACACCTTGTTTGTACCCTTGGCGGACTAAACACTTCTAAGGACAAGGTCACCTTCCTCAATACACCGGGCATGAACCTTGCGGCTATGATAGCGACGCAGGGCTTGTTGGTAGCATGCAGCACGCGTAGCAGCCCGAAGACGGTTCTCTTTGAGTAGCACATCGTCTTCATGCCGGTGCTCAACTTGCGCTACTTCATCATAGGCTAGCACTTGAGGAGACCCGTAAATGAGTTCCATGGGGATAACTGCTTCTGCCCCGTAGACCAGGGAGAAGGTAGTCAGCCCGGTAGCTCGGTTAGGTGTCGTTCTGAGGAACCATAGAACTACCGGCAGCTCCTCGATCCACCTCCTATCGTGCTTCTGCAGCGTATCAAAAGTTCTTGTCTTAAGTCTGTGGAGCACTTCAGCGTTCGCCCTCTCCACTTGTCCATAGCTCCGGGGGTGTGCCATGGAAATGAATGAGATTTTGCATCTGAGGGCATGAACATATTGCATGAAGGCGTGGCTCATGAACTTGGTGCCGTTGTCAGTGATCATCCTTGCCGGAACTCCGAAACAACTCACCAATTCATTCAGGTACTTGATAGCTAACAGAGTTGTCACCTTTCTCATGGCAGTCACTTCCGGCCACTTTGTAAACTTGATGGCAACGAAAAAGAATCCAAAGCCCCCATTTCCTCGGGGGAAGGGGCCGAGGATATCGAACCCCCAGGCCAAAAATGGCCATGATAGAGGGATTGTTTGAAGAGCTTAGGCAGACAGGTGTATTTTCTTAGAATGGAACTGTCAGGCTTCACATTTCATGACTAACTCAACCGCATCTTGGAGGGATGTGGGCCAATAGAATCCTTGCCGGAATGCTTTCCCAACTAATGCCTTTGATCCAATGTGGGAGCCGCACATTCCTTTTTGAATCTCAGCCAGCAGTTCCTTTCCATCCTCCAGGCAAACACACTTGAATTTCAGACCATTGGGCCTCCTTCTATACAGAGTGTGATCGACAAATTGATAAATATTGGCCCTCCGGGCTACTCTTTCAGCTTCATCTTGATTGCCAGGGAGTTCTCCGGTTTGGACGAAGTGGACAATGTGCCTTGCCCAAGTTGGAGCCTGGGGCTCGGCAACGAGGACTAGCGGCACCTCCTCTCGTGCGGGAGCACCAACCTTGTTCGCGGGGTCCATAGGACTAGTTGGAGGGAGTGATCCGTTAGGCTGTGAGGAGTTGTTTCCAGCAGGGTCTCTGGCGGGAGCGGATAGCTTTACCGGGGGAGGCTTACCATAGTCCAACTTTATCCTTTTTTGGGCCATTGTGGCTGGTGATATGGAGGGTTGAGAGAGATGGAGAACAAAAGTTCCTAGTTCCACAAGAAGCTTCTACGTAGCACACTTTGACAGTTGATCAGCTATGCTATTTTCCACATGGGGTACATGCTCTGTTTGCAACCCGTCAAAGTGCTCCTTCAATCTCCTCACTTCCTCGACGTATGCTTCCATCAATGGGCTTTGATAATCCTTGTTGACTTGTCTCACCACAAGCTGTGAATCTCCTCGAATGATCACCTTCTTAATTCCAAATTCTATCGCAATCCTGAGCCCAGCAAGGAGCCCTTCATACTCAGCTGTATCATTGGTGGCTTCTTCCCAGGAAAAGTGCATCTGGACGACGTACTTCAAGTGCTCCCGGAGGGGGCACCAAGAAGCACGCCAGCCCCTGCACCTTGTAGGGAAAAAGTACCATCAAAATACATGATCCATTGTTGGGGTGATTCCTTGCGGGGGATGGATGTCTCTGTCTTTTCCTCATCATGGGTTGGCATCCATTCTGCAATAAACTCTGCCAATGCCCTGCTCTAAATAGTTGATGTGCTGTCAAACTTCAAACTAAAGTTGGACAGCTCCAAAGCCCATTCCACTATTTTGCCAGTTGCCTCGGGGTTTCAGAGTATCCTTTGCAACGGAAAACGAGTAACAACCGTGATCTCATGGGCCTGGAAGTAGTGGCGCAGTTTCCTTGAGGCCATAATATGACCAAAGATCAACTTTTGCACAATAGAGTACCTCTAGCCCCCTGTAACAAGGAGCTGGCGAAGTACACTGGGCGCTGCACCATTTTCTTTCGTGCCGCGTGATACGTCTCCAATGTATCTATAATTTTTTATTGTTCCATGCTATTATATTATCTGTTTTGGATGTTGAATGGGATTTATTATGCACTTTTATAATATTTTTTGGACTAACCTACTAACCAAAGGCCCAGTGCAAATTGTTGTTTTCGCCTATTTCAGTGTTTCGCAGAAAAGGAATATCAAACGGAGTCCAAACAGAATGAAACCTTCGCGAGGATCGTTTTTGGAACAAACGCAATCCAGAAGACTAGGAGTTCACGCCTAGGAATCCACGAGACGTCCACGAGGCAGGAGGGCGCGCCCAGGGGGTAGGTGCGCCCCCACCCTCGTGGGCCCCTCGTAGCTCCACCGACGTACCTCTTCCTCCTATATACACACATATACCCTGAAAACATCTGAGAGCACCATGCAACCCTATTTCCACCACCGCAACCTTCTGTACCCGTGAGATCCCATCTTGGGGCCTTTTTCGGAGCTCCGCCGGATGGGGAATCAATCACGGAGGGCTTCTACATCAACACCATAGCCTCTCCAATGGTGTGTGAGTAGTTTACCACAGACCTTCGAGTCCATAGTTATTAGCTAGATGGCTTCTTCTCTCTCTTTGGATCTCAATACAAAGTTCTCCTCGATCTTCTTGGAGATCTATCCGGTGTAATACTTTCTGCGGTGTGTTTGTCAAGATCCGATGAATAGTAGGTTTATGATCAGGATTAACGATGAACAATATTTGGTTCTTCTCTGAATTCTTATATGCATGATTTAAATATCTTTGCAAGTCTCTTCGAATTACCAGTTTGATTTGGCCTACTAGATTGATCTTTCTTGCAATGGGAGAAGTGCTTAGCTTTGGGTTCAATCTTGCGGTGTCCTTTCCCAGTGACATCACGGGCAGCAAGGCACGTATTGTATTGTTGCCATTGAGGATAAAAAGATGGGTTTTATGTCATATTGCATGAGTTTATCCCTCTACATCATGTCATCTTGCTTAAGGCGTTACTCTGTTCTTATGAACCTTATACTCTAGATGCATGTTGGATAGCGGTCGATGTGTGGAGTAATAGTAGTAGATGCGGAATCGTTTCGGTCTACTTGTCACAGACGTGATGCCTATAACATGATCATGCGTAGATATTCTCATAACTACGTCCTTTTCTATCAATTTCTCGAGAGTTATTTGTTCACCCACCGTAGAATATGCTATCTTGAGAGAAGCCACTAGTGAAACCTATGGCCCCCGGGTCTATTTTCCATCATATTAATCTTCCGTCAACTAGCTATCTTCATTGTTCTTTTATTTTGCAATCTTTACTTTTCAATCTATACTGCAAAAATACCAAAAATATTTATCTTGTTATCTCTATCAAATCTCACTTTTGCAAGTGGCCGTGAAGGGATTGACAACCCCTTTATCGCATTGGTTGCAAAGCTCTTAATTTTTTGTGCAGGTACGAGGGATTTGCGTGTAGTCTCCTACTGGATTAATACATTGGTTCTCAAAAACTGAGGGAAATACTTACACTAATTTGCTGCATCACCCTTTCCTCTTCAAGGGAAAACCAATGCATGCTCAAGAGGTATCAAGAAATTGATAGAAAAGCGCGTAGTTATGAGAATATTTACGCATTATAATAAAATGATCATGTCTTGACATGTGCCTTCTATTTGCTTGCATCTTCACTTGCTAAAAATATATCTATGGATCCTTATCCGCTTGCTAATATTTTTAAGAGATCCAACTATGATTAACCAATTGCTAGTGAGTTTAGTGCACTAGATTATCTTTATGAGGTTTTTCTTGAAATTCGTGAATTTGAAAATTGTGACAATGTATTGAAAGAAGAAATTTATGGAGTGATTCATCATAGTTCTTTGAATGAAAAACATGATTGCAATGATGTTATTATAGATTCTATTAATGTCAATTTGTGTTAATTATATGCAAACCCTAAGCTTGGGGATGCTTATTTTGCTATGCCCACTACTTGTTGCAATGATCATGATTGGGGTGATGTTTTCTACGATCTTGAAAATTTATTTAAACCCCATGATGAACATGAGATTGATAATAATGGTTGCAATAATATTGAAAGTGGGTTTGGAGAGGTCATGACTTTAGTTAATGTTGATCCCACTATTTTGGAAGAGTGTCAACTTCGCATCCATGTGGATCGTGTTGAGAATATATTTTGTGATAGCTATATTGTGGAATTTGCTTATGATCCTACATCCAATTATTATGAGAGAGGAAAATATGGTTGTAGAAATCTTGATGTTACTAAATTACCTCTCTTCAAGTTGAGATTGATTTTGTTTCTTTCTTCTTCCTTGCAAATGTTAGATCTTGCTTGTATTGCTAATTTGTTTTCCTATAAAATGCCTATGCATAGGAAGTATTTTAGACTTATATGTGCTTTTCACATGTTATATGATGCTCTTCTTGTGCCTCAAGTCTTGCCTTTCATGTGAGCATCATTGAAATCTCAATGCCTAGCTAGGGCGTTAAACGATAGCTCTTGTTGGGAGGCAAACCAATTTTATTTTCTTTGCTTTTACTTCTGTTTAGTAATAAATAATGAATCTAGATTATGTTTAGATGTGGTTTTTTGTTTTAATTAGTTTTTGTGCCAAGTAGAACCTTTGGGAGACTTAGGTGAAGTCTTTGTAATCTTGCTGTAAAAAACAGAAACTTTCGCGCTCACGAGATTAGCTGGCATCTTTTACTGGAGAGTGCTTTTAAGTTGATTCTTTTTGCAGATGTTTAATATACAAATTCCTCACATCCACCAATTTATTTCAGAATTTTTAGAGTTACAAAAGTATTCGAAAGTTACTGATTGCTACAACCATATTTTGAGCTAGATAATTTTGCTCTAGTGCTTCACTTATATCTTTTTAGAGCACAGTGGTGGTTTTATTTTATAGAAATTATTGATCTCTCATGCTTCACTTATATTAATTTGAGAGTCCCTTAGAACAGCATGGTAATTTGCTTTGGCTATAAAATTAGTCCTAATAAGATAGGCATCCAAGATGGGTATAATAAAAACTTTCATATAAAGTGCATTGAATACTATGAGAAATTTGATGCTTGATGATTGTTTTGAGATATGAGGATGGTGATATTAGAGTCATGCTAGTAGAGTAGTTGTGAATTTGAGAAATACTTGCGTTGAGGTTTACAAGTGCCATAGCATGCACTTATGGCAACCATTGTGTGACAAATTTGAAGCATATTGTCATCCTTTGTGTGGAGGTCGGGGTCGTGTGATGGTTTTTTCCTACCAACCCTTCCCCTAGGAGCATGTGTGTAGTACTTTGTTTTCCCGACTTGTAGATTTTTGCAGTAAGTATGTGAGTTCTTTATGGCTAATGTTGAGTCCATGGATTATACGCACTCTCACCCTTCAGCCATTGCTAGCCTCTCTTGTACCACACAACTTTCGCCAGTACCATACACCCACCATATACATTCCTCAAAACAGTCATTTCCATAGCCATTCTGAGATATATTGCCATGCAACTTTCCACCGTTCTGATTATTATGACATGTTTCATGATTTTCATATTGCCATGCATGATCATGTAGTTGACGTCGTATTTGTGGCAAGGCCACCATGCATAATCTTTCATACATGTCACTCTTGATTCATTGTTCATCCCGGTACACCGCCGCAAGCACTCATATAGAGTCATATTTTATTCTAGTATCTTGTTGTAATCTTTGAGTTGTAATTAAATAGAAGTGTGATGATCATCATTATTAGAGCATTGTCCCAGAAAAAAAAGGAAGAAAAAAAGGAAAGGCCGATAAAAAAAAGAAGAAATGCCAAATGAAAAAATAAAAATAAAAAAAGGGACAATGCTACTATATTTTTCCACACTTGTGCTTTAAAGTAGCACCATGGTCTTCATGATAGAGAGTCTCTTGTTTTGTTATTTCATATACTAGTGGGAAATTTACATTATAGAACTTGGCTTGTATATTCCAACGATGGGCTTCCTCAAATGCCTTAGGTCTTCGTGAGCAAGCAAGTTGGATGCACACCCACTTAGTTTCTTTTATTGAGCTTCCATACATTTATAGCTCTAGTGCATCCGTTTCATGGCAATCCCTACACACTCACATTGATATCTATCGATGGACCTCTCCATAGCCCATTGATACGCCTAGTTGATGTGTGACCATCTTCCTCTTTTTTGTCTTCTCCACAACCACCACTCTATTCCACCTATAGTGCTATATCCATGGCTCACGCTCATGTATTGCGTGAAGTTGAAAACGTTTGAAAAAATTGAAGTATGAAACAATTGCTTGGCTGAAACCGGGGTTGTGCATGATTTGGGTATTTTATGTGATGAAGATGGAGCATAACCAAACTATATGATTTTGTAGGGATGAACTTTCTTTGTCCATGTTATTTTGAGAAGACATGATTGCTTTGTAAGTATGCTTGAAGTATTATTATTCTTATGTCAATATTAATCTTTTGTCTTGAATATTTCGGATCTGAACATTCATGCCACAATAAAGAAAATTACATTGAGAATTATGTTAGGTAGCATTCCACATAAAAAATTCTGTTTTTATCTTTTACTTACTCAATGACGTGCATGAATTAAGCTTGGAGATGCTTGATATGTCTCCAACGTATCAATAATTTTTTATTGGTCCATGCTATTATATTATCTGTTTTGGATGTTCAATGGGCTTTATTACGCAATTTTATAATATTTGTGGGACTAACCTACTAACCAAAGGCCCAGTGCAAATTGTTGTTTTGTGTGTGCATATTTCAGTGTTTCGTAGAAAAGAAATATCAAACGGAGTCCAAACGGAATGAAACCTTCGCGAGGATCATTTTTGGAACAAACGCAATCCAGAAGACTTGGAGTACACTCCTAGAAAGCGACGAGGAGGCCACGAGGCAGGAAGGTGCTCCCCCCACCCTCGTGGGCCACTCGTAGATCCACCGATGTAACTCTTCCTCCTATATATACTAATATACCCTGAAAAAATCCGAGAGCACCACGAAACCCTATTTCCACTGCCGCAACCTTCTGTACCTGTGAGATCCCATCTTGGGGCCTTTTCCGGAGCTCCACCGGAGGGGGAATCAATCATGTAGGAGTTCTACATCAACACCATAACCTCTTCGATGATGTGTAGTTTACTACAGACCTTCGGGTCCATAGTTATTGGCTAGATGGCTTCTTCTCTCTCTCTCTCTCTCTCTCTCTCTCTCTCTCTCTCTCTGTCTCTCTCTCTCTCTCTTTGGATCTCAATACAAAGTTCTCCTCGATATTCTTGGAGATCTATTCGATGTAATACTTTTTGCGGTGTGTTTGTCAAGATCCGATGAATTGTGGGTGTATGATCAAGATTATCTGTGAACAATATTTGGTTCTTCTATAAATTCTTATATGCATGATTTAAATATCTTTGCAAGTCTCTTCAAATTATCAATTTGGTTTGGCATACTAGACTGATCTTTCTTTCAATGGGAGAAGTGCTTAGCTTTGGGTTCAATCTTGCGGTGTCCTTTCCAAGTGACAGCAGGGGCAGCAAGGCACGTATTGTATTGTTGCCATCGAGGATAAAAAGATGGGCTTTATGTCATATTGCATGAGTTTATTCTTCTACACCATGTCATCTTGCTTAAGGCGTTACTCTGTTCTTAAGAACTTAATACTCTAGATGCATGCTGGATAGCGGTTGATGTGTGGAGTAATAGTAGTAAATGCAGAATCATTTCGGTCCACTTGTCATAGACGTGATTCATATATACATGATCATGCCTAGATATTCTCATAACTATGCGCTTTTCAATCAATTGCTCGACAGTAATTTGTTCACCCACCGTAGAATATGCTATCTTGAGAGAAGCCACTAGTGAAACCTATGGCCCTCAGGTCTATTTTCCATCTTATTAATCTTCCGTCAACTAGCTATCTTTACTATTATTTTATTTTGCAATATTTACTTTTCAATCTATACAACAAAAATACCAAAAATATTTATCTTATTATCTCTATCAGATTGCACTTTTGCAAGTGGCCGTGAAAGGATTTAGAACCCCTTTATCGCGTTGGTTGCAAGGTTCTTAATTGTTTCTGCAGGTACGAGGGATTTGCGTGTAGTCTCCTACTCGATTGATACCTTGGTTCTCAAAAATTGAGGGAAATACTTACGCTACTTTGCTGCATCACCCTTTCCTCTTCAAGAGAAAACCAACGCATGCTCAAGAGGTTGCATCGCGTCCCTGGGGTTGTTTTCGTTGCCGTGCTCATTTTTGCCCTGGTCCTTTTCTGATTCTGCTGTTCTCTATTCAGCCCTATGCCTCATCCATCTCTCGCTACGCTACCAAGGCTGTACTGACCACCTGGTTGGTTGCCGCCAAGTATAGTAACAATGGTTCTTGAGGTTTGGGTTCAACCAAGGTGGGTACGGACGATAGGTAAGCTTTTAACTCCTGCAGAGCTGCATTTGCTTCCGGCGTCCACTTATTGGGCCCTGCTTTCTTCAAAACCTTGAACAACGGCAGGGCACGCTCGGCAGACTTGGAGATGAATCTACTCAGTGCGGCAACGCAGCACGTCAAGCGCCTGAAATCCTTAACTGTCATTGGCGCTTGGATTTTCTCAATGGCCTTGATCTTGTCAGGGTTGGCTGTGATCCCACGGTGGGACATGAAGAATCCAAGTAGCTTGCCGGAGGGAAGAACGAATACACACTTCTCCGGGTTGAGCTTCAAATTGATCTTGCGCAAGTTAGCAAATGTTTCCTCCAAGTCATGAATAAGGGTGGCCGTATCCTTAGTTTTGACAACAATATCATCCATATAAGCTTCTATATTTCTGTGCAACTGTGGCTCAAAACCGATCTGGACTGCCCTTGCAAAAGTGGACTCGGCACTCTTTGATCCGAATGGCATGCAGACAAAGTAGTACGTACCACATGGAGTGATGAATGATGTCTTCTCTTCATCTTATTTGTAGATGAAGATCTGATGATACCCAGAGTAGGCGTCCAAGAAGGAGAGCAAATCACATCCTGAGGTAGAATCCACAATCTGGTCGATGCGTGGTAAGGGAAATGGGTCCTGTGGACAACCCTTGTTGAGGTATGCGAAATAAATGCAAAGCCTCCACTTCCCATTAGCCATCCTGACCACTACTGGATTTGCCAACCACACAGGGTGCAGTACTCCTCTGACTAAACCAGCTGCTTCCAACTTCTTAATCTCTTCGACATTGAACTGCTGCCTCTCCAAGGCATGCTTCTATACTTTCTGCTTGACGGGTTGCGCATGTGGGCAGACAGCAAGGTGGTGCTCAATTACCTCCGTGGGAACACCAGGGATATTAGACGGTTGCCAAGCAAACACATCAATATTTACCTGCAGGAAGGTAACGAGCACGCTTTCCTATTTGTCATCGAGGGTGGCGCTGATAGTGAAGGTACAATCAACGCCAGCCAGCCCTGCCGGGACCTTTTTCACATGGGGTGCAGTAACCTTGGATCTCTTGTTGTTGGAACACTCCGGCACATCGTCAACGAGTGCCGTGCACTCGGAGGGGGCACGCTTCCCACATTCCTTGCCGGAGGTCCTACAATCCCTCTTCTTTCCTTTGCTTTCCTTGGCGGGAACTTTCGTTGCTGCTGCTTCTGCTGCAACTGCATCCCGATACATCTTGTCCACACAAATAATTGCAACCTTCTCATCTGACAGGATAGTGAGGACTCCCAATGGCCCATGCATTTTCAAGCTGTTGTAAGCATAGTAGGATGCTGCCTTGAACTTGGCCAGGGCTGGTCATCCAAGAATCCCATTGTACGACAGGGGTAGATCAACCACATCAAACACAATCTTCTCGGTCCAATAGTTTAGTTCTCCCCCAAACATCACCGGCAACGTAATATTTCTCTTAGGATAGCTCCTCCTGTGATTAACTCCCTGAAACGTGTCTGTGACCTCTAGCTCTTCTTCTCCAATCTGAAGCTTGCTGATAACTGCTGGAGAAATCAAATTCAACCCGGCCCCTCCATCCACTAACATCTTTGTAACCTTGAGGTTGCGGATTATCGGGGAGACCAACAACGAAAAGCACCCTACCGCAGTGGTGGAGCTAGGGTGATCCTCTTCGTCAAAGATGATGGGCGTGCGGGAACATTTAAGCGGTTTCCGGGCCTCTGGCGTTGGTTCCACGGCATTGACCTCTCGTACCCATCGCTTGAGTTTGCGATGAGAGGTGTGCAAAGATGCACCCCCATCAATGCATAGGGCGTCAGTGGCCGTGTGGAATTCATGCTCACTAGTTTCCTCTTCATCCCCTCCATTACTGGCATCATCACAAATTTCCTCCTCTTGGCCCATGGCGGGTTTTCCTTGGTTCTGAAAGGGTCTGCCGGGACAATTAGCTTCACCCCCTGGCCCTTACCGCGAGCAGTTTTCTGACCTTTTTCCTTATCACGCTTGTCATACTCTGCCCTCTGTTTCTTGACGAGCTGCTCAACCTGATAACACTCCTGAAGGTCGTGGCCTTTAGTCTGATGGATCTTGCAATATGGCCCATCGCCTTTCCCAACTTTTTCGGCGGCAGCGGCTTCCCGGTAGGCAGTGCATGCGGCAGCTTCCTTGCTGAGGGCCTCAGCCTTGGACTTCTTGCCGGTACTAGGCGTGCCTGATCCTTCCACAGTCATCACTGCCTTATCCCTCGGCTTCTTATTGCGCTTCGTGCCCTTTCTTTGGCTAGTTGATTCATCCTCATCCTCTGAATCAACATTAATGTAATCTTCTTCTCCGGGAAACTTCCTCCCTTCCCCCATCCGAGCACATTTATCCACCAGTGTATATAGCTCTTTCACAGTCTTGGGCAACCGCACATTCATTTTGGAACAAATACGGCGGTTGCGCACATTGGACTGGAAAGATTCTATAACATCTGCCGGATGGATATTCGGAATGTTTCTATGAACTTTACTGAATCTCTGCAAATACTTACGGAGGGGTTCTCCTTCCTTCTGGTGGAGAAGCTGCATGTCGCTGGGCCTACCGGGCTCTTGGTGGCCACCGGTGAAGGCACCGATGAACTCGTGGCACAGGTCTGCCCATGAAGAAATGGAGTTCTCCGATAGGTGCATCAGCCAAGAACTCACATTGGACTTGAGAGCCAAAGGGAAGTAGTTGGTGAACATCTTCTCATCTCTTCTCTCGGCAGCCTGAATAGCGATGGTGTAGATGCTCAGTAACTCTACCAGGTTCAGCCTCCCGTCGTAGTTCTTAGGTATCTCTGGCTTGAATGTTTGAACGGACGGCCAACGGACTTGCCGCAGCTCTCGTGTAAAGACAGGGCAGCCAACCTCGAAAGGCAGGCACCCGCCAACAGCGAACGCAGGCTCATCGACGTTCAGGCCGTTGCACCCATCAGCCTGGTGGGGGTTGTTGCGGTGCCGTTCGGCGACGACGCACACATCTCCCCGCCACCTATTTTCCGGGGTTTGACGTTGGCCTGGACGTGCTCGAGGGCCAGAAGAGGCCATCGAGACATTGTCGAGGTCCTGATTCTGCTGCGCTCTCATCGGCTACCGCTGTGAGGACTGCACCGTGGGGACGGCCCCCTCCGTACGGCCAGCAGTGCGGGCTGTGGCTATTGCTTGGGGAGGTTGCGGTGGGAAAGCTCGTCGTGAGCCCCCATCTTTGGTGAAATAGAGCAGAATTTGGATGGTTGTGCGCCATTCATCCATCTGCTCGGCTGATGGCGGGAACCTCAGTAGTAACTGAGCTCGCACCATGGCTTCCGTGGATGTGGTTTGCATAGATGTCAATGACGTCGACCACACTGTCGCCTGGCTCCTGATGATGCCAGCGGTGGCGGCGGCGGTGGCACCGCGCCCACCCTGCTGTGGGATGATAACATGGGCAGCGGGGTCGCGCAGCGATGGTGCTCAACAATCAGCGGCTTCGTCGAGCGCTGCGTTCTGGTTGGTTCGTCCAGGAGGAGGGGCATGCGCCGTGGTCGCTCCCATAGTGGGGGCGACTAGAGGGCGATGGCTCGTCCCAAACCGAGCGTCATTGCTGCGGCTGTGCCCGTTGGCGAGAGGAGGGGGTACAGACGGAGTGACCCCCTTGCCCGCACCTTATAGGGCATGACCGTCGAGGCATTGCTGATGTTGTTCTCTATCGGTAGATTTGGCCCCCGTGTGAGCTATGGCGGAGGTGGTAATGGGGCCACTTGCTCCAACCACGTCCCCAGCAACATCCACATCCTCGTGCACCGCCCCATTCCCCGCGGCATTGGAGGCCACGGGCAGTGGAGCCTTTGAAGTGAAGGGATGGGTCGAGGCACCGGATTTCTTCTTGGGTGCCTTGGTCGATGGCGCTGTCGAAGATGAAGGTGGTGATGAAGATGACGTGTTGCGCACACTTTCAGGTTCACGCAAGCGATCACCCTACCTAGCGCGCCAAAAATGTCACGGGATATCTGCGGCCACCTATGGGACTGGGTGGCCCCTTGCTGGTTCGGGAGGGGAGGCATCGCGTTGCACAAAGCACAGACCAGCGGACGGTAGCACGGCAGAGAGCATACAAGCAATTTACCCAAGTTCGGGCCACCGCGAGGCGTAAGACCCTACTCCTGCTTTGGTGGATTAATGGTGGAATGAGCGAGGTGGTGCGTGGTACACTTGCCCGGTAGGGTTTGCCTCAAGGCTGCAGCGACTACGCGCATATGGTAGTGTGGGTTCATCAACTTTCCAACCCTCTCTGCGGTTGCCATGGGCCTCCTTTTATAGTTTAAGGGGTTACCATAGTGGCAAAGTAGTCATTATGCACTTATATGATAGCGAACAATGCTATCATACCTAACTCCGCAGGCTGACAGGGCGCATTAAATGGACCACTTAACGTCACATCGTTGGCTTCCCACCAAGCCTTGCCGGGCTATTCTGCCAGCTCCATGTCTGTTTGATCGACACGTAGCAGGACGGGTGTCATCTACGGGTTCTTCTTGTAGGAACTGGCTGCCATGTGGCTAAAGGCTACCACTTGATCATCTTGTTGCTTGAAACCGCAATGATTGACGACGTGAGTCGTGCTTGAGTGTTTGGTGGGGCGGTCTGGCCTCCACGAGCCCCCGGCAGGCCCTGCCGGGGTGTTTCTGCTATGTTCTTCGGGGATGGCCTCGCCCCTTGCCTTTTTTCTTGGTGATGACTTGCTCCTCTGGCTTGGCTTCGGTCTCTCTGCTCTAAGTTGGTTCTCCGAATCTCTTGGCTTCTTATACTCTGCCTTGGGATGGTGCTTCGATCTTGTTCTTGAGCCTGTGCACAGTCTGGGCAACAGACCCAGGGTTTGTTGCACTGACACCTGAGCGTAGGATTATTTTTGAAATTGCATGCTACTTTCCCCAACCGTGGCATCATGACCCAGGTCTATGCGTAGATGATTTGCACGAGTAGACCACAAAGAGTTGTGGGCGATAATAGTCATACAGCTTACCACCAACGTCATACTTTGATTCGGCAGTATTGTTGGATGAATTGGCCCGGACAGACATAACATTACCGCGTTCATGAGATTGGTTCTACCGACGTGCTTTGCACACAGGTAGCTGGCGGGTGTCCGTCTATCCAACTTTAGTTGAATCGAGTGTGACTACGGCCGGTCCTTGTTGAAGGTTAAAATTGCACACTTGACAAAAACTCGTTGTGGTTTTGATGCGTAGGTAAGAATGGTTCTTGCTAGAAGCCCATAGCAGCCACGTAAAACTTGCAACAACAAAGTAGAGGACGTCTAACTTGTTTTTTCAGGGCATGTTGTGATGTGATATGGTCAAGACGTGATGAGTTATACGTTATTGTATGAGATGATCATGTTTTGTAAATTATCTGCAACTGGCAGGAGCCTTATGGTTGTCTCTTTATTGTATAAAGTGAAAGCGTCATGTAATTGCTTTACATTATTGCTATGAGTTAGCAATAGTCGTAGAAGAAATAGTTGGTGAGACGACCACGACGCTACAATGAAGATCATGGTGTCAAGCCGGTGACGATGGAGATCATGAAAATGCTTTAGAGATGGAGATCAAAAGCACAAGATGATGATGGCCATATCATGTCACATATTTTGATTGCATGTGATTTTATCTTATTATGCATCTTATTTTGCTTAGAACGATGGTAGCATTATAAGATGATTCCTTACAAAAGTTGAAGGTACAAGTGTTCTCCCTGAGTATGCGCCATTACGATAGTTCGTTGTGCCGAGACACCACGTGATGATCGGCTGTGATAAGCTCTACGTTTACATAGAATGGGTTTTAGATAGTTTTGCACATGCAGAATACTTGGGTTAAACTTGACGAGCCTAGCATTTACAGACATGGCCTCGGAACACTGGAGACCGAAAGGCCGAGCGTGAATCATATAGTAGATAAACATAAGATGTTCAGCATTGAAAACTACTACATCTCACGTGATGATCGGACATGGTTTAGTTGATTTGGATCACGTGATCATTTAGATGACTTGAGGGATGTCTATCTAAGTGGGTGTTCTTTAGCAATATGATTAATTGAATTTTAATTTATCATGAACTTAGTCCTGATAGTATTTGCAAATTATGGTGTAGATCAATGGCTCACACTGTAGCTCCCCTATGTTTTTATATGTTCCTAGAGAAAACTAAGTTGAAAGATGTTAGTAGCAATGATGCGGACTAGGTCCGTGATCTAAGGATTATCCTCATTGTTGCATAGAAGTATTATGTCCTTGATGCACCGCTAGGTGACAGCCCTATTGCAGGATCAGATGCAAATGTTATGAACCTTTGGCAAAGCTCAATATGATGTCTACTTAATAGTTTAGTGCACCATGATTTACGGCTTAGAACTGGGACTTCAAAAAAAATTTGAACGCTACAGAGCATATGAGATGTTCCAAGAGCTAAAAATGGTATTTCAGACTCATGCCCATGTCGAGAGGTATGAGACCTCTGACAAATACATTGCCTACAAGATGGAGAAGAATAGCTCAGCTAGTGAGCATGTTCTTAGAATGTCTGGGTACTACAATCACTTGAATCAAGTGGGAGTTAATCTTCCAGATAAGATAGTGATTGACAGAGTTCGTAGTCACTATCACCAAGCTACTAGAACTTCGTGATGAACTATAATATCCAAGGGATGACGAAAAAGATTCTCGAGCTCTTCGCAATGATAAAATCAGCGAAGGTAGAAATCAAGAAAGAGCATTCAAGTGTTGATGGTTAAACAAGACCACTAGTTTCAAGAAAAAGGGCAAGGGAAAGAAAGGGAACTTCAAGAAGAACGACAAGCAAGTTACCACTCCCGAGAAGAAGCCCAAAGCCTGAAACTGAGTGCTTCTACTGCAAAGGAAATTGTCACTAGAAGCGGAACAACCCCAAATATTTGGCGGATAAGAAGGATGGCAAAGTGAACAAAGGTATATTTGATATGTTATTGATGTGTACCTCAGTATTGCTCGTAGTAGCCCCTGGGTATTTGAGGATGAGGTGACGATGTGTGTTGGAAGAAGTTCCAATATTAATATGATCATCATCACACACTCCCTGTACTTTCGGGATTAGTGTTCAACCTAAATAAATGTTATTTGGGGTTTGCGTTGAGCATGAACAAGATTGGATCGTGTTTATTGCAATACAATTATTCATTTAAGTCGGAGAATAATTGTTATTCTGTTTACATGAATAAAATCTTATATGGTCATACACCCAAGGTGAATGGTTTATTGAATCTCGATCATAGTAATAAACATATTCATAATATTGAAGCCAAGAGATGCAGAGTTGATAATGATAGTGCAACATACTTGTGGCACTGCCATTTAAGTCATATTGGTCTAAAGCGCTTGAAGAAACTCCATGCTATGGACTTTTGGAATCACTTGATTATGAATCATTTGATGGTTGCGAACCATGCCTCATGGGCAATATGACTAAAACTCCGTTCTTCGAAACAATGGAGTGAGCCAATGACTTATTGGAAATAATACATATAGATGTATGTGGCCCGATGAGTGTCTAGGCTCGCGGCGGGTATCATTATTTTCTGACCTTCATAGATGATTTGAGAAGATATGAGTATATCTACTTGATGAAACACAAGTCTTAAACATTTGAAAAGTTCAAATAATTTGAGAGTGAAGTAGAGCATCATTGTAAAAAGAAAATAAAGTTTCTACGATCTAACCGCGGAGGCAAATATTTGAGTTATGAGTTTGGTCTTCATTTCAAACAATGTGGAATAGTGTCGCAACTCATGCCACCTCGAACACCACAGTGTAATGGTGTGTTCGAACGTCATAACTGTACTTTATTAGATATGGTGTGATCTCTGATGTCTCTTACCGATTACAGACATCTTCATTCACGTTAAATTGGGCACCATCTAAATCCGTTGAGAGGACACTGTATGAACAATAGTTTACCAAGAAACCTAAGCTGTCATTTCTTAAAGTTTGGGGTTGTGATGCTTATGTGAAAAGCTTCAGCCTGATAAGCTCGAACCTAAATCGGAGAAATGCTTCTTCATAGGATATCCAAAAGAAACAGTTGGATACACCTTCTATCACAGATCCAAAGGCAAGATCTTTTTTTGCTACAAATAGACCCTTTCTAGAGAAGGAGTTTCTCTCGAAAGAAGTGAGTGGTTGGAAATTAGAACTTGATGAGGTAATCGTACCTTCTCTCAAATTGGAAAGTAGCTCATCACAGAAAATTGTTCATGTGATGCCTACACCAATTAGTGAGGAAGCTAATGAAGATGATCAGGAAATTTCAAATCAAGTTACTACCGAACCTCGTAGGTCAACAAGAGTATGTTCCGCACCAGAGTGGTACGGTAATCCCATTTTGGAATTCATGTTACTAGACCATGATGAACCTACGAACTATGAAGAAGCGATGATGAGCCCAGATTCCACGAAATGGCTTGAGGCCATGAAATCTGACATGGGATCCATGTATGAGAACAAAGTGTGGACTTTGGTTGACTTGCCCGACGATCGGCAAGCCATAGAGAATAAATGGATCTTCAAGAGGAAGATAGAAGCTGACGGTAATGTGACTGTCTACAAAGATTGACATGTTGCAAAAGGTTTTCGACATGTTCAAGGAGTAGACTACGATGAGACTTTCTCACCCTAGCGATACTCAAGTCTGTTGGAATCATGTTAGCAATTGTCGCATTTTAAGAAATCTGGCAAATGGATGTCAAAACTACATTCCTTAATGGATTTCTGAAAGAAGAGTTGTATATGGTGCAACCAGAAGGTTTTGTCGATCCTAAAAGTGCCGACCAAGTGTGCAAGCTCCAGCGACCCATGTATGGGCTGGTGCAAGCATCTCGGAGTTGGAATATACGCTTTGATAAGGTGATCAAAGCATATGGTTTTATACAGACTTACGGTGAAGCGTGTATTTACAAGAAAGTGAGTGGGGGCACTACAACATTTCTAATAAGTATATGTGAATGACATATTGTTGATCGGAAATGATGTAGAGTTTTCTGGAAAGTATGAAGGATTGTTTAAAAGGAGTTTTCAATAAAAGACCTCGATGAATGTCTGGACCGGTCCTTCAGTAAAATAATTACCGGAAGGCCGAACTTTTTATTAAACCAGCGAGGGATATTATTACCTGCTGGCAGACAAATCCTTGGCACAGAATTCCAGTACACTGAATATTATACAAGGTTGAGCTGGGGGTTGCTCAACAAATTTATTACAAGCGCGCCAATATAATACATAGAGGCGGATATGACACAAGGCAGGGTGGCATACTACTAACTCGTAATAAAAGGTGGGGGATATGTCACAGTGAAGTGGGTGATGTGACTCCAAAATATTGCAGCTCATCGAGTATCGGAGTGAGACCCGATGAATTTATATGGTGGTAGGCCGAAGCGGTTATAAGACTGTGATCAACTCCAGGATCGCAAGGGACTGACTGGGACTCCACTAAGCGTCGGACTCGCTATCGAATTCTTCATCCATGAGATCGCCTTCGTCCACATCTGGCCAAATCAACAAGCCAGGTAAGTACTTTGAATGTACTCGCAAGACAGTTCGGACTTAAGATATAATAAATGCCAACATGATGCATATGAGTATTCCAGCAAAATGCGACCGGAATAAAATATTAATGTGCTGTATGCAATGATGGAAGTCGGGCGGTAATCCTCCCAAATCCAAAAGATAAATGGAAGGAGACTAAACGAGTGTCTGAGTGACGCCTCGTAGAAAAATAGTAAATGATAGCAGGCCACCGTCGGGCGTCTCAGCGACACCACCTAAAGGGCTTATAGCAGAATAAATAACAAGGCTGCCTCAGTCGGACGTCTGAGGGACATCGCATAAAGGGCTTATAAATAAAAAGAATGCCACAATCAAACGTCTGAGCGACATCACGTAAAGGGCTTAATAAATAAAAGAATGCCACAGTCGGACGTCTGAGCGACATCACATAAAGGGCTTATAAATAAAAAGAATGCCACAGTCGGACGTCTGAGCGACATCACACAAAGGGCTTATAAATAAAAGAATGCCACAGTCGGACGTTTGAGCGACATCACATAAAGGGCTTATAAATAAAAAGAATGCCACAGTCGGACGTCCGAGCGACATCACACAAAGGGCTTATAAATAAAAGAATGCCACAGTCGGACGTCTGAGCGACATCACATAAAGGGCTTATAAAAAAGAGTATAATGATGAAGTACTTCTGAAAGTAAATCAAGACTGAGATAGTTGGTGAGTTCATCTACCAAATGAACTTGACAAGAACACTACTCTGGTTACCCACAAGAATTTCCTAGAGACGGTCACCGGGTTGTTATAAAGATTGACCCTAGGCCATGAACCTGTCTACTGAAGGAATTTAACTCTGCAGAGCTTGTACCATTAGTTCATAGTCGACAGACTCTACTAGCCATGGGGACTAGTTCCGTCTATGGTGTTTTAGTAGAAACCCAGCTAACCAGTACACACCCATTTAACATCCTGTCGTCCGGAATCACTCGTGACGACATTCACGAAAAACTTTAAGATGGGGAGGCTACAACCTCGAATAGCATGGGATCAAATTTATATATGCGCGCTCTAAGGGGTGCCCCCTCTCGGTCCCAACCGGAAACACCCATGCCCCCTGACCGGATGACGGGCTTTAATCCAGGGCCATGGAACCCTCATCCCGGCCCCTCTACTTGGTGTGTACTCGGAAAGTAGTTTACAACTGACTAGACCGTAATCCCAACGGACGGCCTATGATAGTACCGAAAAAGGAGACGAACGGAATCATGACATGATCTCCGTTGATACTGAGTTAACCAACTACTGGCATGCTCCAACAATACCAGCATTCCACCCATCATATCACCATATGATCGAGGTGGTTCAAACATTATCCTTCGGGGCTCACCCGAAGCTTACTAGCATGAAATAAAACCATACACTTATGCCCATATGGTCATGCTTATGAAACGAACTACTCGAGCAAACATGCAACACACTCATCATATCAAAAGTTCAAACATGCTTGCCTGGTTCTGAGAAGTCGGAGCCTAACTCGGTGTGGTTCGCGTCTCTGTCCCGGCCTCCGGTATCTAAGTATTCAAATAAATAAATACTAACATAAATACCGCGCGTGCAAATAAAGTTGCTCCAAAAATTTCCACATAAATATGAAAAAAACTAGGCAGAAAACTAAAGAGGACAGAAAAAGAATCAACTCAAAATCATCTTTAGTTTAAAAGATATTAGACTTTCTGTCCAGGGACTCATCTGTAATGAAACAGAAAAGTTCCAGGGGCTAGAACAGAAAACAGCAAAGCGAATCGGTACGCAGTACGTCAACCGCAGAGGGGAAACATACTTTGCCCGAATGCGCTTACAGAAAACGGTTCGGAGGGGAGAGGTGTGAGGCTGACAAGGGGCCCCACGCGTCAGGTTTGAAAACTGAAGCAGAGTCGCGCGGCGCCGGTGCTGCGGTGATCGCCGGCGTCGATCCACGGCGAGTTAGGGGAGGGGAGTGATACGTATGGCTTCTCGATGATCTTCCGCGTCGAACGGTGGTGGAGTTGAGTGTCAGCGAGCCCCACGTCCACGGCGACCCTATCTCCGGCGGACGGCAGCTCGGGTGGTCGTGGGCCTCATCGGAGAGGGTTCCTGGGATCAAATTAAGGTGGGGGTTAGGTCTAGGTGGGTGCCAGGGTGCTACGCTCGAGTCCACGGCGGCGGAGAAGCTCTCACTGGAGTGAACAATGTTGGAGCCCGAGGCGGAGGGAGTTGGCCGGAGTTGGGGAAGAAGGGCCCCTCGAGGCTCTTCCAGAGGCTGGGCGTGGTCTAGGGAGGTAGTGAAGGTGTGCGGGCTCGAGAACGAGCTCGGGGGTGCCTTATATAGCCGGCCCGAGGTGGTTGCCGTGAATGGATAAGTCCGGCAAGTCGATTACGGTGCTGCAGTGGTTGGACGGCGGAGTTAGGGGCTTGAGGATCGTCTAGGGGGGTGTAGTGGTTCCATTCCCGCACCTAACTTAGCAGGGGAGAGGGAGTTACGGGCTGTCCTCGAAGGAACGGCCGCGCGGCACGTCGGCGGCAGAAATCGCGCTCTACGCGCGCTAGGCCACGGCGACAGTGTGGCAGGTGTGTGCTGGCACTAGAGGTGGACACGCGGAGCGCAGGGGTGGTTTGGGCGGCGCCAAACGGCGTTGAGTCGCGGGGTGACTTCCGTCAGCCGCCACGGGCGGTGCTGTTGCCGCGGATGTCGCCGGCGTGGTCGGGCCAGAGTGCCACCGATGGCCAGAAGCGGCCAAGCGAGCGTGCGGCGCACTGGATAAGAAGAAGGTGCAGTGCAGCGTCGGGCCAAGGAGGTACTGGCGAGATTTGTCGCTGCGCCTGATGAAACTGACGAAACTGACGAACTGTCGAACTGTTCGTCGACAGTTTCAGTTAACAGCTTCTGAACTTGACAGTACAGTGTATGCTAAGTGTTTGATGAAATGTTTCTGGCATGTGTGAAATATTTCTGGTGCTGATATTTGGTGGAGTGGCCTCTTCATGCATCTAGAGGCTGCCTGATTTTTTACAGGATTTTTGGAAAAAGATAAATATGAATTTCACCAAATTTTGCAAATCTGGTCCAAACTTGCAGCAGGTGAAATTTGAAAATTTTGAACTATGGACCAGTGAAACAAGATGGATCTAGGTTGTGGGTACTAAGTACCATCTAGGAGAGTTGGTTTGGAATCAAATATTTGGATGGAAACGGTGGCTCCTTTGTAAATCACCAAGGTCCACTATAAAAGACAGAAATAGTTTTGGAGTGAGATAAATAGAGGAAAAATCCCAATATGGTCAAAACTTACTGGAATTCATGAGAGACTTGTCCTATGGTGTGAAGAGGGTTTTGGAGATAAATATTTCTGTTGGGGTCATGGCAAGATGAAGGTTGGGGGGGGGGGGAAGATAAGTCCAAGACCAAATTTGAAAGACATAACTCAAGTAGGGGAGAAAACAAACAACTTCTTTGAAACTCAACTTGGGCTTGTGCCAACCCAAGAGAAGATCTTCAAGGTCAAAAACCAAGCTTGAGAAATCTCCAAAAACCTTGGCCAGAAAGAATTTAGAAGAGGTTCAAGAAAAGATAAAATAACCCTCTTCCAAAAGGCCAAAATTTTGGAAGAAAACCTACTCAAAAATTTGGGGTGTTAGTGTTACAACACCGACCCCCTTAGGAAAAATCTCGTCCCCAAGATTTTAGCTGATCCTCAAATAGGTGTGGATGTTCTATCCGAAGGAAATATTCCCTTTCCCACGTTGCCTCATCCTCTGTGTGATTACTCCACTGAACCTTGAGGAATTTAATTGAGTTCTGACGGGTTCTCCTTTCAGACTCCTCCAAAATCTTTACGGGGTGTTCTCGGTAGGTGAGATCTGGTTGCACATCAAGGTTTTCATGTGACACATGTTTCTCTGGGTTGCTTACACACTTCTGTAGTTGCGAGACGTGGAACACGTCGTGGACGTCTGACAGTTCCTTGGGAAGGTCCAGCTGATAAGCTACTGTGCCTTTCCGTGCAACTATACGGAAGGGTCCGATGAATCGTGGTGCTAGTTTCCCGTTGACTTTGAATCGTTGCAGCCCTCTCATAGGTGATACTCGTAAGTATACGTATTCACCGGTCTCAAATCTTATTTCCCGATGCTTTTGATCGTAATAGCTATTTTGTCGGCTTTGGGCCGTTTTGAGTCGATCCCGTATTATTTTTACTCTCTCCTCGGCTTCCTTTAACATATCTGGGCCGAATATGTGACTGTCCCCTGTTTCCGACCAATTCAATGGAGTACGGCATCTTCGTCCGTACAAAGCTTAGAAAGGTGCCATTTGCCGGCTAGCTTGGTAACTATTGTTGTATGCAAACTCGGCATATGGTAGGCTTTCCTCCCAACTGGTCCCATATGTGAGGACACATGCCCTTAGCATGTCTTCGAGTATTTGATTTACTCGTTCCGTTTGTCCTCCCATCTGGGGGTGATAAGCTGTACTGAACGTTAGTTGCGTTCCGAGGGCTTGCTGCAACTGGTCCCAAAATTTGGAGACAAACTGAGTGCCTCTGTCGGATATTATAGTCTTGCGGACCCCATGTAGGCATACTATACGGGCGAGGTAAAGCTTGGCGAGCTTTTGGGTGGTGTGGGTTGTCTTGACGGGTATGAAATGTGCCACCTTGGTCAGTGTATCCGTGATGAACCATATGGCATCATTACCGTGTTGCGACCGTGGTAGTCCAACAATAAAATCCATTCCAGTATCGTCCCATTTCCATTCTGGTATCTTGTTTGGCTGTAATAGCCCTGCGGGTTTCTGGTGCTCGGCTTTAATGCGTTGACATGAATCGCATCATGCAATAAATGTGGCTATATCCCTTTTCATGCCGTGCCACCAAAATCTTTCCTGAATATCCTTGTACATTTTTGTACCTCCAGGGTGGATTGAGTATGGAGCAGTGTGGCTTTCTGCTAGAATTTTCTCTTTAAGGTCGTTGTTATTCGGTACGCAAAGTCTGTCTTCGAACCATAATATTCCTTCACTCTCTATGGTGAATTCTGAGGCCTTGCCCTGACTTACTTTTCTTTTTATCCCTTCGATGCTGGGGTGTCCAAGCTGAGCCTTCTTTATTTGCTCCATTAGCGTAGGCTGTATTTCTAGCTTGGATACTTCACCTTCTGTGACCATCATTAGGTTGAGTCTGGCGAATTCTTGCTGAAATTCGGGTCTCAGGTTCTGTATGCTGCCGCTGTTCGGGCTGGGGTTACAGCTGAGAGCATCTGCTACCACGTTTGCTTTTCCTGGGTGATAGTGGATACCAACGTCGTAATCTTTTACCAGTTCCAGCCAGCGTCGTTGTCGTAAATTGAGCTCTGGTTGTGTGAAAATATATCTGAGGCTCTTATGGTCCGTATATATTTCACAGCGATTTCCAAGCAAAAAGTGCCTCCACTCCTTGAGTGCATGAATGACTGCTGCCAACTCCAAATCGTGAGTAGGATAATTTTCTTCATGTTTTCGCAGTTGCCGGGAAGCGTAGGCGACTACTTTGCCTTCTTGCATCAGTACGCATCCGAGGCCTTTCCGGGATGCGTCGCAATATACTTCAAAACTCTAGTGTATGTCTGGTACAATTAATACTGGGGCTGTTGTTAACCTCTTTTTGAGCTCTTGGAATCTTTTCTCACAAGCTTTGGTCCACACGAATTTCTTATCCTTCTTGAGTAGTCGTGTCATTGGTTTAGCTATGGTGGAAAATCCTTCAATAAACATTCTGTAATATCCGGCCATACCGAGGAAACTGCGTATATCCGTTGCACTTGCTGGCGACTTCCAGCCAAGTACAACCTTGACTTTATCTGGGTCCACATCAACTCCTTCTTGTGTTAATACGTGTTCTAGGAAACCCACTTTTCTCAAAAAAAAATCACATTTGCTGAATTTGGCGTAAAGTTGGTGTTTCCTTAATTCTCCCAGTACAATGCGGAGGTCTTCAGCATGTTCTTCCGGTGTCTTTGAATATACCAAGATATCATCAATAAATACCACCACAAATTTGTCCATGGATTTCGTAAATACCTTGTTCATGAGGTGGATGAAATATGTGGGGGCGTTGGTCAGTCCAAACGGCATTACTGTAAATTCATAAAGTCCGTATCTTGAGGTGAATGCTGTCTTCGGGACATCTTCTGTCCGTACTTTCAGTTGATGATAACCTGACCTTAGATCAACCTTTGAGAAAACCTTGGCTTGCGCGAGCTGGTCAAATAAGTCATTTGTCCGTGGCATCGGATATTTGTACTTGATTGTGACCATGTTGAGCGCTCGGTAGTCTATACACAACCTCATGGTCCCATCCTTCTTTTTGGCAAACAATACCGGCGAACCCCAAGGTGAGGAGCTGGCCCGTATAAATCCTTTGTCTAGCAGTTCCTTTATTTGCTTCTTTAATTCAACCAACTCGGATGGTGCCATTCTGCATGGTTTCTTATATATGGGGGTGGTTCCTGGTGCTAGCTCCATAATGAATTCTATTTCTCTGTCTGGCGGCATGCCTGGTAGTTCCTCGGGAAATACGTCCGGAAACTCACATACAACTGGAACCTTTCTTAACTCAGATGTATCAACTTTGTTTAATTTTGGTTGTCGCGACACCGGTCTTTCCCGAGCTGCGACTCTTATTGTTTTTCCATGATGATGAGTAAGAATCACTCTCCTGTTGAAGCAGTCGATAAATCCTTTATTGGTGGTTAGCCAATCCATACCCAGGATAACATCCAGTCCTTTGTTTTCCATCACGATGAGGTTTGCGTGAAACTTTAATCCCTCAATTTCAATGGTCAAACCTTGGCAGTAATTCTGAGTGATCTGCTTACTTCCGGGGGACTTGATGGTCATTGATTTTCCCAAGGGAAGCATTGAAAAACCATGTTGCAAAGCAAAATTCTTTGAAATGAACGAATGAGAAGCTCCAGAATCAAACAAAACCGTGGCAGGTATTGTGTTGACAGGGAACGTACCGAGTACGATATCCGGTGCATCCTGTGCTTGCTCCTCGGTCACATGGTTCAGGTGGCCTTTCATGTGATTGTTATTTGGGTTGAAGTTGTTACGCTTGGGCGCGGAATTGTTTCCGTTGCTGTTTGGCTTCGGTGCTGAGTTTCTTGGCTTAGGGCACTGTTTAGCATAGTGTCCCTCTTCTCCACATGCGTAGCAGGTAACACCCGGGCGATAGGTGAAATCCTTGTCTCTTGCATGAAAATTCTTATTTGGGCGTGTGTCATTGGTCGTGGGTCTGTTCGCCCCATTCCTCTGCAAATTCACCTTATGCTTGTTGTTGCGCGGGTGGTTGGTCTGATCCCTTTTTCTCTTGTGAATGTCTTCCAGACTGAGACGTTCATTTTCCAACGTAATGGCTTTGTCTACCAGTGTCTTGAAATCTGGAAAAGTGTGTACGACTAACTGGCATTTTAGTGCTGGTGCCAGTCCGTCCAGGAATTTCTCCATCTTCTTATTTTCTGTCATTCGCTCTTCGCTGGCATAACGTGATAATTGCACAAACTGACTGTTGTACTCCTGTACTGTCATGCCTCTTTGCTTGAGGTCATCAAATTCTCTTTTCTTGATCTTCATAATACTCTTAGGGATGTGTGCCCCACGAAAGCCTTCCTTGAAATCTTCCCAGGTGATATTATTTATGTCGGGATGCATAAGCAGGAAATTTTCCCACCATGACGCGGCTGCTCCAGTAAGGTAATGTGGTGCGTACATCACTTTTTCACGGTCCGAGCATTGTGCCACAATTAATTTCCTTTCAATATCTCGAAGCCAATCATCGGCCTCAAGAGGTTTGTCTGTGTGCGAAAACGTTGTTGGACGTGTCTTCTGAAATTCAGACAATTTTGAGTGCTGTTGGTATGGCTCGCGGTGATTTCCCATCTTAATGACATGGTTCATCATTTCTTGGTGTTGTTGCTGACTTTGCTTGTAAAGACGGCACACTTGAGAAAATGCCGTCTCACTGCCCTGCTGACTTGACTGCCCCTGTGTGAAATTGTTGTCTGTCTGTGTGCCATAATTTTCTTCTGGCGGACTTGGCATGGAACGTGTCTAGGGACGATTCATTTCTTACTCTGGGGTAGTAAAGCAGAAAATCTGAGAAGAACCGAGCAGCAAAATAAACCAAGACTTTCCAAAGCGACCAAACACGAGCTCGAAAGAGATTTTTGAAAATAACTGGTTGATTGCGCACGGAGAAGGCCTGCTAGTACATATTTTACATGGAGGTTCTAATTATACATACGTCACTCAGGGTGTGCGTACACACATCCTGACATGTTATTAAAACTAGTGCACTCCTCCAAGATCCTACATGATGCGCAAACAGACTACTCCCATCAACCTATTTTAAATAACACACAAATATTACAAGCGAGCGCGGTGCGTCGCGGAATAACGCGCTAGTCGGAGATGTTAAAGATTTCTCTTGGCCTGCCGAGGGTAAGGCCCAGTGGTGCCGGAGACTCAACTTCCTCCTCACTAATGGGCTCCAGGCGCGGAGTACGGGTACGAGGTGTCGAAGCAGGTGCAGCAGGCGGTGCAGTTCTGACTGGGGTAGGAGCAATGACTTGGTCAAACTCCTTAGTGGTAGGTAGACGACGAGCGGTGGCTAAGATGGAAGGTGCATAGGATGCGGCGGACGAGACAAATGTCATTGGTGGTGCAGTATGGAGTAGCTCCCTCCTATAGGCGGAGCCACTCTGGACCAACTCCATACGGGTGGCCACCAGGTCGTCCACCAGATTATCAAAGGCTGCCTCAAGTGCCTTGAGGTACTCAACCATTGATTCAATGGCTTCGTCACGCTCCCCATTTGCGCATGCAAATGCATAGTGACATGTATATGGCACGTGGCATGGGAGGTAACGCTAGCGACAAGTCTTCATCGAAGGAAGAATGTCCCGGAGACGAGCTATCGCCTCACGGGCAGCCATCTGCATGGCATGCCTCTCCATAGGCATGGCTCTGCCCACAAATCGGAGGCGGCGCGTTTCAGAACGCCCTCCTTTGAAGTGCACCACGGCCTGATGCATAGACACGCTGTCGTTGAGCTTGTGACGGTAGAGTGTAAACTCGAGATAGGTGGATGGCCCGATCGCGACTTTGGTGATGGCGAAGAGGAGCTTGACAAACCCCTCAGGAATGTTGGCGAACACCTATGCATCACAATCGTTGCTGGCCATCTACAAAACTAGACAAAAATTCCGAATAGTCAAGTCCTAAATTTATGCTGACCAACAGAAAATTGCTACAGATGTAAAAATGCTGAAAAGCAAATTCTTCGCTAATAACCGATTAGCGAGCGCACCTAGTGGCTTCCTACAGTCAGCCTGGCTCTGATACTAACGTTGTCAGGACCGGTCCTTCAGTAAAATAATTACCGGAAGGCCGACCTTTTTATTAAACCAGCGAGGGATATTATTACTTGCTGGCAGACAAATCCTTGGCACAGAATTCCAGTACACTAAATATTATACAACGTTGAGCTGGGGGTTGCTCAACAATTTTATTACAAGCGCGCCAATATAATACATAGAGGCGCATATGACACAAGGCAGGGTGGCATACTACTAACTCGTAATAAAAGGTGGAGGAATATGTCATAGTGAAGTGGGTGATGTGACTCCAAAATATTGCAGCTCATCGAGTATCGGAGTGAGACCCGATGAATTTATTTGGTGGTAGGCGGAAGCGGTTATAAGACAGTGATCAACTCCAGGATCGCAAGGGACTGACTGGGACTCCACTAAGCGTCGGACTCGCTATCGAAATCTTCATCCATGAGATCGCCTTCGTCCACATCTGGCCAAATCAACAAGCCAGGTGAGTACTTTGAATGTACTCGCAAGACAGTTTGGACTTAAGATATAATAAATGCCAACATGATGCATATGAGTATTCCAGCAAAATGCGACCGGAATAAAATATTAATGTGCTGTATGCAATGCTGGAAGTCGGGCGGTAATCCTCCCGAAATCCAAAAGATAAATGGATGGAGACTAAACGAGTGTTTGAGTGACGCCTCGTAGAAAAATAGTAAATGATAGCAGGCCACAGTCGGGCGTCTGAGCGACACCACCTAAAGGGCTTATAGCAAAATAAATAACAAGGCTGCCTCAGTAGGACGTCTGAGCGACATCGCATAAAGGGCTTATAAATAAAAAAAATGCCACAGTCGGACGTCTGAGCGACTTCACATAAAGGTCTTATAAATAAAAGAATGCCACAGTCGGACGTCTGAGCGACATCACATAAAGGGCTT
>LR738709.1:232391176-232402797 GCA_902687465.1 Secale cereale | reverse complement strand
ATTACATAAAGGGCTTATAAAGAAAAGAATGCCACAGTCAGACGTCTGAGCTACATCACATAAAGGGCTTATAAATAAAAATAATGCCACAGTCGGACGTCTGAGCGACATCACACAAAGGGCTTATAAATAAAAGAATGCCACAGTCGGACGTCTGGGCGACATCACATAAAGGGCTTATAAATAAAAGAATGCCACAGTCGGACGTCTGAGCGACATCACATAAAGGGCTTATGAAAAAAGAGTATAATGATGAAGTACTTGTGAAAGTAAATCAATACTGAGATAGTTGGTGAGTTCATCTACCAAATGAACTTGACAAGAACACTACTCTGGTTACCCACAAGATTTTCCTAGAGACGGTCACCGGGTTGTTATAAAGATTGACCCTAGGCAATGAACCTGTCTACTAAAGGAATTCAACTCTGTAGAGCTTGTACCATTAGTTCATAGCCGACGGACCCTACTAGCCATGGGGACTAGTTCCATCTACGGTGTTTTAGTAGAAACCCAGCTAACCAGTACACACCCATTTAACATCCTGTCGTGCGGAATCACCCGCGACGACATTCACGAAAAACTTTAAGACGGGGAGGCTACAACCTCGAATAGCATGGGATCAAATTTATATATGCGCGCTCTAAGGGGTGCCCCCCTCTCGGTCCCAACCGGAAACACCCATGCCCCCTGACCGGATGACGGGCTTTAATCCAGGGCCATGGAACCCTCATCCCGTCCACTCTACTTGGTGTGTACTCGGAAAGTGGTTTACAACTGACTAGACCGTAATCCCAACGGACGACCTATGATAGTACCGAAAAAGGAGACGAACGGAATCATGACATGATCTCCGTTGATACTGAGTTAACCAACTACTGGCATGCTCCAACAATACCAGCATTCCACCCATCATATCACCATATGATCGAGGTGGTTCAAACATTATTCTTCGGGGCTCACCCGAAGCTTACTAGCATGAAATAAAACCATACACTTATGCCCATATGGTCATGCTTATGAAACGAACTACTCGAGCAAACATGCAACACACTCATCATATCAAAAGTTCAAACATGCTTGCCTGGTTCTGAGAATTCGGAGCCTAACTCGGTGTGGTTCGCGTCTCCGTCACGGCCTCCGGTATCTAAGTATTCAAACAAATAAATACTAACATAAATACCGCGCCTGCAAATAAAGTTGCTCCAAAAATTTCCACATAAATATGAAAAAAACTAGGCAGAAAACTAAAGAGGACAGAAAAAGAATCAACTCAAAATCATCTTTAGTTTAAAAGATATTAGACTTTCTGTCCAAGGACTCATCTGTAATGAAACAGAAAAGTTCTAGGGGCTAGAACAGAAAACAGCAAAGCGAATCGGTACGCAGTACGTCAACCGCAGAGGGGAAACGTACTTTGCCCAAATGCGCTTACAGAAAATGGTTCGGAGGGGAGAGGTGTGAGGCTGACAAGGGGCCCCACGCGTCAGGTTTGAAAAATGAGGCAGACTCGCACCGGCGCCGGTGCTGCGGTGATCGCCGGCGCCGATCCACGGCGAGTTAGGGGAGGGGAGTGATACGTATGGCTTCTCGGTGATCTTCCGCGTTGAACGGTGGTGGAGTTGAGTGTCGGCGAGCCCCACGTGGACGGCGACCCTGTCTCCGGCGGACGGCGGCTCGGGTGGTCGTGGGCCTCGTCGGAGAGGGTTCCTGGGATCAAATTAAGGTGGGGGTTAGGTCTAGGTGGATGCCAGGGTGCTACGCTCGAGTCCACGGCGGCGGAGAAGCTCTCACTGGAGTGAACGATGTTGGAGCCCGAGGCGGAGGGAGTTGGCCGGAGTTGGGGAAGAAGGGCCCCTCGAGGCTCTTCCAGAGGCTGGGCGTGGTCTAGGGAGGTAGTGAAGGTGTGCGGGCTCGAGAACGAGCTCAGGGGTGCCTTATATAGCCGGCCTGAGGTGGTTGCCGTGAATGGATAAGTCCGACGAGTCGATTACGGTGCTGCAGTGGTTGGACGGCGAAGTTAGGGGCTTGAGCATCGTCTAGGGGGTGTAGTGGTTCCATTCCCGCACCTAACTTAGCAGGGAAGAGGGAGTTACGGGCTGTCCTCGACGGAACGGCCGCGCGGCACGTCGGCGGCAGAAATCGCGCTCTGCGCGCGCCAGGCCATGGCGACGATGCGGCAGGTGTGTGCTGGCACTGGAGGTGGACACGCGGAGCGCTGGGGTGGTTTGGGCGGCGCCAAACGGTGTTGAGTCGCGAGGTGACTTCTGTCAGCCGCCACAGGCGGTGCTGTTGCCACGGGCCAGAGCGCCACCGACGCCCAGAAGCGGCCTAGCGAGCGTGCGGCGCACTGGATAAGAAGAAGGTGCACTGCAGCTTCGGGCCAAGGAGGTACCGGCGAGATTTGTCGCTGCGCCTGATGAAACTGAAGAAACTGACGAACTGTCGAACTGTCTGTCGACAATTTCAGTTAACAGCTTCTGAACTTGACAATACAGTGTATGCTAAGTGTTTGATGAAATGTTTCTGGCATGTGTGAAATATTTCTGGTGCTGATATTTGGTGGAGTGGCCTCTTGATGCATCTAGAGGCTTCCTGATTTTTCACAGGATTTTTGGAAGAAGATAAATATGAATTTCACCAAGTATTGCAAATCTGGTCCAAACTTGCAGCAGGTTAAATTTGAAAATTTTGAACTATGGACCAGTGAAACAAGATGGATCTAGGTTGTGGGTACTAAGGACCATCTAGGAGAGTTGGTTTGGAATCAAATATCTGGATGGAAAGGGCGGCTCCTTTGTAAATCACCAAGGTCCACTATAAAAGACAGAAATAGTTTTGGAGTGAGATAAATAGAGGAAAAATCCCAATATGGTCAAAACTTACTGGAATTCATGAGAGACTTGTCTTAAGGTGTGAAGAGGGTTTTGGAGATAAATATTTCTGTTGGGGTCATGGCAAGATGAATGTTGGGGGGGAAAGATAAGTCCAAGACCAAATTTGAAAGACAAAACTCAAGTAGGGGAGAAAACAAACAACCTCTTTGAAACTAAACTTGGGCTTGAGCCAACCCAAGAGAAGATCTTCAAGGTCAAAAACCAAGCTTGAGAAATCTCCAAAAACCGTGGCCAGAAAGAATTTAGAAGAGTTTCAAGAAAAGATAAAATAACCCTCTTCCAAAAGGCCAAAATTTTGGAAGAAAACCAACTCAAAAATTTGGGGTGTTACAGTGAAGATGCCTACATATTGGACACCAAGATCTATAGAGATAGATCATGACGCTTGTTCAGACTTTCGATTAGTACATACCTTGATAAGCTTTCGAAGTGGTTCAAAATGGATCAGTCAAAGAAGGAGTTATTTCCTGATTTGTAAGGTGTAAAGTTGAATAAGACTCAAAGCCCGACCACGGCAGAAACATATAGAGAGAATGAAAGTCATTCCATATGCCTCTGCCATAGGTTCTATAAAGTATGGCATGCTGTGTACCAAACCTGTTTTGTACCTTGCCATGAGTTTGGCAAGGAGGTACAATAGTGATCTAAGAATAGATCACTGGACAGCAGTCAAAATAATCCTTAGTAACTAGAGGACTAAGGAAATGTTTCTCGATTATGGAGGTGATAAAGAGTTCGTCATGAAGGGTTACGCCAATGCAAGCTTTGACACTATGCGAGATGACTAAGTATCAATCTGGATGCATATTGAAAGTGGGAGCAATTAGCTAGAGTAGCTCCATGTAGAGCATTGTAGACATAGAAATTTGCAAAATACATACGGATCTGAATGTGACAGACCCGTTGACTAAACTTCTCTCACAAAGCAAAACATGATCACAACTTAGTACTCTTTGGGTGTTAATCACATGGCGATGTGAACTAGATTATTGACTCTAGTAAACCCTTTGGGTGTTGGTCACATGGCGATGTGAACTATGGGTATTAATCACATCTCGATGTGAACTATCGGTGTTAAATCGAATGGCGATGTGAACTAGATTATTGACTCTAGTGCAAGTGGAAGACTAACCTATAGGCAAAAATAAAGTTGTTATTTATTTTTCCTGATATATCATGATAAATGTCTTTTATTCATGCTAGAATTGTATTAACCGGAAACTTGATACATGTGTGAATACATAGACAAAATAAAGTGTCCCTAGTATGCCTCTACTAGACTAGCTCGTTAATCAAAGATGGTTAAGTTTCCTAACCATAGACATGTGTTGTCATTTGATGAATGGGATCACATCATTAGGAGAATGATGTGATGGACAAGAGCCATCCGTTAGCTTAGCATAATGATTGTTTAGTTATTGATATTGCTTTCTTCATGACTTATACATGTTCCTCCGACTATGAGATTATGCAACTCCCAAATACCAGAGGAACACTTTGTGTGGTATAAAACATCACAACATAACTGGGTGATTATAAAGATGCTCGACAGGTGTCTCGGAAAGTGTTTGTTGAGTTGGCATAGATCAAGAATAGGAGTTGTAGCATCGAGTGTCGGAGAGGTATCTTTGGGCCCTCTCTGTAATACACATCATAATAAGCCTTGCAAGCAAATGACAAATGAGTTAGTCACGAGATGATGTATTACGTAACGAGTAAAGAGACTTTTCGGTAACGAGATTGAACTAGGTATGATGATACCGACGATCGAATCTCGGACAAGTAACATACCGATGACAAAGGGAACAACGTATGTTGTTATGCGGTTTGACCAATAAAGATCTTCGTAGAATATGTAGGAGAAAATATGAGCATCCAGGTTCCGCTATTTTTTATTGATCGGAGATATGTCTCGGTCATGTCTACGTAGTTCTCGAACCCGTAGGGTCCGCACGCTTAACGTTCGATGACGATTTGTATTATGAGTTATGTGTTTTTGGTGACCGAAGTTTGTTCGAAGTCCCGTATGAAATCACGGACATGACGAGGAGTCTCAAAATGGTCGAGAGGTAAACAATAATATATAGGATGATGATATTTGGACACCAGAAGTGTTCCGGATGATATCGGGTCATCGGAAGGGGTTCCGGGCACCCCCTCGGCAGAGTTATGGGCCTATTGGGCCAAGTAAGGGACATATCAGCCCCTGGTGGGCTCGTGCGCCCCTCCTAGGCCGAATAGGAGTAGGAGGAAAGGAAGTGGAAGCAGAAAGGAAGGAGGAGGGTTCGGCCTCCACCCTTTCCTTCTCTTCCCCCTTCTCTTTCCTTCCCATATGCTAAATAAGGAAGGGGGGCCGAATTGGGCTTGCACCCGAAGTAGGATTCAGCCTAGTTGGGGGCGCTCTAGGCCGCCTCTCCCCCCTCCAACCTATATATATGTGGGGAGAGGGGGCGCCTACAACACACAAGTTTCTCTTAGCCGTGTGTGGTGCCCCCTCCATAGATTACACCTCAGATCATATTGTCGTGGTGCTTAGGCGAAGCCCTGCGCAGATCACATCACCAATGCCGTCGCCACGCCATCGTGCTGAAGGAATTCTCCCTCAAGCATCTTCTGGATCAAGAACTCATGGGACGTCACCGTGATGAACGCGTGCTGAACACAGAGGTGACGTATGTTCGGTACTTGGATCGGTTGGATCGTGAAGACATTCGACTACATCAACCGCATTAACATAACGCTTCCGCTTTCGGTCTACGAGGGTATGTGAACACACTCTCCCTATCTCGTTCCTATGCATCTCCTAGATAGATCTTGCTTGAGTGTAGGAATTTTTTTGAAATTGCATGCGACGTTCCCCAACAGAAGCATCGGAAGAACATGGTGACAAATGAAGAGGCATCAATTAGGTACAGTTGGAGGAGGAAGTTGAGAACTGAGAACAAAGAAATCTTCTGAAATGATGGCCTTCAGAGAATCGAGAAATTAAAAAGAACTCATGAAATGCTTCCGATGGGTAAGAAAAGATTTATTGACGATCGGAAAAATTTGAGGGGATACCATTAAGCTTCAACGACGACTAGTAGAGAGAACGAACAAGATTGATAGGAACTCTTCTTCGGTCTTCAAATGACAATGAGAAATACCATGAAGAATTTGTGAGATACTCCGGAAAAATGAAAAAGAGGGAAAGGTTGAACCAACGATGAAAAGAATTTGAAAGCGATCTTGGAGAATGAATATGCCTGATGGAATCCATACTTATGTCACACTTTGAAAAGAATTGGGGAATGACTCCGGAAAAATTAGAAGAGTCAGGTAAGATCCTGGGAAAAGACTTGTGTGTTATGAGCCCACTGAAGAGAAAACACCATTGGAAAGGATTATTCGAATGAGAAATGATGCACCGAAACTTTTGAAAGACTCGAATGAGGTGGCAACCTCGAATTAATTGGAACGCAGACAAATCTCCTAAGATGTCTTCGAAACACCGGGATGATTGAATAGCGAGAGGCGAATAAGCAAGGAGAAACATTTGAGCTGGGGAAAGAATGTGATCACCATCGAATACTTGAATTGAATCCATCGGAAAAGAAAAAGGAGATGAAGAATAAAGAACTAGACGAGAATTCACCAGTTAAATAATTGAGGAAAGAAGGCAAAGGCTTGACATGAGTAGGATTGATACTTGATTAAGGACTCCAGCTCTGAGAAGAAAAAGGGTGGGCGGGTGGGAAAAGAAAGATCACTTTGGATGGGGAAAAGACGCCAGTTGGAAAGAACTAAGGACGAACTTGCAAAAGATGAAGAGGGTCGAATGAAATGGACGAGAAATAAACCGGATGAAATGAGATGATATCGCAACGGACGAAAACTAACTGCGTGATCCTAGAAAAATTTGAAGGGAACAAGGAGTAATTCAAAACAATTTTCTTCACCAGAGCGATGAAGGGGCTGAGGAGTAAAAAGAATTCCTACTCTCCTATTTAACTAGACTCCAAAATAGTTTTCTTCTAGACTCGACAACATCCAAGCTACGATCAATCAAGGGGGCTCCTATGGTCAGTCGAGGCTCTGATACCAACTTGTCACGCCCAACATGTGATTCTATCCCGATCCCGTGATGAACTTGTGGTCGGGCCACAACCACATTTCGGGCGCTTAGCAAGATGGATATCATTACATAGTACCATTACATAATAGTTGCGCATACATACAAATGGCATACAATTGCCACAAAAATACAACAATATCATAAACAAGACATCCGACTACGAATGGAAACACATGAAAAGCACAATGACATCCATCCTGCTATCCCACTCTGCCAACCAGGAACCTAACCCAAGATCGACGAAGAAGAAGAAAGAACTCCAACATAACTAAACATCACTCTCATGTCAAGTCATCGGAAACCTGTACCTGCAACTATTGTTGTAGTAACTGTGAGCCACAAGGACTCAGCAATCCCATTACCATGGGTATCAAGACTAGCAAAGCTTAATGCGTATGGAAAGGATAAGTGGTGAGGTTGCAGCGGCGGCTAAGCATAGTATGGTGGCTAACTTACGATTTCTAGAGATAGATGATAAGCTACGCAAACAGTTACAAACTAGTAATCATCAGTAAGTTATCCTAAACTACCTATGAGTAAAATATAACCCACCGTGTTCTCTTCTCAAATTGAAAAGAGACGGTCATGGTTACTCACACGGTTGGTGCATTTTATTTTGGATCCTCTGTCAAGTTCTCTACAACCGGATATTAACAAATTCCAATATGCCACATATCTAGGGGCACGGCTTTTGAAAGTTCGAAACCCTGCAGGGGTGTCGCAACTTAGCCCATCACAAGCTCTCACGATCAGCAGAGGTAAAACCTCTTATCTCAGCGACAACCCGATCAGACTCGAAATCCGGTGCACAAGACATTTCGACAATGGTAAAACAAGTCCAGCAAGAACTCCCGGCATGCCGACACCCTGATAGTAGATGTGCGTATCTCGTCTCACGCCATGTCCGGATTGGCTAAGTTTCAGGCTGGCCCGGGTTGTAAATTAAGTCCACGGGGTCCGGAAAGTCCCTATGCAAGTTTTTAGTTATTAGGCAAATGGTAAAACCACAGGTGGGCCTTTCTGGAGGAGTTTTATTCAAAGTAAACTATCAGGGGGTCCCATAAACCTTAACCGTGTTAGGAACAAAAACTCAAGGAACATAACACCGGTTTATCGGTTCTTAAGGTGGCATGAGTGGAACAAATCACCGAGCAAAAGGCCAAGCCTTCCACCCATTGCCAACTATATAGGTGCATTAATTTAAATAAGAGATATTGTGATATTTCCAAAATATCCAAGTTCCGACTTGGAGCAATCTTCATCTTCACCTGCAACTAACAATGCTATAAGAGGGGCTGAGCAAGCGGTAACATAGCCAAACAACGGTTTGCTGGGATGGTGAAAGAGGTTATAGGTTGTTTCATGGAACAGTGGGAGGCTTGATAAACAAGTGGTGAGTAACGCGACATAGCGATAACATTGAGACAACTAGCATGGCAATGATAGTAATGAGATCGAAGATGACGGTCATCTTGCCTGAGATCCCGCTAGGAAGAAGATCGTGTCCATGAAGAAGACGAAGCCACATAGACAAACCAAGCATATTTTAACGTATCCTCACGATCGCAACGAAATAGGAACTAACGAGAAGAAGCAAACAACATGGTAAACACACAACACATGAACAAGACAAGATGCTGAACCAAGTATGATGCATGACAATGCTACATGATGCAACTCATGGCAAGAGATGATGCATATACGAACATCACCTCAAAGCAAGTTTAAATGAGGCCGGAAACAACATATAACAATTCCGGTAAGTCCTAAAATCACTAGTAGAAAAAGGGCCTAATGTGAAGCACATTAGTCCCGGTTTGGAACTAAACCGGCACTAATGTGACCATTAGTGTCGGTTCCAACGGCTAGGTGGACGGAGCTCATTAGAACCGGTTCGTGGTGAACCTTTAGTACTGGTTCGTGCCACGGACCGGTACTAAAGAGGCTGTGGTCAGGCTGGAGCCCTACCAGCACCTTTAGTATCGGTTCATGCCACAACCCGGTATTAGAGGTTTCTAGTTGATTCATTATGCAGCGCTTTTTAGTCCCACCTTGCTCCTCTAATAGAGTTTTTACCACCTTAAATATGTTACTTCTCAAACTATCACAACCACTTGGTCTTCATTGAACTCTATGTGTAGAATTTGTGGCCACAATATGAGTCTTCTCCTGTTTCTAAACCGGTGAGAACTCATATTGACAATTCAGATTGTACACAAAAAGATCATTGGTGATCAATTGGTTTTTGATGTATTTCTCTAGACAATCTCTTTCGAAGTATCAGGTTTTGGACGTAAAAACTCATCTGCTACACCGGCACTTCATTTTTTTAAAATTGTTACAACTGCGGACTTTTTTGCGTTCAGTATGCATGATTCAAAGCCACGTTATCAACTTTCAACCCTTTCTGACATCATTTGCTATTTTTCATTCATCTACTGATTTGTTTAGAGAGCTAAATGAACATGAAATTGAAAAGCACTACAAAATGAACTTTGAAAAGGTTGAAACTTGGCATGGTATCATTTTTTCACCCACATAGCATGTGCAGAAAAGTAGAGAGGGTCACGGCAAAAACTGGATGCACTTCGTGTACAAATTGGACAATCTCTTTCGAAGTATCACAGACTCATGGTTTCGAACATAAAAACTCATCTGTTACACCAGCACTTCATTTTTTAAACTTGTAACAATTGCGGATTTTTTTGCATTCAGTATGCATGATTCAAGGCCATGTTATCAACTTTCAACACTTTCTGACATCATTTGCTATTTTTCATACATTTACTGATTTGTTTAGAGAGCTAAAAGACCGTGGAATTGAAAAGCACTACAAAATAAACTCTGAAAAGGTTGAAACTTGGCATGGTATCATCATTTCACCCACATAGCATGTGCAAAAAAGTAGAGAGGGTCACGGCAAAAACTGGATGCACTTGTTGTACAAACTGGACAATCTCTTTCGAAGTATGAGGGTTTCGGACGTAAAAACTCATCTGTTATACCCGCACTTCATATTATTAAACTTGTAAGAACTGCGAACATTTTTGCATTCAGTATGCATGATTCAAAGCCACGTCATCAACTTTAAACCCTTTGTGACATCATTTGCTATTTTTCACTCATTTACTGATTTGTTTTTAGACCTAATTGATCGTGAAATTGAAAACACTACAAAATGAACTCTGAAAAGGTTGAAACTAGGTAGGGTATCATCATTTCACCCACATAGCATGTGCAAAAAGTAGAGAGTGACACGACAAAAACTGGATGCAGTTTGTGTACAAACTGGACAATCTCTTTCGAAGTATCAGGGTTTCGGACGAATAAACTCATATGTTACACCGGCCCTTCATTTTTTAAAACTTTTTACAACTGCAGACTTTTTGCGTTCAGTATGCACGATTCAAAACCACGTCATCAACTTTCAACCCTTTCCGACATCATTTGCTATTTTTCATTGATTTACTGATTTTGTAGAGCTAAATGACCCTGAAATTGAAAACCACTACAAAATGAACTCTAAAAAGGTTGAAACTTGGCATGGTATAATCATTTCACCCACATAGCATGTGCAAAAAAGTAGAGATGGTCACGGCAAAAACTGGATGCACTTCGTGTACAAACTAGACAATCTCTTTCGAAGTATGAGGGTTTCGGACGAAAAACTCATCTGTTACACCGGCACTTCATTTTTTAAACTTATAACAACTGTGGACTTTTTTTGCGTTCAGTATGCATGATTCAAAGCCACCTCATCAACTTTCAACCCTTTCTGACATCATTTGCTATTTTTCATTCATTTACTGATTTGTTTTGAGAGCTAAATGACCGTGAAATTGAAAAGCACTACAAAATGAACTATCAAAAGGTTGAAACTTGGCATGGTATCATCATTTCACCCACATAGCATGTGGAAAAAAGTAGAGATGGTCACGGCAAAAACTGGATGCACTTCGTGTACAAACTAGACAATCTCTTTTGAAGTATGTGTGTTTTGGACGAAAAAACTCATCTGTTACACCGGCAATTCATTTTTTTTAACTTGTTACAACTCCGGACTTTTTTGAAACTATAAATAAAGCAAAAATATTCACAAAGAAACACTAAATAAAGCAAAAAAACTACTCAGAAATAAATAAAAGAAAATACCATATTAAAAACTTATTTGCGCGCTACCTAGTGGGCCTGCAAGGCCTTGGGCATGAATTTGTAGGCCCATAAGGCCCAACAGGCTCACAGGGCAGCGCGGCAAAGTTAGGCCGAGAAGCCTGCTTTAGAGAGGAGCTCGAAAAAACCAGTGCGGCTACCCTTCGCTTGGCGAGGTGGGATTAAATTTGTGCACCGCAGGATGGGAGCGCGCGACCTTTAGTACCTGTTCGTGGCTCCAACCGGTAGTAAAGGCGTGGTCTTTACTACCGGCTGGAGCCATGAACCGGTACTAAAGCCTTCCTTTCCCGCAGCTTCCCCTCGCAAAAATTGTCCTTTAGTACCGGTTGGTGGCTCCAACCGCTACTAAAGGCCACTCCTATATAAACAGCACTTGCGAAAATTTCAGTTTCTCCCCCCCCTCTCGCTCCTCTCGACGTCGTCGCTGCCCCGCACGCCGTCCC
>LR738709.1:232308929-232391093 GCA_902687465.1 Secale cereale | reverse complement strand
CATCCCCGTCGCCGTCCCCGCGCGTCTGCTTTCCGCCGTCGCCGTCGATCATCGCCGCGCGTCTGCTCGCCGCCGCCACCGTCGATCGTCGTCGTCGGTGTCGATCGTCGCCGCGCTGTAAGCCCCCCAGCCGCCCCCCGTACGCACACAGACATATTAATCAGATTTTAGTTTTTTTTTATAATTTTAGTTATACAAATGTTAGATGAATTTTCAAAATGTTACTTAGTTATATAGAAATGTTGGATGAATTTTTTGTTTTTATAGTTTTTATAGTTTTAGTGATAGAATGTAGTTTTTTAGTTAGAACTAGTTTATTTTTAGTAAAAACTAGTTCATTTTTATTTATAGTAAGTGCTTATTTGTTGAACTAGTTGAATTAATAGAACTAGTGTATTCTTTTAGTTCAAGCAATTGTTCCCCCATAGACGTCGGCGATGTCTATCCCGCATCCTCGTCGTCGACTCAGTGGAGGAGGCCTTCTTGATCATAGGGGTCATGTTCGGGACTGGGCTTCACCGGGCTGGTACTAGGAGGTTCTTTCTTCCGGGGGGCGCAGCTTGGTGAGGAGCCAGCCCATTGTTGACCCGAACCTTCTTTGGTGGCGGGCGCGTGGGCCAGTGACAGTGCGGAGGCTTGAGGACCCCGCGGAGGTTGTACGTCACCGTGTCAGCGAGGAGGACGAGCAAGTCCGTCGCTACATGGTTGCGTTGGAGGGCAGGTTCAACAATACCTGGCAGGTCCTTCAGGGATCTCACTGGAGCTATGATCATGTGATGGTTCCTTCTCTTTAGGTGTCCACTGCCCGCGCCGATACCCATCGTTCGCTTGGGTTTTAGCTATATTAATTAGTGATGTTATATGTATGATACTATTCGAGATGTATTAGTGATAATATTCGATGATGTACGGACGCAAGAGATGATTTAGTTTTGCATATTGAATGCTCAAACTGGAGTCCAGCCAAATCTCCATGTCAATATAAGTCCTATAATTAAGATATTTTGAAATGTTTTTGTTCATATTTTCAACCATTGAATTTTGGCATGACTTGTGCTACAATATGTAGGAAATGTCGTCTGACGATGACGATAGGATCCCGGCGTGCGACTGGTGTGGCGACGATCGGGGTCACTGCGAAAGGCCACACCTGGTAGACGGTCGATCCTTCAGTGTTAAGCTCGATGAGGCCTTCGATTTTGAGACGGTATGCAACACGACAAGTCTTGTTTGGTAATTAAGCATGATTTATGCTTCTTGAACGTGTAATTTTCGTCTTTTACAATTCGATTAGCTTATCGCATGCCATGCAAGACGCTATGTCTTGGATCATCTGGATTTCAAAGATCATGTAAGTATGGAGACAAAGAAAATTTATCTCAGGACCCATCATGATTATGATTTTCTTGTAAGGCTGTACAATTCGGAGAGCGTAACCCATTTTGATTTCTCGAACTAGAGAGCACTGTGCAATGCATATGATTTTCAGGAGGGTATGTATGTCACATTTGACCTTGGTGATGATGACGATCGCATGTGGGTCCTTGTTGATGCGCTGCCAGTTCTACCTCTATGTGAGTTTCTCAAACATATTTATTACGTAATTTATATTGTTTATTTCAAAATAATTGACAGCTTATTTCCATTCTTCAAGAAATGTACGGAAGATGGTACACAGAACCCACTACACTGATGGTGCAGAATTAACTTGTAAGAATAAAGATCATCTCGTCTCATTATTTACTTATCTTGAGAATTACAATATCTATTCTAAAACTCCTACACATTATGGTCAATACGTACCACTAGTGCACGTGTTGAACTATGGTAACATCCATGGAGATGTCATGGTATGATTTGTGCCCGATCATCTTTTTCATAAATTCTTCTAAAACTAAACTACATTATTAACTACGAAGTTATTACTATGTTTTTCAACAGGATATCCCTTCGGAATGTGTGCCTCATCTGATGTTTCAGAAAGGTCACCTTAATGTTATGAGCTTATTACCGTACTCGTCAGGTCATCATTCTATGCATCATTGTCCATACCAGATTTCTAAAACCAATGAAGACATGACAATCAACGATTGGAAAAAATGTATGGTCAATCGTAGGGAGCTACATGGAAGCAACATTGTGCGAAAGCCAAGAATTGGAGACAGGATAATCTGCATTCTTCATAATGGAGAGTCAGGCCCTATCTTGTTTTATGCTATTTCACCTTAGAGAGGGTGTACGTAATTAAGTACTGGCTACTCATGATCATGTGCTAATCTCTACTCTTATAAAAATGCGAGTTGGTGATGATGGTGTGCCTGCCATCCATCATTTTCAACCATCGGATCTATATCCAACGCATGAGAGGCAACCCACTTTACATTCTCCCACGTCCCGCTCCATCTATCCCCTTCCCACCTTATCTAACCAGGCATCCAGAACCACTCGATACTTCCCGAAAAGGGGAGAAAACAATGGAATAGAACTGGACGCTGCCTGGTTTCTTGATGGAACCAGTGGCCACTGCCGCTCCACACGCCGCCGCCGTCGGTAGCTCCAAACGCATCTCGTGACTCCTCTCTGCCGCAGCAGCCCCACATCCCATTGTCTCCTCTCCCTTCTACCTGTCTCGTCCGATGCCGGCGTCAGTAAGTACGCCGTCGGCGCGCCCGTCCCCCAAATCCATGTCGGCTCTTCTCTGATTACTCTATTGCCTCCTCTACTGATGTAGCATCCCCGCCACCACCACATCCTCTCCTCGACATCCTCCTCCCCCTACCTCGTCTCCACCAATGCCGACGTCGGTAAGTACGCAGCCGGAGTTGTGCTTCCGTCGAGTCTTCGACGCCTCTCCTTCATCCTCCTCTTATGCAGAAGCCCCAACACCTCACCCTCCTCCTCGCTGTCTCCTTCGACGCCGACCTTCGCGTATGCCGGCTACTCGCTACATATCCTCGGCTTCGGCGGGCCGGCGGCAGTGCCACCTACTACTTCCCTGCCAATGTGCTCCACGTTCTACCAAGTCGAGTACGTGCTTCTCCTTGAGGACTTCTTTGTCGTCTCCAATTGCAGCGCCACGGAAGATCTCCACATCCACGTCATCCTCCAATCAACTCTGTCTCGGAGATGGCTGGTGTGGTGTGATCTTGACGTGGAGGAAGTATACTCTGCTATAGCCATCTAATATGCTTCACAAGGACCAAGGTATGCGTGTAGATGAATAGTACAGTAAAATCTTCTATACGCCTCATCGGTTCTTGCTTCATCTCTATAGATAATGAAATTGTTTCTGGTGGTAATAGATGAAACTGTCTGCTATAGTGTCCATATAAGCACTGGCCACTGGTTTCAATTTCTTATTCAGAATCTTGTGGAATGAAATTTGGAGTATTGGAAATGTTGGTGTATACCTCCCTGAACCTATATTTTCACAGGGGCGATTCTATGTTGCTCTTTCTAGAGATACATCTAAAAGCAATAACATTATTCTTACTCTCTCGAATAAGCAAAAGGAAGGCCAGTCCAACCCCATTGCAAATTTTTACAGAGAAATGATCTACAAATAAGTCTTGATGTATAGTCCAAGGTATCAATCAAGTACAATGTGGTGGCAGTAAAACATCAATTTACCTAATAGGGCCAGTCATCTAAAATTGCTTCACTTATATGGTTCTGAAGTTTGTGCAGAGGACTTCCAGAAAAAAAATAACTTCAGATTTTTTTGAGTCTAATTTTAGATACTTGCTTTAGTGTTCATGACATTTTTGTAAAAAAAACATACATGTGTTCAATTTATTTTTTGGTAATTCTCTCTGTTACACAAGCTATTCAAAAAAATTGGATGACGCCGACAGCACGATAAGAGTAGGGTGTACAGATATAAAGGAATACAAAAGTTAAGAATTTGCTGAAAACATCTTGCATGGTAAGAGTAGGGAAGTAGTAGAAGGGAAAGTACCATTGATGGTGGCCCATTGTAGTTAGTTGATGCACTTAACTTATCTTCTTCATGCTTATTAGACATGCCCATCTCAAGTTCTTCCAAAAATATTATCTGACCAGAGATTCCGGTAAGTGATGATTCATCCCAACACAACAGGTCCGTTATACCAACTTGTAAGGAAAATAAAATCAAACCTGGTTTTTAAGAAGGATAAATCTTCAGAGCTGATGAAAGTAAGCATATGCACCAACAGCAGAAAAGGATAAGGAAATCATCAACCATGAAACATAATATTGCAGCTCCTTGCATGGCAAATAAATAACTATGATATGTGCAATTGCACACCTGTGGCACCACGGGCACCATTTGCAGCAGCTAGAAGTTCTTCTCGGTCATCTCCAGATTCACTTACAACAAACAACTTAGCATGAGGATCAACTTTCAGAAAAAGAAACCAAAGATCTTCAATGGTAAATTAAAATGTCTATCAGCAAACCTGTAGTATCCATTGACCCACATTTCAGAATTTGTGGGTGCCGAGATGATGCTTTGCGGTCCGAGCCTCTCTTTGTTGGAGGATGGCCTAACTTACTGCACCAAATTAAAGAAGACCATAAGTTTCAGATACAAAATACAATACACGTGTTCGCTAGAATTCAGTCATTAAGCACCTTTCATTCTTTTCGGATGCAGGTCTTACGCTCTTTACCAACTTCCTCGTTTCAGTGTTGTCCAACTTCTCTTTTGGTATGGATGAACACGCTTTAATATGCATAGTGCCTCTTGCACTCCTCCCTTGACGATGAATACTACCATCTTCAAGTTCTTTCAACGGAATCCTGCTTTTCTTGGACGAGAAAATTAAATCTGATGGCACATGAGCTGAATTTGCCCCCTCATTCTCAAAGTCGCCACTGTTTGTGACTTTCTCCTTATTCATGTGTTCAGTAGCAACACACCCTTCACTTTCTAATAGACCAGCTGGAGATGTAACATAATCTGTTCTGGATGCAGCTTCTGAATTATTGCTAGCTGCACCCCTTGGAAGACACTAGCTTGGTAGCTCCACATCTAAATTTTCCGGTCACACGCCAAATATTTTTTTCCTTGCTGTCAGTTACTGGAATCTTTTTGTGTGTGCAGAAACTTGGTTGGTGTAAGAAAGTTACAAGAGGCCCAGTAGAATTTTTTGTCTGCATGCGCAGTTACACTTGCCCCTTCTATATACACATGATTTCAAAGAATCTCTTGCTATACATTTTGTTTCTTTCGCTCAGTACAAAATTTATTGCAACTGATGTTCATTGTTTTTTGATTTGTTTAAATATTCTGCAAGCTCTGCTTTTTCCTTTGTCTGAATGTAACACAAGCAGTTATGTATGTAGCAGTGATTATCTGATGTCCTTCTTGATATTTTGAGCAAACAACTAAAAGAAGGGTATATTGTGCTTGACAAATGATTACATGGCATGATCTAAGGTATGTAACTAATTAAATGGAACTAGATGTGCGAGTTATATTTGGAATGTTTCTTCCCTTCATGGTGACAGTGTATACAAATACATTTTTCTTGTGCATATTTACGAAAGCATTCGTTTAAACACTTCTACTTCATTCTTGTTTATCTTGGAACCATTGATAAGTGTGTGCTCATGCTATAGTATGTATATTATTTGGATATATTAATTGTTGTAGCTTATCTTCACATTTAAGTTTGGTGTGCCTAATATACTGCCATGAAATGAGCATTATTGACTTCCTGGATGAATGGTAATGAACCGAATAGCTTGTTTGCTTTCTATAACCTTCCCAAGGAAAGAAGCAATTCTGTGTTGCAGTAGTTCTAAGACTGGACATGATAATATGTATTTTGGATCAAAGGTTGTGCTGGAGATTTGGAAGATCTGGTGTGGGCGCAATCGTCGCATCTTTCACAATTCAGAGTTAACCGTTGTGACGGTCGCACGCGTTGCAATTAATGAATTCAGTGTTGGAAGGACGTTGACACATGGAACATCGTTTGACATGGTAGCCTAACTTAGTGAGCCCCGATCATTTTATTTGTACTTGTATATACTCTCTTTTGCGTGCAAGTTATGTATCAAGTGTTTTTATTTTATGTTTTCCTTTTTCATTTGAGTTCTCCTGCCAGTTACTGATTATGGTATGTTTCAAAGACTATAATGCACTTAGCAAACTATTTTAGCAGTATTCAATCTTGGTTCATCATGCTTGCAGTATTGCATATTGCTATGTTCAAGATACTATTATGTGATGTGTGATATGATCCTTTTTTCATCAAATCTTGCAAAGTGGATTGAAATGTTACAACATATAGATTTATTCGACATGTTATTTATCATTATGTCTTACCAACAAATGTCATATTGCATCATATAATGCTCACGTACATGGAGAGATAACATAACCACGACATGGTTGGGTGGTAGATGAGGATATGTGCTAATAGGTTTAGACAATCAGACCAGGTCGAGGGATGAAGTCAATAGCGTTGTAAGTTGCCACATCAGGTGGACGGTTTTCTTTTTGTGCATGCTCTATGTCCCTTTGATATTAGGATAGAGCAAGCAATGATAAAGGTAAGTAGAAATAGGAAAGGTAAGGGAGAACAAGAAGTCCTCCTGTGAGGCGGTAAGTAGAAATAGGAAAGGTAAGGGAGAACAAGAAGTCCTCCTGTGAGGCGATGATGGAGGAAATGTTTGGCTTCGGTAGTGTGACCGTCGACAATATAACATCGGTTGATTAATATGTTGCCAGATTTTTGAACATCTTCTATTACTGTGTCGGTACATTTTTTGTTGTACATAGCATTGTATGTTTTCCTGACTATAACTTAAATCCACCTAATCTTATGTGAACCCGTAGCGTAGCACGGGCATCTTACTAGTAAGTTGTTAAATGACTATGATGATGATGAGTAGGACTTGTTATTATGATAACGAGTAGAAGTTGTGAGATGACGATGATGTTGAGTACGACTTTTCTATTATGAAAATGACGATGATGATTTATTATTAATTATGATGATGCATTGTTATATGAACAAGATGACTTATTTTATATATCAGTGGGTGAAATGAACATGGACTAGTTTGAAGTGGAGGCAACTTGTGGTGCACATACTACTAATACAAACAATATCAAGTTTGAATTGGTATAGTACTTTCGACATGCACCACATGCATGTTGCCTCCACTTTGAATCTAATCCATGTTCATGTACTAGTAGAAAAAGGGCCTAGTGTGAAATTCTATTTATATATATGCATACGTGTACAATATGTAGTATCGTAAAATACCAGCAAATGAAAAATAATTAAATGGAAAACAAAAAATTAAAGGAAAAAAGAAATCGTAAAACCAAAACCCCTTAAACCTTTTAGTACTGGTTGGTGTTACCAACCGGTACTAAAGGTCTCCCCGCCCCCCACGCTGGCTCGTGCCACGTGGTGGCCCTATAGTGACGGTTCGTGCTGAACCGGTACTAAAGGGGGGGGGGGACATTTAGTCCCCACCCTTTAGTGACGGTTGCAGAACCGGCATTAAAGGGCCTTACGAACCGGTGCTATTGCCCGGTTTTGCACTAGTGTATGCAAATTTCGAAATTTGTCCAGATCTTAACAAATCTTAGGTTAGAGTTGATAAACAGCAATTTAAGATGCACCATGATAATCTACACGAATTTCTAGTCAAGTTACATATAAAGTTCATTTAATTCGGAGCTACAGACTAGAAGATATGGGCAACACAAGTTAAGCTGGCATTGATGCAAAATGCATTCAAACAACAAGCACAACACTTAAAACATGTATGCAACATGACATGATGCATCTACATGCAAAACCAAGTAAGTTTCATATAGAGTACGCCCCAAACAGAGCCATAGTTCAACACATAAACATGAAACAAGTTAAAAGGACAAGCTGTCCAAAACAACAACTAGGCATATAGCACGCATCAAAACAACATGCTACAAGTACAAGATAGACATAAGAATGGCATGAACTCAAGGTACATACCACATGATTCCAATATCATCAAGTATCAGGTTCATAGGCATCAAGAATAAACCAACATGATCAATGCAACAAGCAACTTTATATCCCACATTATGACTTTGTGAAAAACAGGGCATATAAATGAGCAGAGTTAATATGTTGGCATGTTGGAGGCAAGAAATAATTAAGCTACAGTGCAAGAACATGGCAAACAAAAGCATGGAATGCTAGTCCATAAGGTGGAGCTCAAAGAATACAACATGGCATATACATGGGAGCAACAGGTTCATGACATTCATCAAAACAAGATGCACACATGATATAGCAGATTATCAGACATGGTGAAAATCTGGGAAAGCAAACAACAACATCATGATGCTGACTTTGGAGGGACATAACAGCAAGCATAGCAATTCTAATAAGAATGCAAAGGTCATGAATATGTAGTAGGAAATGCATACTCCAAATAAATCCATTGGCACAACTCCATAAGATGCATAGATTGCCAAATGGAACATGTTGTTGACAGGCTGACAGATTTCACGATGGTAATTTGAGAGCAAGAAAGTGACATGCTACAACAACTTATAATTGCAAATAAGGGTATGGATGGATAGAGCATAAAATGGTCTTCAAAACATTCTCATTTTACATCTCCAACTGTGCATATTTTTTACTGTACAATCAAGCAAACATGGCATCACAATATAACAGTTTCAGACTAGTTTTTCAACAAGTGTAAAAACAGCAACACTATCATAGCATGTTTGCAAGCTTGTCGCACTCACCACAAGGAATATCATAACATGAAAATAAATCTAGCATCAAGAAGACATAAAAATATAGCAAAGTCATGTTCGCACAATACCCATATCACACATGTATTAATTCACATGAAAAAGACAAAAGGGCAAGTTATAACAATTTTCAGCACTTAACAGCAACAAGCACTTTTGTAATAGAAAATAACATGGCAAGATGCACACTAACATGGATGCAAATGCAACATCATGTAGAGAACTTTGCAATGATCATTTTGACATGTCACACACTCCATTTGGACCAACATGCACAAAGTTACACCATGTTAAACATGCAGACATGTTGTTGACAGACAACGAGAACTTGGTAGTAACATCACATAGCAGTATTGCAATGAATATTAGGACATCAAGTTAAATCATAACATGCATGAAAACCATGCCAACATGTAGAGCACTCTAAGATGAACATTTTGACATATTATGCACGCAAAACAGAGCAACTAGCACGGAGTTAAGGACCTCACAAGATGCCTATATGATGACAAAAACCTAGGGCTTATGTCACATCCCTAGTTTAGTACTTGCATTAGGACTAGCTAGAGTGTGCATCATGTTTACTTATCAAAGAAACTTGAAATGGGAATGACAGAGACCCCAGCACCCCTCTTCTAACAACTAGGGTTTGATAAAATCTTTTCCAATGTACCCAAAATGCCCTTCAAAAATGTCCATCATTTCTGCCTTGGTCTTAAACCTCTGCCAAAAATGGTGCACAATTTTCTAGGACATCCAAGGTCTCTGGATTAAATCTTATGGTATTTGCATTTGGGCATTTAAATGCTATAAAATATTTTAAATGCTCAAATAATAATAAACTATAATATTCCATGCTGTTCATATTATATACAGTGGGCATGACAAGTTTTATGAGTTATAAAAATGTTCTCGCATTTTTATTAATTAAACAAAGTTGAAAAAGAAATGAAACAGAAAAGAAATAGGAAAAGGGAGAGAGAGAAAGGTTACTTGACGCCCACCCGGCCCACCTACCGGCCCAGCCCAGCTGCCGCTCCAGCGAGCTGCTTGGCTCGGCCAGTCAGGCAGGCAGGTGCTCGACGGCGGCCGCAGCGCGCGCCACGCAACTGCCCGCCGCCCTGCTTCCTCCCCTCGCCGCCCTGGAGGCTTGGATCGGTCGTCCACCTCGCCCCCGACCTCGCAGACACTCCCCACTCTCCCCAGCTCCTCTCCTTCGCCCTCCCCGCACCATGGCCGACGCCGCCGTGCTCGCACCGTCGTAGTAGCCGCACCCACCGTCGTTCCTAAGCCCTGTCGCCGTGTCTGTCATCTCCGCCGTCCTCGACTACTTCGAGCAGGCCGAGCCCTGAGTGCTCGCCCGCCCTGGAGACGCCCCCGACCCCTTCTTCCACAACTCCGGCCGCGGAGATCCCCCTCGCCGTCCCGCTCAGCTCCGACCGCACCCAAGCTCGCTCCGGCGTCTGCTGCAACCCCTGTGAGCCCAGCTTCGTCCTCCCCCTCTCCGTTGGCTCTCTACTACCCTGGAACGCACCGCACGAAGCTCACCTGCACGCACCGCCGTGGAGCTCGTCGCCGACGAGGCTCCGGCCATCCAATGGTCCGACCATCGTGCCTATCAGCTTCACCGTCACGCGTAGGTGCTGTAGGACCACTCCACGCTCCTCTACGAGCACCACACCGTCGTTTTCGACTTTGCCGAACTCCAGCAGCCACTGGACTCGTCGCCGGCGTTATCTCCGGCGACCCCGAGGCCAGCCACCACCTCCATTCGATGCGGTTTGCCTCCAGCTACCCGTAGGTGTGCTGCGCCGTCGTTCTGGCAGCCGGAGCACGAAACCCGAACCTCACCGCCATGTTTGGCCTCGCCGGCGGTTAAACGCCGGCGAGTTGGGCCTGTTTGACCACGGGTTTGACCCCCCTGGGTCACTGACATGTGGGCCTTGCCTGCTAGTCAAACCTAGTTTAGGTGTTAATTTAATTCTAATTAGTTAATTAGTTAACTGTGACACTGACCAGTGGGTCCCACTGGTCAGGTTTGACTTGGGCCGCCCTGTTGACTGACTGACGTCAGCATGATGTCATGCTAACGCAGTAAAGGATTTCTGGGATTTTTAGATTTAAAAATAATTCAGGAAATTCCAGAAAATGTCTAAACTTCAAAAAATCTTATAAATTCAATAGTAGCTCAGATGGAAAAGATTTATATATGAAAATTGATCAGAAAAATCCAGTCTTTCCAATGGCACTGGTTTCATGCATGTTTGAGCAAGTTAACCTTGCTGTATACATTAAAACATGATAATGCACTTAATTAAATAATAGCTAAAGTGCCAATTTGAATCTTTGATTCAAATAGGCTCAAACCCTTCTGGTTATAGTTGCATTAGCCCAACACACATGCATCTTGCCATGTCATGAGCATGCATCATATTGTTGCATTTGTTTGTTTAACGATTGTATCGCCGGTATTCTCTGTGTTAGGTCCTGATCCCGAGGATACTGCTGCGTATCCAGTTGAAGAGCAGTACTAGACAACCACTTTGTCAGGCAAGCAATCATTGATCATTCCGATACAAACCCAATCTTCTCGCTCCTGCTCTCTTTTACTGCATTAAGGCAACAGCGTGTGAACTGCTACTTGCTGCGGTAGTTGAACCCTATTCCCTTGCATGACCTGTCATTGCCACAGTAAATAGTTGAAACCCACTAGCATGTGTAGGAGTTGATTGAGCCATGTGATGTGTGATCCACCATGCTATTTGCTTATGTTGCCTGCTATGCTTAGAGTTGTGTCTGGTCTGGTTCATCTGGGTGATGGATCAGAGTGAAACAATCATTTCGATAAAGAGAAAGAAGTGTGGAATACGTTTGGCTAAGGTATCGATGAAAGGCCATGGAGGAGTACGTGGTGGGTTGTTTCATTGGAACCGTACATAGGACCCGAGATCTGTATGTGTGGTTCAAGTTCCAGCTACTACCATGCATTGGGCCCGAAACCAATGGACCCTCTCGACTTATTAATTACCCTCGATCTCTGTCCAGGAGTTGCAACTAGTTTCTGGTGTTTATAGTTTACTGGAGGTCGTGCACAGCGCTGACCCTCGGGGTGGGTTGTGATGCGACAGGTACGTGGCACGGTGTACCGGTTGCCCGTTTGGTGACTCGGGAACCCTGTACACATCGTTTGGGGCCGTGAGCGACACCCCGACCGGATCTCCCCACGGATGGAACCCAAATAGGCGATAAACCTAGACGAGAGACTTGAGTAGTTAGCCAGGTCGTGGCCGACACCCACGCTGGGCTTCCGCTTGAAGGTTGCCGAGTACATGTCGAGTAAACGGCGATAAGTGGTGGGAGCGTGTGTGAAGAAGTACACCCCTGCAGGGTTATCAATCTATTCGAATAGCCGTTGTTCGCGGTACGGACTACTTGGTTACTCTTACAGTTCATAGACAAGTTGATGGATACTACTAAAAGCCTCAAGATAAGTGTGAGTACCGTGGATGGCCCTTCCGTAGGATGACGGAAGAGGATCCTCGGTAGTGTATTGTTGTGGTGAGTAGGGGACTCCTGTTCGTAATAACATCTTGCAATCCGTTGAGAGTTGTAGTATAGGTTAGCCAAGAGTCAAAGCTGGCTTTCTGCTATGAACTCCACTACCCCCTGTTGATAATGTTGCATGTATGATAGGTTCTGTGGTAAGACTTGCTGAGTACCTTCGTACTCATGTTTGCTTAATAACTGTTGCAGAGGAGAACCCTGCCCCTGCTGATGGGTTCTACATAGACGTTGACGTCGACGAGTAGCTTGACACCCAGACGGAGATCTGGAGCTTGTGAAGGGCCTTGTAGATAGTCAGGCTACACCAAGCCTGTTTTATTTTCTAAGTTGTCTGTACTCAGACATGTAGCTTCCGCTTGTGCTTGTATGACTGTCTGACTTGAGTGTTGGGTCATGTGACCCCTACCTGTATGGATATGTTATGTATGGCTCTTGGAGCCTCTTAAATAAAGTACTTTGAGTCATAGAGTTCTGTTGTGATGCAATGTTGTATTTGCACATATTGAGCATATTGTGTGTATGGTTGAAATGCTTGGTATGTGTGGGATCCGACACCTAGTTGTTTTCCTTTGGTAGCCTACCTTACAGGGAAATGCCTCCTAGTGATTCCAATGAGCCTTGGTAGCTTGCTACTGCTCGGAACACGTAGGCTGGCCGGCATGTGTCCTTCTTCGTTCCTGTGTCTATCCCTTAGGGGAAATGTCACGCGTTGTTCCTTTAAGTCCATGTAGCTTGCTACGACTTGGGTTCATACGTTGATGACCGACACGTTCGTTGCTGGGTCATGGATGCATGTCTCTGTAATTTAGTGCCACTTTTGGTTTATAACTAGCCATGTCGGCCCGGGTTCTCTGTCATATGGATGCTAGCAACACTGTCATATATGTGTGCCAAAATGCACAAACGGTCCCGGGCCAGGTAAGGTGGCACCCGTGGGGTTACCGTGCGTGAGGCCGCAAAGTGATATGACGTGTTACAGCTAGATCGGTGTGACTTAGGATCGGGGTCCTGACAGCGTTGGCATCAGAGCTGGACTGCCTGTAGGTTTCTCAAGCCAAACTGGTCGATGTTGAGTCTAGAAAAATTCTTAGTTATATGTAGGGGAATTGATTGTGGAAGGGAACGTAAGGCTCTTTTTACTCCTTTACCTTATGCCCTTCTGATCTGAGTCAGTCTATTCTTTCTACGGGGATTTAGGACTAGGCCTCTTATCCTTACTAGGTTCACGGGTTACTAATCCGTAGACTCTTAGGATTGTTGGTTTCAAGCCTCTATTCAGTTTCTATCCTTTTAGTATGATGATTGTTCGACCTGGAACCTTGATATGGAATTGTTGAGTGGCAATGCTGTCATTTGTATGATGTCTCAAATCTTTGTTTGAGCATTTACAGTTGTTATGCTGCCCGATTTCTTCTAGAAACACTAATGCCTTTGCATTACTTCGTGTTTCAGATGTCTGGCCGCACCCCTCACCAAGTGGTTCGTTTGAATCGGTGCATTAATGTGCCCGGTCACACGGCCATGCTAGTCCGTGTGCTGACTGAGACCGGTTATCGCTGGTATCCTGAGTACACCGTGGAGGAACAGTACCGGAATTTCAATCAGAGTTAGTATTTCTGCACAGTCCGGATATACCCCTCATATCCCGGAGCTAACGACCCCATCCATTGGTCTTATGGACTCGGGGTTACCATCGAGATGGCAGTGCAGGATGCCGCCTATTCGATGATGACCATTCTCCGGGCTAGGCATGCCCTGTTGCTGAACACTGAGTTCTGTTACATGCCAGCCTCAGTTCCCGGAGAGGAAGGCTACTACACTGGTCTGTATACTGATGCTGCTCATGAAGAGCCACTGCTTCAGACTACTGTTCAGATGCTGGACGATAGGGACCGTGAGGTCCGTGCCCTCCGAATGGAGCTGTATAACACTCGAGCCGCCCACTGGACTACTTTGACACGGCTTGCACCAGCTGTGCATGCCGGATATCTGGACATGCGGGATTTGTACCCTGTGCGAACTCGTCTGCCTGATCGCATGGATTGGCGTGACGTTGGGGGTATTACACCTCCACGTGGGTGTCGGTTACCACCAGCGTCGGGACCGAGGCCACATCCATGTCCCTATGGTCCACAGCCTTCGAGTGCTCGCGAGTTTCAAGATCCGTCTGTTCCACTTCCAGGCTACGGTGGTAATCTTTATGAAGATTACTACGGAAATGTCTGAGCTAGACTGTGGTAGTAGTAGTATTGTAGTAGTTGTATTTCCACAATCCTGCGCGTCTTGTGGAATATGACTTAGTGTGTACTGAGTTCCGGAGGTGTACTTGAATAATGTATAGGAGCTTGGAATGCCTCTGATGGGATGTATCGTCTTTCACCGCAGTTGTACTTTAGCTTTGGCTTGTACTAAACTATGTTTGGTGTGTATGACCACTGGTGTATATATAGCAGTTCCTATATTACCATGCCGTACGGATGAACATCTCTGCATTCCGTGTCATCCATTACATTCTGCACTTCTATGTAAATTTTTTGCCATCCTTGTCTAAACCGTTGTTTTGTTTTCCTAGGATGGTCAACACTCGCAACACTCCTGCTGCTCAGGAGCAGGGTGAGGCTAGTGGGGCTAGAGATGGGAATCTGCCCCAGCCACCCTCCTTGGCGGAAGTTATGCTCGAGGCAGAACGGAACAAGAGAGAGACCAACCGTCTGCTGGAACGCATAGAGCAGAACACTGGGTTCCGCCAGAGGAATGACGTGGTGTCAATCAATGACTTTATCAAGTTGTGTCCACCGAAGTTCCATCACTCCACTGAATCTCTGGATGCGGATGACTGGCTATGTAGTATCACCCACAAGCTACACTCTGCCCGTGTGGCCGAAGCTGACAAGGTTACCTATTCCGCCTACCATCTTGAGGGCTCTGCCAGTCTTTGGTGGGAAAACTTTGAAGCTATGTGTCCTGCTGGCCAAATCACTACTTGGGTTGAGTTCAGTGAGGCATTCCATGAACATCACATCCCGGAAGGTCTCATGGATCACAAGCAGGAGGAATTCTGCAATTTCACCCAGGGCCGGTTAACTGTAGATGGCTATAGTCGCGAGTTTGTCAACTTGGCACGCTATGCACCTGAGGAAGTATCCACCGATGCTAAGAAGCAGGCGAGGTTCCACAAGGGACTCAGCCCTGAACTCCGCCGAGATCTACGTCTACACGAGTGCACTTCCTTCCAGAAGTTGGTAAACAAGGCTATCAGTGCTGAAACGGGCTAGACCGATTTCGAGGCCACACGCAAGCATACTCGAGACTTTGGTTCCTCATCCGGCTCTGGCTCTCACAAGCGCCGTGTGTGGGTTCCTAACACTGCTCTGCCACCCAAGTGCACACCAAGGCCATCCTATGAGGCGCCTCGCCCAACTCAACAGTATGCACCTGCTAAGACCTATGGAGGACCACCTTCCAACTTTGCTCCACGCACTAGCACTGTGACCTGCTTCAAGTATGGAGAACCGGGACACTACGTGCGTGAGTGTCCTCAGAACCAACCAGGAAAACCCGTTGGCCGTGGTAACCCAACCGGCAAGGTGAATTATGTCAAGCCAATCCCCACTGCACGTGGTCATGTCAACTATGTCTCCGCTGAGGAAGCTTATGAGGATCCTAACGTCGTTCTTGGTACGCTTCTCGTTAACTGCCATCCGGCATCTGTTCTTTTCGATACTGGAGCATCCCATTCGTTCATATCTGAGAGCTATGCTCGAATGCATAACATGACTTTGTGTGACATGCCTACTTCCATGGTTATTCAAACTCCTGGTTCAAAGTGGCAAACCTCTAGGGTAAACCATGGAAATGAAATCCTTGTCGATAGACTTGTTTTCCTAGCATCTCTAATCGCTCTCAAGTCCTCGGACATAAACATCATTTTGGGTATGGATTGGATGACAACTCATTACGCCAAGATTGATTGCTATACTAGGACCATTCAACTTACACACCCATCCGGCAAGATAGTCAATGTCTTGACCCGAATGGCTGAGCGTCAGCTCTACTCTCTTAATGCCAGCCCTCTACTAGAACTCGAAGATATCCCGGTAGTCCGTGACTTTCCGGATGTTTTTCCAGAAGAACTGCCAGGAATTCCACCTGACAGAGATGTCGAGTTCGTGATAGATCTTATCCCTGGAACTGTCCCAATCTCTAGGAGACCTTATAAGATGGCACCCCTAGAATTAGCTGAGCTTAAGAAACAACTCGATGAGTCCTTGCAAAAAGGTTTCATCCGTCCTAGTTCTTCCCCTTGGCCTTGCCCCGTCCTCTTCGTCAAGAAGAAGGATGGAACAGAGCGGATGGTTGTAGATTACCGACCTGTCAATCTGGTCACCATAAAGAACAAGTATCCACTCCCCAGGATCAACGACCTGTATGATCAGCTCGCTGAATCCTCAGTCTTCTCTAAGATGGATTTGAGGTTGGGTTACCATCAAATCAAAATCAAGAACGGGGACATTCCAAAAACGGCTTTTGTTACTCGTTATGGCCAATATGAGTACACCGTCATGTCCTTCGGATTAACCAATGCCCCAGCCACCTTCTCCCGGCTAATGAATTATATATTCATGGAGTACTTGGATAAATTTGTCGTGGTATACCTCGATGATATACTCATCTATTCCAAGAACAAGGAAGATCATGCCGAGCATTTAAGGCTGGTATTGACGAAACTTCGAGAGCACCGCCTTTATGCTAAATTCTCTAAATGTGAATTTTGGTTGCCGGAAGTAACCTATCTAGGTCATGTGATCTCTGGCAAGGGTATTGCTGTCAATCCCGAGCGAGTTCAAGCCGTCCTTGATTGGACTCCCCCTGAATCGGTCAATCAAGTTAGGAGTTTTCTTGGCTTAGCGAGCTATTGCCGACGCTTCGTCGAGAATTTCTCCAAGGCTGTTAAACCTCTATCTGAGCTCCTCAAAAAGGATAAAAAGTTTGAGTGGACCCCACAGTGCGAGTCCAGTTTTCAGGAACTGAAAAGACGCCTGACATCTGCACCTGTACTGGTACCACCAGACTTTTCCAAGGATTTTATAATCTACTGCGACGCCTCGCGACAAGGACTAGGTTGCATACTCATGCAAGATCGTCAAGTGATTGCATACGCATCTCGACTGTTGCGTCCACATGAGGATAACTATCCTACTCATGATCTAGAGCTTGCAGCTGTAGTCCATGCACTCAAAACATGGCGACATTACCTCCTTGGTAATCGCTGTGAAATCTTCACTGATCATCAAAGTTTGAAGTATATCTTCACCCAACCGGATCTAAATCTCAGGCAAAGACGTTGGGTTAAGTTGCTCATAGACTACGACTTAGGAATCACTTACACCCCTGGAAAGGCCAATGTCATGGCTGATGCCCTAAGTCGTAAGTCTTATTGTAACAACTTAATGTTACAACAAGGGCAACCACTTCTCCACGAGGAATTTCGTAAGCTTAACCTTCACATTGTTCCTCGAGGATTCCTTTCCACCTTGGTGGCGGAACCTAACCTTACGGATCAGGTCATCAAAGCACAGAAGGTTGACCCGGGAATTTCCCGTATTAAGAGGAAGATCAAGAAAGGAGTTGCGGGATGTTTCTCAATTGATGATTAAGGAGTTGTATTTTTTAGCAACCGTTTAGTGGTTCCTAAAGTACGAAACCTGAGACGTTTGATCCTTAAGGAGGCTCATGAATCTCCTCTCACAATTCATCCCGGTAGTACCAAAATGTATCAGGACCTACGTCAGAGATTCTGGTGGACTAGGATGAAGAGAGAAATCGCTCAATTCATTGCTAACTACGACGTTTGTCGTCGAGTCAAAGCAGAGCATCAACGGCCTGCTAGCACCCTTCAACCTTTAGCTATTCCTGAATGGAAATGGGACAAAGTCGGTATGGACTTCATTACCGGGTTTCCCAGGACCAGGAAAGGGAATAATGCTATCTTCGTCATTATCGACCGCCTCTCTAAAGTAGCTCATTTCCTGCCTGTTCGAGAGAGTATTACCGCTAGCCAGCTAGCAGACTTGTAAGTCTTTTGGATAGTATCACTTCATGGTGTGCCATTGGAGATCAACTCAGACCGTGGGAGTCTTTTCACTTCACGATTTTGGGAAAGTTTCCAGAATGCTATGGGAACTCATATCTCCTTCAGTACCGCCTTCCATCCCCAGTCAAGTGGTCAAGTGGAACGAGTCAATCAAATTCTGGAAGACATGCTTCGAGCCTCTGTTATTTCTTTCGGTATGGAATGGGAAAAGTGTCTTCCATTTGCCGAATTTGCTTATAACAATAGTTATCAAGCCAGCCTGGGTAAAGCCCCCTTCGAAGTTCTGTATGGACGAAGGTGTCGAACACCTCTTAACTGGTCAGAAACCGGGGAAAGACAATTTTTTGGCCCGGATATGATCCATGAAGCAGAAGAGCAAGTTCGCATTGTTCGTGAGAAATTGAAAACAACACAGTCTCGCCAGAAGAGCCAATATGATAGCCATCATAAGGCTGCGACTTTTGAAGTCGGCGATAAGGCTTACCTTCGGGTTACTCCTCTTAAGGGAACCCATCGCTTCGGTATCAAAGGCAAATTGGCCCCTCGTTACATCGGTCCTTTTCACATTCTTGCCAAACAAGGAGAAGTTGCCTACCAACTGGAACTACCTCCGCACCTATCCAGAGTTCATGACGTTTTCCACGTTTCTCAACTCAGGCGTTGCTTCTCGAATCCTATCCGCGGAGTGGAACACGAAACGCTTGATCTCCAGGACAATCTCACATATCGAGAATACCCCGTTCGTATTCTTGATCAAACCGAGCGCATCACTCGACGCCACAATATCAAGTTGCTCAAAGTTCAATGGTCACATCATTCCGAGAGTGAAGCTACTTGGGAAAGGGAGCATCGTCTTCGACTTGAGTACCCCACCCTCTTTCCGGAGGAACCCGACTCTCGGTACGCGATTCTTTTAAGTGGGGGTGAGTTGTCACGTCCCTAGTTTAGTACTTGCATTAGGACTAGCTAGAGTGTGCATCATGTTTACTTATCAAAGAAACTTGAAATGGGAATGACAGAAACCCAGCACCCCTCTTCTAACAACTAGGGTTTGATAAAATCTTTTCCAATGTACCCAAAATGCCCTTAAAAAATGTCCATCATTTCTGCCTTGGTCTTAAACCTCTGCCAAAAATGGTGCACAATTTTCTAGGACATCCAAGGTCTCTGGATTAAATCTTATTGTATTTGCATTTGGGCATTTAAATGCTATAAAATATTTTAAATGCTCAAATAATCATAAACTATAATATTCCATGCTGTTCATATTATATACAGTGGGCATGACAAGTTTTATGAGTTATAAAAATGTTCTGGCATTTTTATTAATTAAACAAAGTTGCAAAAGAAATGAAACAGAAAAGAAATAGGAAAAGGGAGAGAGAGAAAGGTTACCTGACGCCCACCCGGCCCACCTGCCGGCCCAGCCCAGCTTCCGCTCCAGCGAGCTGCTTGGCTCGGCCAGGCAGGCAGGCAGGTGCTCGACGGCGGCCGCAGTGCGCGCCACGTAGCTGCCCGCCGCCCTGCTTCCTCCCCTCGCCGCCCTGGAGGCTTGGATCGGTCGTCCACCTCGCCCCCGACCTTACAGACACTCCCCACTCTCCCCAGCTCCTCTCCTTCGCCCTTCCCGCACCATGGCCGACGCCGCCGTGCTCGCACCGTCGTAGTAGCCGCGCCCACCGTCGTCCCTGAGCCCCGTCGCCGTGTCCGTCGTCTCCGCCGTCCTCGACTACTTCGAGCAGGCCGAGCCCCGAGCGCTCGCCCGCCCTAGAGACGCCCCCGACCCCTTCTTCCCCAACTCCGGCCGTGGAGATCCCCCTCGCCGTCCCGCTCAGCTCCGACCGCCCCCAAGCTCGCTCCGGCGTCTACTGCAACCCCTGTGAGCCCAGCTTCGTCCTCCCCCTCTCCGTTAGCTCTCTACTACCCTGGAACGCACCGCACGAAGCTCACCTGCACGCACCTCCGCGGAGCTCGTCGTCGACGAGGCTCCGGCCATCCAATGGTCCGGCCACCGTGCCTATCAGCTTCACCGTCACGCGTAGGTGCTGTAGGACCACTCCACACTCCTCTACGAGCACCGCACCGTCGTTTTCGACTTCGCCAAACTCCGGCAGCTGCTGGACTCGTCGCCGGCATCATCTCCGGCGACCCCGAGGCCAGGCACCACCTCCATTCGATGCGGTTTGCCTCCAGCTACCCGTAGGTGTGCTCTGTCGTCGTTTTGGCAGCCGGAGCACGAAACCCGCACCTCACCGCCGTGTTTGGCCTCGCCGGCGGCTAAACGCCGGCGAGTTGGGCCTGTTTGACCACGGGTTTGACCCCCCTGGGTCACTGACATGTGGGCCCTGCCCGCTAGTCAAACCTAGTTTAGGTGTTAATTTAATTCTAATTAGTTAATTGGTTAACTGTGACACTGACCAGTGGGTCCCACTGGTCAGGTCTGACTTGGGCCACCCTGTTGACTGACTGATGTCAGCATGATGTCATGCTGACGCAGTAAAGGATTTCTGGGATTTTTAGATTTAAAAATAATTCAGGAAATTCCAGAAAATGCCTAAACTTCAAAAAATCATATAAATTCAACAGTAGCTCAGATGGAAAAGATTTATATATGAAAATTGTTCAGAAAAATCCAATCTTTCCAATGGCACTGGTTTCATGCATGTTTGAGCAAGTTAATGTTGCTGTATACATTAAAACATGATAATGCACTTAATTAAATAATAGCTAAAGTGCCAATTTGAATCTTTGATTCAAATAGGCTCAAACCCTTCTGGTTATAGTGGCATTAGACCAACACACATGCATCTTGCCATGTCATGAGCATGCATCATATTGTTGCATTTGTTTGTTTAATGATTGTATCGCCGGTATTCTCTGTGTTAGGTCCTGCTCCCGAGGATACTGCTGCGTATCCAGTTGAAGAGCAGTACCCGACAACCACTTTGTCAGGCAAGCAATCATTGATCATTCCGATACAAACCCAATCTTCTCGCTCCTGCTCTCTTTTACTGCATTAAGGCAACAACGTGTGAACTGCTACTTGCTGCGGTAGTTGAACCCTATTCCCTTGCATGACCTGTCATTGCCACAGTAAATAGTTGAAACCCACTAGCATGTGTAGGAGTTGATTGAGCCATGTGATGTGTGATCCACCATGCTATTTGCTTATGTTGCCTGCTATGCTTAGAGTTGTGTCTGGTCTGGTTCATCTGGGTGATGGATCAGAGTGAAACAATCATTTCGATAAAGAGAAAGAAGTGTGGAACACGTTTGGTTAAGGTATCAATGAAAGGCCATGTAGGAGTACGTGGCGGGTTGTTTCATTGGAACCGTACATAGGACCCAAGATCTGTATGTGTGGTTCAAGTTCCAGCTACTACCATGCATTGGGCCCGAAACCAATGGACCCTCTCGACTTATTAATTACCCTCGATCTCTGTCCAGGAGTTGCAACTAGTTTCTGGTGTTTATAGTTTACTGGAGGTCGTGCACAGCGCTGACCCTCGGGGTGGGTTGTGATGCGACAGGTACGTGGCACGGTGTACCGGTTGCCCGTTTGGTGACTCGGGAACCCTGTACACATCGTTTGGGGCCGTGAGCGACACCCCGGCCGGATCTCCCCACGGATGGAACCCAAATAGGCGATAAACCTGGATGAGAGACTTGAGTAGTTAGTCAGGTCGTGGCCGACACCCATGCTGGGCTTCCGCTTGAAGGTTGCCGAGTACATGTCGAGTAAACGGCGATAAGTGGTGGGAGCGTGTGTGAAGAAGTACACCCCTGCAGGGTTATCAATCTATTCGAATAGCCGTTATTCGCGGTACGGACTACTTGGTTACTCTTACAGTTCATAGACAAGTTGATGGATACTACTAAAAGCCTCAAGATAAGTGTGAGTACCATGGATGGCCCTTCCGTAGGATGACGGAAGAGGATCCTCGGTAGTGTATTGTTGTGGTGAGTAGGGGACTCGTGTTCATAATAACATCTTGCAATCCGTTGAGAGTTGTAGTATAGGTTAGCCAAGAGTCAAAGCTGGCTTTCTGCTATGATCTCCACTACCCCCTGTTGATAATGTTGCATGTATGATAGGTTCTGTGGTAAGACTTGCTGAGTACCTTTGTACTCATGTTTGCTTAATAACTGTTGCAGAGGAGAACCCTGCCCCTGCTGATGGGTTCTACATAGACGTTGACGTCGACGAGTAGCTTGACACCCAGACGGAGATCTGGAGCTTGTGAAGGGCCTTGTAGATAGTCAGGCTACACCAAGCCTGTTTTATTTTCTAAGTTGTCTGTACTCAGACATGTAGCTTCCGCTTGTGCTTGTATGACTGTATGACTTGAGTGTTGGGTCATGTGACCCCTACCTGTATGGATATGTTATGTATGGCTCTTGGAGCCTCTTAAATAAAGTACTTTGAGTCATAGAGTTTTGTTGTGATGCAATGTTGTATTTGCACATATTGAGCATATAGTGTGTATGGTTGAAATGCTTGGTATGTGTGGGATCCGACACCTAGTTGTTTTCCTATGGTAGCCTACCTTACAGGGAAATGCCTCCTAGTGATTCCAATGAGCCTTGGTAGCTTGCTACTGCTTGGAACACGTAGGCTGGCCGACATGTGTCCTTCTTTGTTCCTGTGTCTGTCCCTTAGGGGAAATGTCACGCGTTGTTCCTTTAAGTCCATGTAGCTTGCTACGACTTGGGTTCATACGTTGATGACCGACACGTTCGTTGCTGGGTCATGGATGCCTGTCTCTGTAATTTAGTGCCACTTTTGGTTTATAACTAGCCATGTCGGCCCGGGTTCTCTGTCATATGGATGCTAGCGACACTGTCATATACGTGTGCCAAAATGCGCAAACGGTCCCGGGCCAGGTAAGGTGGCACCCGTGGGGTTACCGTGCGTGAGGCCGCAAAGTGATATGACGTGTTACAGCTAGATCGGTGTGACTTAGGATCGGGGTCCTGACAGCTTAGTGGAAAAATCACCTCGCGACAGCGGGACGGAGATGAACCGGGACGGACGGATCCGGGCGAGACGGATACGTTTGTATCGGGTGCTTGGTGGATCTGATCCACTTTGCCCCGATCCGGACAGGGACGGGCCCGACGCGGCGTCGAGCGACGGCGGCGGGGTCGACGATGAGGCAGCGCGGCCTCGCGGCGGGGAGTGCAACAGTGGCGCGGCGCCCGCGGCCGGCGAGGCGGGAGCGCTGGCGGCGGCCGGCGGCACGGGCGCCTTGCGCGGACGAGCGGGACTCGGGCGGTGGCGGCGAACTTGTCGCCGTCCTGGAAACCAGGATACCCAGACTTGCCTGTCTGCGGGCCACGACGCGCTCCTACTATGACCTGGTACAGCCCAGCTGATTGACTAGCTGCTCAAGACCCTCGCGAGGAGGCTAGATCTCTCGAGGAGAACGACACCAAGACCCCCTCAGGAGTGGCCTCGGCTAGGTTGCTCCGGAGGGGCGGAGAATCCAAGGCCAAGCCTGCCTCGGGAGGAGGCAGTGACGCGAGTAGTGACGCACCGCGCCAGCGGGTGCCGGCACGTGCCAGTTGCGCAGTTGCCGTTTTGGTGCAAAGGAGACAGCGTAGGCGCAGGTTCCCGTGGGCTGGACAAAGGTTTCCCCTTTGGTGCAACAAGATCGAAGACCGCAAGGACAACAGGGAGGATGTCACCACCGAGCCCACCACCACGTCACTGCCTGATCCCTTTGCAGGCGAAGACCGCTTTTGTCAGGAAAGGAATGCCCTTGTGTTCCCGCTCAAAATGGTCGTTGTGGGATCCCTTCCCGCCTAAACATTTCGGGGGAAGAGAACCCTGGCCGCCTATATAAGTAGCTAAGGTCTCCACTATGGAGGCATTCAGATCAGATCCAGAGAGACTGCGCCCTCACACCAAGGAGCAAGACCCCTGCCTCCTGACCATCCTGAGCTCCCCTCCTGAGCTCAGGAACCACTGTACTTGTTCATACTCAAGCCCTCCCGAGGCTAATCCACCAAAGTAGGGCGTACGGTTTTACACCGCAAGGTGGCCTGAGCCTGGGTAAATTCGTGTGTGCTTTACTTGTTGCTTGCTTGAATCCCTTCATTGGACGAGGGCGAGGTGCTAGCTAGACGCAAGTGGGAGAGATCTTTGTTCACGCCCCTGTGCTCGAACTTCTTGGGTTTGCGGAGCCCGTAATCCGACATTTGGCGCGCCAGGTAGGGGGCGTGTCGAAACCTCGCCTCTCCGATGACCTCGTCCCGCTCTCGTTCGTCGACCTCACTTCGCCACCATGGTGGACACACAACGGGTGCGCGCCGCCTGCCGCGCCTCCAACGCCGCTCAGATGGCGCCCGCGGGCAACGGTGCACCGCTCCGCCCCAAAATGCCGGTCGCCAACGCCGCCACCGACCTGGCCGTCCACGAGCAGCAGGACTTGTCGCTGCCGCTGTCTGTGCGGTGCGATGCCCGCACGACGACACCGTCACCCTCGTCGGCCGCGGCGACGTCCTCGCGGATCCGCCACGGGCCGGTCAACCAGCAGCCCCCGCTACTGATGGCGCGGGAGCTCCTGCGCTACCGCCCGACGGACGACCTCTACGACGATTGGCTCCACCGCATCACCGAGCTCGTCAATGCCGCCGGGGAGGTACCTGCACCAACTCACTCCTCCGGTCCTCTGTCGCTCATGGCGGGGAACGAGGGCCACGGTGTCCCGGCTCCACCTCCACTATACGGCGTTGGCCAGGGGCTCAGACGCGAGGCTCCGCGGCACGAGCAGCCCCGCAGGGCCCCTCCGCGCGACGAGGAGAGCTGCCAAGTGATCCCGCATCCCCAGGAAGAAGCTCGCGGCCCCCCCGTTCCGCAGCACCAGAGCCGCCCACCACAGGAGGTGGTGGTGCCTGCGCCCCAGGAACCAGCACCGCAGGCGCAGGGGCGCCTGCAATCATGAGCGTGGCTGGATGTCGCGTCCTAGCTCCAGAGCTGCGGCGCCTCGTCTGGCCCGGCAAGTTCAAGCCGGATCTGCGTCCGTGCTACGATGGCACCGCCGACCCCGCAGAGTTCCTCCAGCTCTACAAGCTGAGCATCAAGGCGTCCAACATCACTGAGCAGGTCATGGCGAACTTGTTCCCCATGGCCCTCAAGGATGGCGCCCGCTCCTGGCTCCTAAACCTCCCCGTGGGATCCATCTCCTCCTAGGGGGGAGCTTCGTGAGCGTTTCGTCGCCAGCTTCATGGGTACCCGCGACCGAGCCCCGGCGGCCGCGGATCTGCGCCGCGTGAAGCAGCAACCTGGGGAGACCCTACAGAAGTACATCCAGCATTTCAACACCGTGCGCCTCAGGATCCCCAGGGTCTTAGACGAGGCCATCATCTCGGCATTCTCCGACGGCGTCCGTGACATCAGGATGAAGGAGGAGCTCGCCATCCACGAGGACATGTGCACAGGCCTCGAGATGTTCAAACTCGCGGCGAAGTGCGTTAGTGCAGAGGAAGAACGCCTCTTTCTCCTGGAGCTGCCTAAAGCGGAGGCTGACGACAAAAAGGCCTAGGCCAAGGAAGCGAAGCGCAAGGGACCCGCCGTGCTGGCTGCGGAGCCAGAAGTAAAGCGTGGCTGCGGCTACAATGACCCCACAGAGACAACCGTCCGTACAGCGTCTTCCATGATGTTCACGCCCACAACACTAACGACTGCCAAGAGCTCAGGGCGATGCGCGGTAGGCAGCGCCCTGAGTGTGACAACCGTGGCTACGGCCACGGAGGGGGCCGTGGTGGAGGACGCTGGGACGGCAGGAACTCGCCCCAAGGTTGGCGTCACCAACCTCGTGAAGACCACTAGCAGGAGCAGCCTCGTGACGCCCCCTAGCGCGACCAGCCTCGTGAGGGTCGCCCTCAGGGCAACGCAGGCCTGTCTCCGCTGCCACCACCGCCAAGAAGGAACGACGACGACCGCCAGGGGGATGAAGCAGGGGGCTTTCAGGAGCCACGCATGGTTGCATGCATCTTGGGAGGAGCCCATGCTACGGCTTCCCACCGCATGTTCAAGCAGTTCGCTCGCGAGGTGAACGCGGTGCTTCCCAGGCCTGACGCCACGCGCAACCTTAGGTGGACCAAGCAGGTCATCGGCTTTGACCCCAAGGACCAGCTCAAGCGCACAGCAGCCCCAAGCGCTCTCCTGATGCTCTGCACTCCGACCATCAGCAACGTCCTCGTGACCAAGACCCTCATCGACGGCGGAGCAGGGCTGAACATCCTCTCTATCCAGACCTTCGAGAAGCTCTAGGTCCCGTATGATCAGCTCCACCCAACCAAGCCATTCTACGGAGTCACAGATGGCTCCACACTCCCGATGGGGCAGGTCCGTCTCCCCGTCACCTTCGGTGATCGCGACAACTATCACACCGAGCTCATCAACTTCGACGTCGCCAACATTCACCTCCCGGACAATGCCATCCTTGGGTATCCGGCCCTCGCCAAGTTCATGGCGGTGACCCATCACGGCTACAACGTCCTCAAGATGCCCAGAAGTGACGGAGTCATCACAATCGCCTCCGACGAGAAGGAAGCAGTGCGTTCCCTGGAACGTGCCTACCAGACCGCGGTGGCCGAGAGCCCCGACGAAGGTGGAGCCGTCTTCGCCCTGCAGACCGCCCCCAAGAAGAAGAAGAACCTGCCCACCGACGGACCTCAGGACACAGAAGCTTCTGACGGCCCCATCCAAGGACCCGCTCCTGCCAACGAGGCGCCCTCCACTCTCGCATAGGGAGGCGTGCCTGACGCCCCTCTCAGGGCGGGCTCGGGGGCTCTCCTCTGGAGCGCCTATGGTCTGATCAACGTCACGAGGGAGGTGTTCGGGCACCACATGCAGGTGTGTCTCGACGCGCATTTTTTGAGCCCAGCGTGGGCCGTACATCGCTGGGGGCTCAGGACTTCATCGACCAGGTTACCGAGGAACTTCAGTACGCAAGGCTCATATGCGGTGGGCACAACCGCACGATACCAAGCTCACCTACCCGCAACCCAAGCAACCACTTCCGCGTCTGCATCGACGTCGCGGGCCTCAACCGAGACGCTTCTTTGGAGCCCTTCTGGCCGACAGCAGTCGGCTAGAGGAGGGCTCTCCCCTACAGCTACATTCGCACGCTCTTCGGCTTCTGCAACGCAGCCACCACGTTCCAATACCTCGCGTGGCAGGCTTTGGGGCTCGGGAGGCTCAGTGGCGGGCGGTCCAGACGGAGCGGGAGCCGGCCCCCCGTGACCACTGAGGGCCTCCGGGTCCCCTGGGCCTCAAGAGCCCGACGATCCTCAGGAGCGACCCGCACGACTCATGTCTTCAGCTACCCCAACTCTTCTTCGACAAGTGTTAGGTGATTCTCAGGTATTCAATCGAGGACGCCCCTCGGGCTGCATCATCCTCGAGCTGCTGGGGGCTCACCCCCGTAGCTGTCTCTTTTGCGCATGAATCAAGGCTAGTTGTTTCTTCCTATTTGCATTACCTATATTCTTGGCGTTCTCACCACTGCTAAGGTCATGAGCCCTTGCGAGCCCACTCGCGACTGCCCCATGATTAAGGACTGGCACGACATCTGTGCTCGGGTCCGTCCCTGCAGCGTCGCTAAATCCAAGGGCTGAGCTCTGTCTCACGAGCCATTCCCGTGACGTCACCTCCCATGGTCCTTGGTGCCTTGTTCTCGCATGGGCTAATCGTGGACGGGTAAGTGGGGGCCCGTGGCAGGTGGCTCGCTCACGCGGGAACCACGCGCCGGTTGTTTTTCCTCTGGACTGTTGCATGAGAAGACTGGGCACGACGTCTGTGCTCAGGTCCATCCCTGCAGCATCGATAAATCCAGCGGCGGAGTTCTGTCTTATGGGTCGGTCCGGCTAACATCACCTCCTGGGGTCATTGGTGCTGCGACCTTCTCATGCTATGCCCTCTATACATGCACTCAGCGCAGGTCGACACAACACATCTCTTTTCACATTTTGCAGAAGAAGACTCAGGTGCAACCGGCCTTAGGGTAGGGCTCGTGAGTGATGCGTGAGCTCACGAGAACTTCCTCAGAGTCGTTCAGCTCGTCCTAAGGAGGGCCCATATACACATTGGCTGTCCTGCCATGCAAGCCACGTGTCAGGACAGGGCTGTACACGCCCCTGAGTCTCTCCCGGTGGGAGGCTCCCTCCCACGGTCCAGTGGAAGTACCATGCTCCGCGCTGGCAGAACCAACCGAGGAGCGGTTTTGCCCATGAACCAGTGGAAGCACCAAGCTCCGCACTGGCCGCTACGACCGAGGCGTGGTTATGCCCACACTCCATGCAAGTGTGGTAGCTCTATGCTCCTCGCTAGTTATAAAGAACAAAGGGCAGCCCCAAGTGGTCGCACCAACCTCAGGGAGCTTTTCAGCTCACGACGCTCACAGCTTCTCCTTGGATGGGTGTCGCGACGGGGGCTAGGCACGGGGCTATGCTCAGGTCACGCCTGGCAGACTCCACCCTACCAGGTGCCCAGACACCTGGCTTTCTCGTGCCCCCATCCTAGGCGAAGGCTCGTGAGCAAGGTATGGTGCTCGTTCTCCCTAATGAGAGCCATTCGTATGTCAAGGGGGACCCCTGGGCATCGCGACCCAGGGGCCTCACTAGTCATGTAGCCCTTCACTTCTTGAGCCCGGCGCTCAACGACGGTCGAGGTATGTGCGGGGCTGGGCCCTGCCGATGCAGAACGCAAACGGGGTCGCTTGAACGTCAAGGGGGACCCCTGGGCATCGTGACCCAGGGGCCTCACTAGCCACGTAGCCCCTCATTCCTTGAGTCTAGTTATTACAATAACCCCGGTCACCCGGAGGGCTCAATGGCGATCGAGGTATGCGCGGGGCTGGGCCCTATCGATGCAGAGCACCTAAGAAAACATGAAAGGAAGTAAGCACGGAAATCACCAAGTTCAAGTTTAGTTATTACAATAATACCAAGTTCTCCAAATTCAACCGAGTCCTTACGCCTCCCCAAGGCACTTGCATTTCTCTCATCTGGACAAGAACAGGTCTGGCATCGCCAAGTGCGCCATCACCAGCCTCTACCTCCTCGGCCATGGTAGCAGCAACCCGGAGGAACGCCTCCACCAGCCCCTTGACCTTCTCCTCCAGGGCCTAGGCAGCCGCGCTCCCTATGCTCGGCGGCCTGGGAGCGGCTGCTGCCACCCCCTCGCGAAGACGACTTGGGCGCAGAAGGGGGAGCTCGTGAGCATCGCGCCTCAGGGCCCCAACTGGCTCCTGAACCCTTACCTCTTGGCCTTGCGTGTGGCATCGCGACCCGGCATACCAGTGGTGGCCTAGGCATCTCAGGAGGCGGGTTCCAAGAGCACAAAGTTTCACCCCGAGGGAAATGTGGCAGATGCGATCAAGTGCCACTGCCACCCGACAGCAGGGGATCACTAAGATAAGCGTTCAATGCCCACATCCACTCGCGTACCTACGCCTCCACCCACCGTAATTGTGAATTCGCTGGAGCATGAAAGCCCCTCTCACCGGCCCTCGTGGTCGCTACCTGCACGCCAAGAGGGACCTCCCAAGCATCGCGCCTCGGGGGCTCTTACCGGACCTTGGGACGCTCACCTCCTGGCCTTGACCACGGATGGAAGAAAGGGAAAGTCCTGCTCTAGCGAAGGACAAAGCCTGTCTAGGGAGCTCTTACCGGACCTTGGGCCTCGGGGGCTCTTACCGGACCCTGGGCCGCTCACCTCCAAGCCTGTCTAGGGACTGGGTCTCGCAGGCGTAGGGCCCTAAGCTACCGCAGGGATGGAAGAAAGGGAAAGTCCTGCTCTAGCGAAGGACCTCATGAGGAACATAAGTTTATAACATCAGATAATAGCAAAAGTATCGCAAAAGATTTACATGCCCTCATGAGGCTGTCCATGTCTGCCTCGCAGTGACCAAGCTAAAGAAGGTCGTTTTCGGAGGGACACGGCCCGGGCTCCTTCAGCGGCGACGGCAGCTGGAGGACGATGTTTCCTTCCGGCGATGAGAATGGCAACTCGGCGGCTCGTAGCTCTCGTCGGAGCTCGAGGCCATCTTAGGAGAAGCATAGCTCATGTTGGAGGAGTCGTAGGCACAACCGATGGCGAGCGCCTCGCCCCCGGCCTTGTTGCCCTGGCAGCATGGGCGATGGTCGCCGGTGGGTCCATCCCCGGCGCTGCACGCCAGCCGACGGCCGTCTGCCCCGACGGCCTTGAAGGTCAGCGTGGCCAGCCCGTCCAGCGTGAAATGAAGAATGTGCCTCCCGGCGGGCGCGCAGGCGCGGCACACCACGCCCCAACCCCAGGTCATGAAGACCTTGCCGGAGGAGATCACCTCCACGTCGGCATATGAAGGGGGAATGTCACACCCTGCATGCCGCACCTACATCGTTACCCGACCACGAGCCGGGAGCACCTCCTTTAGGAATGGACGAAGAAGGATCCAGAAATGCGGAGGGGCTCCCGCCCACACGATAAACTCGCGGACATTGTCTTCAATATGGGACAACAATGGTAGGCATGTGTCAGGACCCCGATCCTAAGTCACACTGATCTAGCTGTAACACGTCATATCACATTGCGGCCTCACGCACGGTAACCCCACGGGTGCCACCTTACCTTGCCCGGGACCGTTCGCGCATTTTGGCACACGTATATGACAGTGTCGCTAGCATCCATATGACAGAGAACCCGGGCCGACATGGCTAGTTATAAACCAAAAGTGGCACTAAATTACAAAGACAGGCATCCATGACCCAACAACGAACATGTCGGTCATCAACGTATGAACCCAAGTCGTAGCAAGCTACATGGACTTAAAGGAACAACGCGTGACATTTCCCCTAAGGGACAGACACAGGAACAAAGAAGGACACATGCCGGCCAGCCTACGTGTTCCGAGCAGTAGCAAGCTACCAAGGCTCGTTGGAAGCACTAGGAGGCATTTCCCTGTAAGATAGGCTACCAAAGGAAAACAACTAGGTGTCGGATCCCACACATACCAAGCATTTCAATCATACACACAATATGCTCAATATGTGCAAATACAACATTGCATCACAACAGAACTCTATGACTCAAAGTACTTTATTTAAAAGGCTCCAAGAGCCTTACATAACATATCCATACAGATAGGGGTCACATGACCCAACACTCAAGTCATACAGTCATACAAGCACAAGCGGAAGCTACATGTCTGAGTACAGACAACTTAGAAAATAAAACAGGCTTGGTGTAGCCTGACTTTCTACAAGGCCCTTCACAAACTCCAGATCTCCGTCTGGGTAGCAAGCTACTCGTCGACGTCGACGTCTATGTAGAACCCATCAGAAGGGGCAGGGTTCTCCTCTGCAACATTTATTAAGCAAACATGAGTACAAAGGTGCTCAGCAAGTCTTACAACAGAACCTATCATACATGCAACATTATCAAAAGGGGGTAGTGGAGTTCATAGCAGAAAGCCAGCTTTGACTCTTGGCTAACCTATACTACAACTCTCAACAGATTGCAAGATATTACTACGTACACGAGTCCTCTACTCACCATGACAATACACCACCGAGGATCCTCTTCCGCCATCCTACGAAAGGGCCATCCGCGACACTCACACTTGTCTTGAGGCTTTTAGTAGTATCCATCAACTTGTCTATGCACTGTAAGAGTAACCAAGTAGTCCGTACTACGAACAACGGCTATTCGAATAGATTGGTAACCCTGCAGGGGTGTACTTCTTCACACACGCTTCCACCACTTATCGTCGTTTATCGACATGTACTCGGCAACCTTCAAGCGGAAGCCCAGCGAGGGTGTCGGCCACCACCTGACTAACTACACAAGTCTCTCGTCCAGGTTTATCGCCTATTTGGGTTCCATCCATGGGGAGATCCGGCCGGGGTGTCACTCACGGCCCCAAACGATGTGTACAGGGTTCCCGAGTTACCAAACGGGCAACCGGTACACCGTGCCACGTACCTGTCGCATCACAGCCCACCCCGAGGGTCAGCGCTGTGCACGACCACCAGTAAACTACAAACACTAGAAACTAGTTGCAACTCCTGGACAGAGATCGAGGGTAATTAATAAGCTGAGAGGGTCCATTGGTTTCGGGCCCAATGCATGGTAGTAGCTGGAACTTGAGCCACACATACAGATCTCGGGTCCTATGAATGGTTCCAATGAAACAACCCACCACGTACTCCTACATGGCCTTTCATCGATACCTTTACCAAACATGTTCCACACTTCCTTCTCTTTACCGGTATGATCATTTCACTCTGATCCATCACCCAGATGAACAAGACCCGACACAACTCTAAGCATAGCAGGCAACATAAACAAATAGCATGGTGGATCACACATCACATGGCTCAATCAACTCCTAACCATGCTAGTGGGTTTCAACTATTTACTGTGGCAATGACAGGTCATGCAAGGGAATAGGGTTCAACTACCGCAGCAAGTAGAAATTCACACGCTGTTGCCTTAATGCAGTAAAAGAGAGCAGGAGCGAGAAGATTGGGTTTGTATCGGAATGATCAGTGATTGCTTGCCTGACAAAGTGGTTGTCGAGTACTGCTCTTCAGCTGGATACGCAGAAGTATCCTCGGGAGCAGGACCTAGCACGGAGAATACCGGCGATACAATCAATAAGCAAACAAATGCAACAATATGATGCATGCTCATGATATGTCAAGATGCATGTGTTTTGGGCTAATGCAACTATAACCAGAAGGGTTTGAGCCCATTTGAATCAAAGATTCAAATTGAAACCCAAACTATTATTTAATTAAGTGCATTATCATGTTTTAATGTAAACAACAAGGTTAACTTGCTCAAACATGCATGAAACCAGTGCCATTGGAAGATTGGATTTTTCTGATCAATTTTCATATATAAATATTTTCCATCTGAGCTACTGTTGAATTTATATGATTTTTTTGAAATTTAAAGCATTTTCTGGAATTTCCTGAATTGTTTTTAAATCTAAAACTCCCAGAAAATCCTTTACTGCATCAGCATGACATCATGCTGACATCAGCTAGTCAACAGGGCGTCCAGGTCAAACCTAACCAGTGGGTCCCTCATGTTAGTGGCTCACTAAACTAATGACAGCAATTAGTATTTAAATAAAACCTAAACTGAAATTAGTCAACAGCCGGCCCCACATGCAAGTGACACAGGGGGGGTCAAACCTTGGTCAAAAGGGGCTAACTCGCCGGCGTTTAGCCGCCGGCGAGGCCAAATGCAGCGGTGAGGTGCGGGTTTTGTGCTTCGGCTGCCAAAACGACGACGGAGCACACCTACGGGTAGCTGGGAGTGAGCCACGTCGAGTGGTGGTGGTGGCTGGCCTCGTGGTCGCCGGAAATGACGCCGACGACGAGTCCAGCGGCTGCCGGAGTTCGGGCGAGGTTGAAATCGTCGGTGGGTGCTTGTAGAGGTGCGTGGAGCGATCCTACAGCAACTCCACGGAACGGTGGAGCTGATGGGTACGGTGGCCGGACTGTTAGATGGCCGGAGCCTCGTCGGCGACGATCTCCGCGGCGACGCGTGCAGGTGAGCCTCGTGTGGTGCGTTCAGTGTAGGAGAGAGCCAACGGAGAGGGGGAGGACGAAGCTGAGCTCACGGCGGTTGCAGTAGACGCCGGGGCGAGCTTGGGGATGGACGGAGCTGAGCGGGGCGGCGAGGGGGATCTCTACGGCCGGAGTTGGGGAAGACGGGGTCGGGGGCGACTCCAGAGCGGGCGAGCGCTCGGGGCTCAGCCTGCTCGACGTAGTCAATGACGGTGGAGAGGACGGACACGGTGACGGAGCTCAGGGACGGCGGTGGACGCGGCTATCACGACGGCGCGGGCGCGGCGGCGTCGTCCTTGGTGCGGGGAAGGCGAGGGATAGGAGCTGGGGAGGAGTGGGCGTGTCAGCGAGCTCGGGGAGGAAGTGGGGGATCGATCCCACCCACCAGAACGGCGAGGGGAGGAAGCAGGGCGGCGGGCAGCTGCGTGGCGCGCGCTGCGGCCGCCGTCGAGCACCTGCCTGCCTGCCTGGCCGAGCCAAGCATCTTGCTGGAGCGGTGGCTGGGCTGGGCCGGCAGGTGGGCCTGTTAGGCGCCAGGTAAGCTCTCTCTCTCTCTCTTCTCTCTTTTCTATTTGTTTCTGTTTCATTTCTTTTGCAACTTTGTTGAATTATTAAAAAATGCCAGAACATTTTTGTAGCTCATAAAACTAGTCATGCCCACTGTAAAAATTATGAACTTCATGGAACATTTTAGTTTATGATTATTTGGGCACACAAATATTTTATAGCATTTAAATGCCCAAATGCAAATACCATATGATTTAATCCAGAGACCTTGGATGTCCTAGAAAATTGTGCACCATTTTTGGCAGAGGCTTAATACCAAGGCAGAAATGATGAACATTTTTGAAGGGCATTTTGGGTACATTGGAAAAGATTTTACTAAACCCTAGTTGTTAGAAGAGGGGTGCTGGGGTTTCTGTCATTCCCATTTCAAGTTTCTTTGAAAAGTAAACATGATGCACACTCTAGCTAGTCCTAATGCAAGCACTGACTAGGGATGTGACAACTGACCCCCTCTCAAAAGAATCGCGTCCCGAGATTCGGGTTCCTCCGGAAAGAGGGTGGGGTACTCAAGTCGAAGACGATCCTCCCTTTCCCAAGTATCTTCACTCTCGGAATGATGTGACCATTGAACCTTGAGAAACTTGATATTGTGGCATCGAGTGGTGCGCTCGGTTTGATCAAAAATACTAACGGGGTATTCTCGATAGGTAAGATTGTCCTGGAGATCAAGCGTTTCGTGGTCCACTCCGCGGATAGGATCCGAGAAGCAACGCCTGAGTTGAGATACGTGGAAGACATCATGAACTCTAGAAAGGTGTGGAGGTAATTCCAATTGGTAGGCAACTTCTCCTCGTTTGGCAAGAATGCGAAAAGGACCGATGTAACGAGGGGCCAATTTGCCTTTGATACCGAAGCGATGGGTTCCCTTAAGAGGAGTAACCCGAAGGTAAGCCTTATCGCCGACTTCAAAAGTCACAGCCTTATGATGACTATCATATTGGCTCTTCTGGCGAGACTGGGCTGTTTTCAATTTCTCACGAATGATGCGAACTTGCTCTTCTGCTTCCTGGATCATATCCGGACCAAAGAATTGTCTTTCCCCGGTCTCTAACCAGTTAAGAGGTGTTTGACACCTTCGTCCATATAGAACTTCGAAGGGAGCTTTGCCCAAGCTGGCTTGATAACTATTGTTATAAGCGAATTCGGCAAATGGAAGACACTTTTCCCATTCCATACCAAAAGAGATGACAGAGGCTCGGAGCATGTCTTCCAGAATTTTATTGACTCGTTCCACTTGACCACTTGACTAAGGATGGAAGGCAGTGCTGAAAGAGAGATGAGTTACCATAGCATTCTGGAAACTTTCCCAGAATCATGAAGTGAAAAGACTTCCACGGTCTGAGTTAATCTCCAACGGCACACCATGAAGTGATACTATCCGAGAGATATACAAATCTGCTAGCTGGCTAGCGGTTATACTTTCTCGAACAGGTAGGAAGTGGGCTACTTTGGAGAGGCGGTCGATAACGACGAAAATAGCATTATTCCCTTTCCTGGTCCTGGGAAACCCGGTAATGAAGTCCATACCGACCTTGTCCCATTTCCATTCAGGAATAGCTAAAGGTTGAAGGGTGCCAGCAGGCCGTTGATGTTCTGCTTTAACTCGACGACAAACAACGCAGTTAGCAATGAATTGAGCGATTTCTCTCTTCATCCTAGTCCACCAGAACCTCTGGCGTAGGTCCTGATACATTTTGGTACTACCGGGATGAATCGTGAGAGGAGATTCATGAGCCTCCTTAAGGATCAACCGTCTCAGGTTTCGTACTTTAGGAACCACTAAACGGTTGCTAAAGAGCACGACTCCTTGATCATCAATTGAGAAACATCCTGCGACTCCTTTCTTGATGTTCTTCTTGATACGGGAGATTCCCGGATCAACCTTATGTGCTTTGATGACCTGATCCATAAGGGTAGGTTCCACCACCAAGGTGGAAAGGAATCCTCGAGGAACAATGTGAAGGTTAAGCTTATGAAATTCCTCGTGAAGAAGTGGTTGCCCTTGTTGTAACATCAATTTATTACAATAAGACTTACGACTTAGTGCGTCGGCCATGACATTGGCCTTCCCAGGGGTGTAAGTGATTCCTAAGTCGTAATCTGTAAGCAACTCAACCCAACGTCTTTGCCTGAGATTTAGATCCGGTTGGGTGAAGATGTATTTCAGACTTTGGTGATCAGTGAAGATTTCACAGCGATTACCAAGAAGGTAATGTCACCATGTTTTGAGTGCGTGGACTACAGCTGCAAGCTCTAGATCATGTGTATGATAGTTATCCTCATGTGGACGCAACTGTCGGGATGCGTAAGCAATCACTTGACGATCTTGCATGAGTATACAACCTAGTCCTTGTCGCGAGGCGTCGCAGTAGATAATAAAATCCTTGGAGAAGTCTGGTGGTACCAGTACGGGTGCAGATGTCAGGCGTCTTTTCAGTTCCTGAAAGCTGGACTCGCATTGTGGGGTCCACTCAAACTTTTTATCCTTTTTGAGGAGTTCAGTTAGAGGTTTAGCAACCTTGGAGAAATTCTCGACGAAGCATCGGCAATAGCTCGCAAGCCAAGGAAACTCCTAACTTGCTTGACCGATTGAGGGGGAGTCCAATCAAGGACGGCTTGAACTCGCTCGGGATTGACAGCAATACCTTTGCCAGAGATCACATGACCTAGATAGGTCACTTCCGGCAACCAGAATTCACATTTAGAGAATTTAGCATAAAGGCGGTGATCTCGAAGTTTTGTCAATACCAGCCTTAGATGCTCGGCATGATCTTTCTTGTTCTTGGAATAGATGAGTAAATCATCGAGGTATACCACGACGAATTTATCCAAATACTCCATGAATATAGAATTCATTACCCGGGAGAAGGTGGCTGGGGCATTGGTTAACCCGAAGGACATGACGGTGTACTCGTATTGGCCATAACGAGTAACAAAAGCCGTTTTAGGAATGTCCCCGTTCTTGATTTTGATTTGATGGTAGCCCAACCTCAAATCCATTTTGGAAAAGACTGAGGATCCAGCGAGCTGATCATACAGGTCGTTGATCCTGGGGAGCGGATACTTGTTCTTTATGGTGACCAGATTGACAGGTCGGTAATCTAAAACCATCCGTTCCATTCCATCCTTCTTCTTGACAAAGAGGACGGGACAAGCCCAAGGGGAAGAACTAGGACGGATGAAACCCATTTTCAAGGACTCATCGAGTTGTTTCTTAAGCTCAGCTAATTCTAGGGGTGCCATCTTATAAGGTCTTCTAGAGATTGGGACAGTTCCAGCGATAAGATCTATCACGAACTCGACATCTCTGTCAGGTGGAACTCCTGGCAGTTCTTCTGGAAAGACATCCGGAAAGTCACAGACTACCGATATATCTTCGAGTTCTGGTAGAGGGCTGGCATTAAGAGAGTAGAGCTGACGCTCAGCCATTCGGGTCAAGACATTGACTATCTTGTCGGATGGATGTGTAAGCTGAACAGTCCTAGTATAACAATCAATCTTGGCGTAATGAGTTGTCATCCAATCCATACCCAAGATGATGTTTATGTCCGAGGACTTGAGAGCGATTAGTGATGCAAGGAAAACAAGTATATCGATAAGAATTTCATTTCCATGGTTTACCCTAGAGGTTTGCCACTTTGAACCAGGAGTTTGAATAACCATGGAAGTAGGCATGTCACAAAAAGTCATGTTATGCATTCGAGCATAGCTCTCAGATATGAACGAATGGGATGCTCCAGTATCGAAAAGAACAGATGCCGGATGGCAGTTAACGATAAGCGTACCAAGGACGATGTTAGGATCCTCATAAGCTTCCTCAGTAGAGACATAGTTTACATGACCACGTGAAGTGGGGATTGGCTTGACATAATTCACCTTGCCGGTTGGCTTACCATGGCCAATGGGTTTTCCTGGTTGGTTCTGAGGACACTCACGCATGTAGTGCCCCGGTTCTCCACACTTGAAGCATGTCACAGTGCCAGTGCGTGGAGCAAAGTTGGTAGGTGGTCCTCCATAAGTCTTGGCAGGTGCATACTGTTGAGTTGGGCGAGGCGCCTCATAGGATGGCCTCGGTGTGTACTTGGGTGGCAGAGCAGTGTTAGGAACCCACACACGGCACTTGTGGGAGCCAGAGCCGGATGAGGAACCGATGTCTCGAGGATGCTTGCGTGTGGCTTCGAAATCAGTCTGACCCGTCTCAGCACTGAAGGCTTTGTTCATCAACTTCTGGAAGGAAGTGCACTCGTGCAGACGTAGATCTCGGTGGAGTTCAGGGCTGAGTCCCTTGCGCAACCTCACCTGTTTCTTGGCATCGGTGGATACTTCCTCAGGTGCATAGCATGCCACGTTGGCAAACTCGCGACTATAGCCATCCACAGTTAACCGGCCCTGGGTGAAATTGCAGAATTCCTCCCGCTTGCGATCCATGAGACCTTCCGGAATGTGATGTTCACGGAATGCCTCATTGAACTCAACCCAAGTAGTGATTTGGCCAGCAGGACGCATAGCCTCAAAGTTCTCCCACCATAGACTGGTAGGGCCTTCAAGATGGTAAGCAGCGTAGACAACCTTGTCAGCTTCGGCCACACGGGCAGAGTGTAGCTTGTGGGTGATACTACGAAGCCAGTCATCCGCATCCAGAGGTTCAGTGGAGTGATGGAACTTCGGTGGGCACATCTTGCTAAAGTCATTGATTGACACCACGTCATTCCTCTGGCAGAACCCAGTGTTCTACTCTATGCGTTCCAGCAGAAGGTTGGTCTCTCTCTTGTTCCGTTCTGCCTCGAGCATAACTTCAGCCAAGGAGGGTGGTTGGGGCAGATTCTCATCTCTAGCCCAACTAGCCTCACCCTGCTCCTGAGCAGCAGGAGTGCTGCGAGTGTTGACCATCCTAGGAAAACAAAACAACGGTTTGGACAAGGATGGCAAAAACTTGACATACGAGTGCAGAATGTAATGGATGACACGGAATGCAGAGATGTTCATCCGTACGACATGGTAATATAGAAACTGCTATATATACACCAGTGGTCATACACACCATACATAGTTTAGTACAAGCCAAGGCTAAAGTACAACTGCGGTGAAAGACTATACATCCCATCAGAGGCATTCCAAGCTCCTATACATTATTTAACTACACCTCCGAAACTCAGTACTAGCTAAGTCATATTCCACAAGACGCGCAGGACTGTGGAAATACAACTACTACAATACTACTACTGCCACGGTCTAGCTCAGACATTCCCGTAGTAATCTTCGTAAAGATTACCACCATAGCCTGGAAGTGGAACAGATGGATCTTGAAACTCTCGAGCACTCGAAGGCTGTGGACCATAGGGACATGGATGTGGCCTCGGGCCTGATGCTGGTGGTAACCGACGCCCACGTGGAGGTGTAATACCCCCAACGTCACGCCAATCCATACGATCAGGCAGACGAGTCCGCACGGGGTACAAATCCCGCATATCCAGATATCCGGCGTGCACAGCAGGTGCAAGCCGTGTCAAAGTAGTCCAGTGGGCGGCTCGAGTGTTATACAGCTCCATTCGGAGGGCACGGACCTCACGGTCCCTATCCTCCAGCATCTGAACAGTAGTCTGAAGTAGTGGCTCTTCATGAGCAGCATTAGTATACAGACCAGTGTAGTAGCCTTCCTCTCCGGGAAGTGAGGCTGGCATGTAATATAACTCAGTGTTCAGCAACAGGGCATGCCTAGCCCAGAGAATGGTCATCATCGAATAGGCGGCATCCTGCACTGCCATCTCGATAGTAACCCCGAGTCCATAAGACCAATGGATGGGGTCGTTAGCTCCGGGATATGAGGGGTACATCCGGATTGTGCAGAAATACTGACTCTGATTGAAATCCCGGTACTGTTCCTCCACTGTGTACTCAGGATACCATCGGTAATCGGTCCCAGTCAACACACGGACTAGCATGGCCGTGTGACCGGGCACATTAATGCACCGAGTCAAACGAACCACTTGGTGAGGTGTGCGGCCAGACATCTGAAACACGAAGTAATGCAAAGAAATTAGTGTTTCTGGAAGAAATCGGGCAGCACAACAACTGTAAATGCTCAAAAAAGGAATTTGAGACATCATACAAATGATAGCATAACCACTCAACATTACCATATCAAGGTTCCGGGTCCAACAATCATCATACTAAAAGGGTAGAAACTTAACTGAGGCTTGAAACCAACAATCCTAAGAGTCTACGGATTAGTTACACGTGAACCTAGTAAGGATAAGATGCCTAGTCCTAAATCCCCGTGGAAAGAATAGATTGACTCAGATCAGAAGGGCATAAGGTAAAGGAGTAAAAAGAGGCTTACGTTCCCTTCCACAATCAATTCCCCTACATATAACTAAGAGTTTTTATAGACTCAACATCGACCAGTTTGGCTTGAGAAACCTACAGGCAGTCCAGCTCTGATGCCAACGCTGTGAGGACCCGATCCTAAGTCACACCGATCTAGCTGTAACACGTCATATCACATTGCGGCCTCACGCACGGTATCCCCACGGGTGCCACCTTACCTGGCCCGGGACCGTTTGCGCATTTTGGCACACGTATATGACAGTGTCGCTAGCATCCATATGACAAAGAACCGGGCCGACATGGCTAGTTGTAAACCAAAAGTGGCACTAAATTACAGAGACAGGCATCCATGACCCAGCAACAAACGTGTCGGTCATCAACGTATGAACCCAAGTCGTAGCAAGCTACATGGACTTAAAGGAACAACGCGTGACATTTCCCCCAAGGGACAGACACAGGAACGAAGAAGGACACATGCCGGCCAGCCTACGTGTTCCCAGCAGTAGCAAGCTACCAAGGCTCGTTGGAAGCACTAGGAGGCATTTCCCTGTAAGATAGGCTACCAAAGGAAAACAACTAGGTGTCGGATCCCACACATACCAAGCATTTCAATCATACACACAATATGCTCAATATGTGCAAATACAACATTGCATCACAACAGAACTCTATGACTCAAAGTACTTTATTTAAAAGGCTCCAAGAGCCTTACATAACATATCCATACAGATAGGGGTCACATGACCCAACACTCAAGTCATACAGTCATACAAGCACAACCGGAAGCTACATGTCTGAGTACAGACAACTTAGAAAATAAAACAGGCTTGGTGTAGCCTGACTATCTACAAGGCCCTTCACAAGCTCCAGATCTCCGTCTGGGAAGCAAGCTACTCATCGACGTCAACGTCTATGTAGAACCCATCAGAAGGGGCAGGGTTCTCCTCTGCCATAGTTTTTAAGCAGACATGAGTACAAAGGTACTCAGCAAGTCTTACAACAGAACCTATCATACATGCAACATTATCAATAGGGGGTAGTGGAGTTCATAGCAGAAAGCCAGCTTTGACTCTTGGCTAACCTATACTACAACTCTCAACATATTGCAAGATATTACTACGTACACGAGTCCTCTACTCACCACGACAATACACCACCGAGGATCCTCTTCTGCCATCCTACGGAAGGGCCATCCGCGACACTCACACTTGTCTTGAGGCTTTTAGTAGTATCCATCAACTTGTCTATGAACTGTAAGAGTAACCAAGTAGTCCGTACCGCGAACAACGGCTATTCGAATAGATTGGTAACCCTGCAGGGGTGTACTTCTTCACATACGCTTCCACCACTTATCGCCGTTTACTCGACATGTACTCGGCAACCTTCAAGCGGAAGCCCAGCAAGGGTGTTGGCCACGACCTAACTAACTACACAAGTCTCTCGTCCAGGTTTATCGCCTATTTGGGTTCCATCCATGGGGAGATCCGGCCGTGGTGTCACTCACGACCCCAAACGATGTGTACACGGTTCCCAAGTTACCAAACGGGCAACCGGTACACCGTGCCACGCACCTGTCGCATCACAGCCCACCCCGAGGGTCAGCGCTGTGCACGACCACCAGTAAACTACAAACACCAGAAACTAGTTGCAACTCCTGGACAGAGGTCGAGGGTAATTAATAAGCCGAGTAGGTCCATTGGTTTCGGGCCCAATGCATGGTAGTAGCTGGAACTTGAGCCACACATACAAATCTCGGGTCCTATGAACGGTTCCAATGAAACAACCCACCACGAACTCCTACATGGCCTTTCATCGATACCTTTACCAAACATGTTCCACACTTCCTTCTCTTTACCGGTATGATCATTTCACTCTGATCCATCACCCAGATGAACCAGACCTGACACAACTCTAAGCGTAGCAGGCAACATAAACAAATAGCATGGTGGATCACACATCATATGGCTCAATCAACTCCTACACATGCTAGTGTGTTTCAACTATTTACTATGGCAATGACAGGTCATGCAAGGGAATAGGGTTCAACTACCGCAGCAAGTAGCAGTTCACATGTTGTTGCCTTAATGCAGTAAAAGAGAGCAGGAGCGAAAAGATTGGGTTTGTATTGGAATGATCAATGATTGCTTGCTTGACAAAGTGGTTGTCGGGTACTGCTCTTCAGCTGGATAGGCAAAAGTATCCTCGGGAGCAGGACCTAGCACGGAGAATACTGGCGATACAATCAATAAGCAAACAAATGCAACAATATGATGCATGCTCATGATATGGCAAGATGCATGTGTTTTGGGCTAATGCAACTATAACCAGAAGGGTTTGAGCCCATTTGAATCAAAGATTCAAATTGAAACCCAAACTATTATTTAATTAAGTACATTATCATGTTTTAATGTAAACAGCAAGGTTAACTTTCTCAAACATGCATGAAACCAGTGCCATTGGAAAGATTGTATTTTTCTGATCAATTTTCATATATATATCTTTTCCATCTAAGCTACTGTTGAATTTATATGATTTTTTTGAAGTTTAAAGCATTTTCTGGAATTTCCTGAATTGTTTTTAAATCTAAAACTCCCAGAAAATCCTTTACTACGTCAGTATGACATCATGCTGACGTCAGCTAGTCAACAGGGCGTCCAGGTCAAACCTGACCAGTGGGTCCCTCATTTCAGTGGCTCACTAAACAAATGACAGCAATTAGTATTTAAATAAAACCTAAACTGAAATTAGTCAACGGCCGGCCCCACATGTCAGTGACACAGGGGGGTCAAACCTTGGTCAAACGGGGCTAACTCGCCGGCGTTTAGCCGCCGGCGAGGCCAAACGCGGCGGTGAGGTGCGGGTTTTGTGCTCCGGCTGCCAAAATGACGGCGGAGCACACCTACGGGTAGCTGGGAGTGAGCCGCGTCGAGTGGTGGTGGTGGCTGGCCCTGGGGTCACCGGAAACAACGCCGGCGACGAGTCCAGCGGCTGCCGGAGTTCAGGCGAGGTTGAAATCGTCGGTGGGGTGCTCGTAGAGGTGCGTGGAGTGATCCTACAACATCTACATGGAACGGTGGAGCTGATGGGTACGGTGGCCGGACTGTTAGATGGCCGGAGCCTCGTCGGCGACGAGCTCCGCGGCAGCGCGTGGAGGTGAGCCTCGTGCGGTGCGTTCAGTGCAGGAGAGAGCCAACGGAGAGGTGGAGGACGAAGCTGAGCTCACGGCGGTTGCAGTAGACGCCGGGGCGAGCTTGGGGACGGTCGGAGCTGAGCGGGGCGGCGAGGGGGATCTCTGCGGCCGGAGTTGGGGAAGACGGGGTCGGGGGCGACTCCAGAGCGGGCGAGCGCTCGGGGCTCAGCCTGCTCGACGTAGTCGATGAAGGTGGAGAGGACGGACACGGTGACGGAGCTCAGGGATGGCGGTGGACGCGGCTATCACGACGGCGCGGGCGCGGCGGCGTCGGCCATGGTGCGGGGAAGGCGAGGGAGAGGAGCTGGGGAGGAGTGGGCGTGTCAGCGAGCTCGGGAAGGAAGTGGGGGATCGATCCCACCCACCAGAACGGCGAGGGGAGGAAGCAGGGCGGCGGGCAGCTGCGTGGCGCGCGCTGTGGCCGCCGTCGAGCACCTTCCTGCCTGCCTGGCCGAGCCAAGCAGCTCGCTGGAGCGGTGGCTGGGCTGGGCCGGCAGGTGGGCCTGTTAGGCGCCACGTAAGCTCTCTCTCTCTTCTCTCTTTTCTATTTCTTTCTGTTTCATCTCTTTTGCAACTTTGTTGAATTATTAAAAAATGCCAGAACATTTTTGTAGCTCATAAAACTAGTCATGCCCACTGTAAAAATTATGAACAGCATGGAACATTTTAGTTTATGATTATTTGGGCACACAAATTATTTTATAGCATTTAAATGCCCAAATGCAAATACCATATGATTTAATCCAGAGACCTTGGATGTCCTAGAAAAGTGTGCACCATTTTTGGCAGAGGCTTAGTACCAAGGTAGAAATGATGAACATTTTTGAAGGGTATTTTGGGTACATTGGAAAAGATTTTACTAAACCCTAGTTGTTAGAAGAGGGGTGCTAGGGTTTCTGTCATTCCCATTTCATGTTTCTTTGAAAGGTAAACATGATGCACATTCTAGCTAGTCCTAATGCAAGCACTGACTAGGGATGTGACAGCATGAGATCACTCGCCTCTCCGGGCGGTTGACCGCAACGCCCCCCATCGCCGCCGCCCCCGCATCGTGTGTCTGTCGCCGGAGCACCCAAGCGAAGCGGGAATCCTGGTAGCGCTCGTGTGCACCACGTACGGGCATCCACCAGCCTCAGAGGCACCCTTTGGGAGTCAGGACACCTCTTCTTCAGTGGGAGCTGCACGGGCTCCACCATCGGGGTCTTCCCCTTCTGCGCGACCGAGAACCTACGTATCGGCGCCATGAAAAGCCCTCGAAGAAGAAAGAGGAGCCAGAGTTGATCTGCAACAGTCAAGTGAAGGGTGTGGCGCTTCACCCCCTGTTTATAGGCTGAGAAGATCAATCGCCGGCCACTCATGCGCGGCCATAATGACCTTGCCACCCACGCCAAGGAGTTGTCAAGTAGCACGGTTGCCAAGACTGCATGGGAAACGGAGTCGCCCACGTCCCATCCAACCATCACGCGCCAGCCTGGCCCGCAGCCTTTTGGGACCCCCGTCGCTTCGTCCTCGACTAAGGCTTCACCCCGAAGCCAAATCCGCGCGTGCCTTGGGCCCGGGGGCTACTGTCGGCATCCTGGGAACTAGGGTACCCAAACTTGCCTTTTTGCGGGCAACGACGCACTCCTACTACGACCTGGTACGGCCCAGCTGATCGACCAGCTGCTCAAGACCCTCGCGAGGAGGCTAGATCTCCCGAGGAGATCGACAACAAGACCCCCTCAGGAGCGGCCTCGACTAGGTTGCTCCGGAGGGGTGGAGAATCCAAGGCCAAGCCTGCCTCAGGAGGAGGCAGTGATGCGAGTAGTGACGCACCACGGCAGCGGGTGCCAGCGCGTGCTAGCGGTGCAGTTGCTGTTTTGGTGCAAAGTAGACAACGCAGGCGTAGGTTCCCGAGGGGTGGGACAAAGGTTTCCCCTTCCGTGCAACAAGATCGAAGACCGCAAGGACGATAGGGAGGATGTCACCACCGAGCCCACCACCGCGTCACCGCCAGATCCATCTGCAGGCAAAGACCGCTTTTGTCAGGATAGGAACATCCTTATGTTCCCACTCAAAATAGCCGTAGTGGGATCCCTTCCCGCCTAAACATTTCGGGGGAAGAGGACCCCGGCCGCCTATATAAGTAGCTAGGGTCTCCACTATGGAGGCATTCCGATCAGATCCAGAGAGACTGCGCCCTGACACCAAGGAGCAAGAACCCTTGCCTCCTGACCCTCCTGAGCTCCCCTCTTGAGCTCAGGAACCACTGTACTTGTTCATACTCAAGCCCTCGCGAGGCTAATCCACCAAAGCAGGATGTAGGGTTTTACACCGCAAGGTGGCCTGAACCTGGGTAAATTCGTGTGTGCTTTACTTGTTGCTTGCTTGAGTTCCTTCATTGGAAGAGCGCGAGGCGCTAGGTAGACGTGAGTGGGAGAGATCTTCGTTCACGCCCCTGTGTTCGAACTTCTTGGGTTTGCGGAGCCTGTAATCCGACATAACTGGGCCGGGAGGGCCCCGCCTGGGCCCCGGCGGGCTGCAGTGCGGGGGCGTGGAGAGGAGGCGGCGGTGGACACGTGGTGCCTCCTGGTTGGCCGGGGGCGGAGGCACAGACGTGTCCGGCACCGGGCGGGCGCGTCCGCCGGTGGGATGAGGAAGAAGACTAGGTTTTACGCAAAAATTTAGGAGGGGGGCTCTTTATATAGGCATATGGAGCTAGGAGAGGGATATTGAGGTGCGGTTTCGCCCACACGATCGTCATCCAACGGCGGACAACATGGAGGCGGTTTCGATTGGCTAGTGGGCTGTCGTGGAGGGGTGCTAGGCTGAAAGAAAAGGGGGGGGGGTTCCAGCGATTAATGTGGTTAACCTTTGGGGCATCAAATGACCTCCAAATGGAACGAAAATTGACATGCGGTCTTCCTACACTACAATAAGACCACGCGGCAACTTTCACCCCATTCCGAGGAAGTTTTTTGGCCACTTACAAAGTAAGGTTTCGGAGATGCTGCGGGCACATGTGTGAGTGTGTCTTGGCTCAGAACGGACAACATAGAGAACTGGGAGATGGGCAACTACGAATGGATTCAACTTTTGACAACATAGTGATGAAATGCACATGATGACATGGCAAAGTGCAACACGCAAGCGAATGACATGGCAAAGGCAACGAATAAGAGGAAGACACCTGGCGCATCGGTCTCGGGGTGCCACAAGGTCGTGGGCCAGCTCATCCCGACTGGTGTGCCCCACATGTAGGTTTCCCTGTTTTCTCACCCCAATTTAATGCATGGTAGAGTGACCTAGGCATGTGTCGAAGAGCGACCTGACAACGAGCGAGATACAGCCCCGATACCTCAGGAGATCAATTAGGTTTGACAAGCACAAAGAGGAAGGGAGGTCGTATGTGTGTGTGTGTGCGCGAGAGAGAGAGAGAGAGAGGGTTGGAGGGAGGGAGGGAAGGAGAGACCCCGAGATGAAACCGAGAGAGAACGAGTGGGTGCATGTGTGATACCTAAGGCAGAGTCCAAATTTTGAACCGGTGATCATACCATCAGCAAATCATATATAAAGGGTATTCAATGTTCGTTTCGCTTTTGAACGTAGTACAATATACTCCCTCTGATCCTTTCTAGTTTAAATATAAGTTTGATGTGTAGTCAAAGTATCTCTACTTTGGTCAAACATACAGAGAAAAGTATCAACATTCCAGAATGCCCAATCAATATTGTTAGATTCGTACGTACTCCCAGATTTGTATTGAAACATAAATGGTTTCTAATTTGTTTTCAAACACGTGAATTCTTGTTCCCACGCATGCTCTTCCTAATAACGGATAGGAAGGAAACTATGGAAAGTTTGCAAAAAGATACCCACACCCTCTCCACATTTGCAAATAAGGCCTTCCCTTGTTCATCATTTTCTCCCACAAGATAAACTACTCATACAAATGTATCTTGATGATCCGTGCAACGGATGGGCGTCTTGCTAGTAAAGATAAATGACGCGGGCGGGCGAGGGGGAGGGACATCGGTTTGCTCTCAACTATGGTCCCACAAACGAGCGAAATCGCAAGACGAAGTGTGTTCCATTCGATGAGCGACGTGGAGGGTTCAGCGTGCCGGGGTATTCTTTCTCGAGATATCATTTTTCTCATCTTTCTAAAGATATCATTTTTCGATGAAATTCTCGAGATACCGTTATTCAATGAAATTCTCGAGATATCATAAAAAAATGCATCCTGATGTTCCGTGCAATGCACGGGCATCTTGCTAGTCATCTTGAGATTTTACGAAATCACCGACTCGTCGTCGACACGAACGGTGGGGAGGTCCAGACGGCTGCCACGTGAAACTCCGAAACCTTGGTACCATCCCACCCACAACTCTCCAGGCTCCAGCCGTCTGGCTTTGCGAATACCACACAGTCAAAACCGAATGACCGGTCATCACTGAAAATACTATTCACACCAGAACCTTTGCTGCTCGGCCTACGCCAGCTACTTGCCGGCCAGTCACCACTGCCCCAAAACCACACCTCCTCTCCTACCCATTCCCCCACCTTTCGATCCCTTAGCCCGCATCAGCCGTCCCCTAGTTCACCGGAAAGCCATCGTGCGCCGCAAGATCACATACTACAAGATGCTAACGCCAGAGCGACACACAGAAATCACAGCGGCGGTAGGTGCCACAGAACTCCGTTCCCAAGCTTGATTTGGGCCGGGCCAATCCCCAAGTTCTCTTGAGCCAAGCTCCAATGAGGAGGAAACCGATCCATTGTTGATGGCGGAGGTGGCGGCGCAGAAGGCCCCCGGTGGTATGAGACGATGGACGTCGACTTTGTGCCGGCGTCCAGGCCCCCCATGGTGCAAGAGGACCAACAATTCAACCTAGATATCATAAAAGAGGACCAGGAGGCGGAGGCTCAACTCGAGGCGGAGCGCGCAGATGCCGCTGCCATCGAGGCCCTCCTGCAGGCGGAGCCGGACGTCCTGGATTTGAACCGGGCGATGGAGGCTCAACTCGACGCGGAGCGCACGGTTGTTGCTTCCATCAAGGCCCTCCTGTGGGAGGAACCAAACGTCGTGGACGTGAACCGAGCGGTGCTCGCATTCGTTCAAAACGCCTGCACGCTCCGCATGAATGAGTAGATGGAGGCCGGGGACAACCACAGTGCAGAGACACATGTCGGCGGTTATGGCTGGTCCGTGCGGGCAGCCAAAAAGATGATGAGGCCATCTTGTTCCACGAGCAATGATAGTTTTTATTTATGTTCTTTTTAGGGATCTTTTGTTGTGTATAAACATATATTTATGCAACTCGTCTGACTTTCATCATTTGGGTCAGTCGACCATTTAAGGCAGTTAAATGGATATCCCATGTCTCCTAACCCTTCTTCTTCCCCAATAGACCATCGCGCGGGCCACACGGATCTTCCTCAACATGTGGTTGGATGAACATATTGTATGAACAAAAATTATGTGTCAGCGGTAGGACGGCTGAGTTTGGTTTGATCACATGCAGTAGCACGTGTAAGTGAGGGTGCGTTCCCTTGGTTGGGTTTGCGGCGTGCAGGAGCGACTGTGTGAGGGTGCAGTGCAACCGCGACAACCGTGTGCAAGTGTACCTCCTTTTCATTTTAATAAACTTTAGGTAAGCTTGGCAAAAATGTGTGGCAAAGTATGGCCATGCAAGGCCTAGACCCAAACATGATACAAGTACATACTACTTGTGTTAAAAAAGAAACGCGGCATTTTCCTTCCCGGGATTGACCGATACAAATCCTCGTTTGACGTCTCAATTAATGCGTACTTGTTTCTCCAATGCCCAAAGAACTAACCATCTCACTCATTATTGCTTGATTAATGCCGCGCCATGCAAACAAAGGTTCTCACTTCCACATGCATGCAAGAGCATATTAATTTCCTTGGTTGCTAGTACTACAAGGCAAAACCATCAATTTCGCCTCGATTAGTGTTAGTGGCCTTCTTCAAATTCTAATTTTGATACTGGCCTTGTATACAAAAAAGGAGGTAGTAACTATATGTCTTCCTTCCCCGTTGCCGTGACGTCGATGATATCTCGAATGTTGTGGCTTTGGCGAAGTGCGTTCAATAGATCACGCCATTGAGCGAAACCACGATAAGTCGTTCGCAAGTGCCGCCTACAAGCCGAGACAACCACCTTCTTTGCATCCAAGAAGTCTGTTGAACTAAAGGAGGGGTAAATGTACTAGTACTACACAATAGCATTGTCCATCCAGCATAGTGCGGTAAGGTGGTTTCTCGAAGAAGAAGATGGAGAAGCGGAGTCAGCAAAGAGTGAAATGATGGTGGCTTTGTCTGTGATTTGTGATTTGATTTCTCACTGCTTTGTAATTTGTGATAGAAGGGATAGGGGAGTAGACTCTGTGCTCTATACGTACTATACATGTGTCTAAGCATGGCAGAAAGAGGAGCGAGGTTGCATTTTTCTATTCCTTCAATCAATCAATTAGGGAGCTTCAGTTCCCTCTTTTTGGCTTTGGTAGCACCCTCTACAATGGTTCCCATCGATGCCAAAAGCTATTTTCATATTTGGCTACACAGTGTGGAAGCCCTTAACCGTACCAATTGGTTTTGTTCCTGTGTGCCATCTATACAAATCTCGATTATATTGATCTAAAAAATTGTATCAAGATTAGTAAAAAGGAGGTGATTTTGCGGCGCGGAAGGCGGAGGGGGTCTTAATTTTAGAGGACGTTGGCCTGGTGGTTTTCTAATATTATGTCCCACGTGTCAGTTATTTACCAAGCCGATCCGCATCCCACATGAGGTTGGCCATAGTGGTAGCAACATGTAGCTGCGAATAGAAAACATGCTGATGTGGCAGAGAATTAAAGAAGAGAGAGGGGGTTAGAGTAACATAGGTAGACACCGTATCATGTTAAGTGTTATACTACTTTGTGCCATGCATGTCAATAAATATACTATGCACTCTAGAGGAATTTGGAGTACTCTATGGTACTACTACTACGTACTATGAAGTAGTAGTATCATACACTTGTATTATCCACATGATACTAGTATATGATACTCCCCACTATGAGTAGCCGAGGCAGAACAATAGCAGAAGCAACACGTGGTTAACTTGAAGAAGATGAGGAAGAAGCGTATTCAGCAACAAGTGAAATGATGGTTGCTTCGCCCCTGCAACTTTTTTTAGCATCACTTTGCCCCTCCAAGTTAACTATGGGAAAGGTGCAGCTGGCGCCATGACAGGGGTGCTTCACCCCTCCTGCTCGGCACTGTTATTTTGGTATGGCACGTGGACCCGGTTGATTGATGTCCCTCATGTCGGCGAAAGGGACTAGAACATTTATGAAAGCAAGTGCTCCACTCTTGTGACGGAGGAGTACACAACACGATGGCCGAGTGAACTGTTACTTGTACTATGGTGCTACTGTAGTTTTGTTGTTTCGTACGATCCATCGATACAAACCCGATCCATCAATACATCAATACAAACAGGCAAGGGCGGGATTTTTCCCGCATGGTAGATGATAGTACTAGCCATACATTTCAAAGGAAATTTTAATGTATGCAAACTGAATAATTATGTAACAACTAGCAAGATACCCGTGCATTGCATGGAACATCAAGATATATCTACATGAGTAGTTTATCCTTTGGGAGATAAGGATGAACGAGGGAAGGCCTTATCTGCAAATGTGGAGAGAAGTGCGTGTATCTTTTTTGGAAAATTGTCATAGTTTCCTTCCTATCATTAAGATATAGATCGGACGACCTATATTGTAGGATGGTAGGCACAGCATAATCACCAAGTCTATTTTCCATTAGAGTAGATAGAGATGTGAGATATCGTAAAACTAAATATGTATATGAATCATTGTGTTAGAGTGTAGTAGTAATGTTGTATTGCATAGTTGTTAGATGTAACATGCGAGAACGTGTAGAGATGTACTTTTGGAGGGCCTACAGAGAGAAATTGGGCATAAAGTGGATTCAACTATTTGTATTCGTCTTTATAACATTTGTAACTCATACTGTATCTACTATTTGTACTATAGACATGAATGCTTGTTTGCTCTGGCAAAACTAGTACAACAATAATGGGGTCGCATGCGCAAATTTAGGCACTGGCATGTGGGCCTACTCGGCTCCAGAGAGAGAGCGAGGGAAGATATAAATACACTGCCAGTTTGTATCTTTCAAGCCAAAAGCGTTATACGGTCAACGGACATAAGAATACGCTCATTACGGTCACTATATACGTTTTGTGGTGATTATACGGTCACTTGCACACCGTTCAGCAACGGATTGCGCTATGTTGACTTGCCAAATAGTATGTGTGGCACTATGTTGACTTGTTAAACTAACCACATTCCTTGTGGGTCCACCTGTCATGTGTGCGTGTGTGCGTGTGAGTGTAGCGTTCATGCGTTCTTACTTTTAGAGGACATTGGCCTCACGGTTTGCTAATATTATGTCCCACGTGTCAGTTATTTACCAAGCCGATCTGCGTCCCACATGAGGTTGGCCATAGTGGTAGCAACATGTAGCGACGAATAGAAAACATGCTGATGTGGTAGAGAATTAAAGAAGAGAGAGGGGGCTAGAGTAACATAGGTAGACACCGTATCATGTCAAGTGTTATACTAATTTGTGCCATGCATGGCAATAAATATACTATGCACTCTAGAGGAAGTTGGAGTACTCTATGATACTACTACTACGTACTATGAAGTAGTAGTATCATACGCTTGTATTATGCACATGATACTAGTATATGATACTCCCCACTATGAGTAGCCCAGGCAGAACAATAGCAGAAGCAACACGTGGTTAACTTGAAGAAGATGAGGAAGAAGTGTATTCAGCAACAAGTGAAATGATGGTTGCTTCCTCCCTGCAACTTCTTTTTTTAGCATCACTTCGTCCCTCCAACTTAACTGTGGGGAAGGTGCAACTTTGTGATTTGACGCCTCATTGCTTATAACTATGTCGGCGCCATGACCGGGGTGCTTCACCCCTCCTGCTCTGCACTATTATTTTGGTATGGCACGTGGACCCGGTTGCTTGATGTCCCACATGTCGGCAAAAGGGACTAGAACATTTATGAAAGCGAGCGCTCCACTCCTGCGACGGAGGAGTACACAACACGGTGGCCTAGTGAAATGTTACTTGTACTATAGATCTACTGTAGTTTTGTTGTTTCGCATGATCCATCGATCCAAACCCGATCCATAGATATAAACAGGCAAGGGCAGGATTTTTCCCACATGGTAGATGATAGTACTGGCCATACATTTCAAAGGTAATTCTGATGTATGCAAACTGAATAATTATGTAACAACTAGCAAGATTCCCGTGCATTGCATAGAACATCAAGATGGATTTATATGAGTAGTTTATCCTGTGGGAGATAAGGATGAACGACGGAATGCCTTATCTGCAAATGTGGAGAGAAGTGCGTGTATCTTTTTGGCAAAAAATTCATAATTTCCTTCCTATCATTCAGATATAGATCAGACGGCCTATATTGCAGGATGGCAGGCACACCATCATCACCAAGTCTGCTTTCTATTATAGTAGATAGAGATGTGAGATATAGTAAAACTAAAAACACATATGATTCATTGTGTTAGAGTGTAGTCGTAGTGCTGTATTTCATAGTTGTTAGATGTAACATGCGAGAACGTGTAGAGATGTACTTTTGGAGGGCCTACAAAGAGAAATTGGGCATAAAGTGGATTCAACTATTTGTATTCGTCTTCATAACATTTGTAACTCGTACTGTATCTCGGTTTGTACTATAGACATGAATGCTTGTTTGTTCTGACAAAACCAGTACAACAATAATGGGGTCGCATGCGCCAATTTAGGCACTGGCATGTGGGCCTACTCGGCTCCAAAGAGAGAGCAAGGGAGGAGATAAATACACCGGCAGTCCGTTTCTTTCAAGCCAAAAGCGTTATACGGTCAACGGACGTCAGAATACGCTCATTACGGTTACTATATACGTTTTGCGGTGATTATACGGTCACTTGCGCACCGTTCAGCAACGGATTGCACTATGTTGACTTGCCAAATAGTCTGCGTGGCACTATGTTGACACGTTAAACTAACCACATTCTTTGTGGGTCCACCTGTCATGTGTGCGTGTGTGCGTGTGAGTGTAGCGTTCATGCGTTCTTACTTTTATAGGACGTTGGCTTGGCGGTTTGCTAATATTATGTCCCACATGTCAGTTATTCACCAAGCCGATCTGCGTCCCACATGAGGTTGGCCATAGTGGTAGCAACATGTAGCCGTGAATTGAAAACATGTTGATGTGCCAGAGAATTAAAGAAGAGAGAGGGGGTAAGAGTAACATAGGTAGACACCGTATCATGTCAACTGTTATACTACTTTGTGCCATGCATGGCAATAAATATAATATGCACTCCAGAGGAAGTTGGAGTACTCTATGATACTACTACTACGTACTATGAAGTAGTAGTATCATACACTTGGATTATGCACATGATACTAGTATATGATACTCCCCACTATGAATAGCCCAGGCAGAACAACAGCAGAAGCAACACGTGGTGAACTTGAAGAAGATGAGGAAGAAGTGTATTCAGCAACAAGTGAAATGATGGTTGCTTCATCCCAGCAACTTCTTTTTTAGCATCACTTCGTCCCTCCAACTTAACTGCGGGGAAGGTGCAGCTTTGTGATTTCACGCCTCATTGCTCATAACTACGTCGGCGCCATGACCGGGGTGCTTCATCCCTCCTACTCTGCACTGTTATTTTGGTATGGCACGTGGACCCGGTTGCTTGATGTCCCACATGTCGGCAAAAGGAACTAGAACATTTATGAAAGCGAGCGCTCCACTCTTGCGACGGAGGAGTAAACGACATGGTGGCCTAGTGAACTATTACTTATACTATAGATCTACTGTTGTTTTGTTGTTTCGCACTATCCATCGATCCAAACCTGATCCATAGATACAAACAGGCAAGGGCAGGATCCAAACCTGATCCATAGATCAAAACTAAATCTAGAGGAAGGATGGAGATCCATTTAGAGGTAGGTTTAAAAAGGCCACGTGATGCTACAGAGTCAGCCAAGTTAGTATCAGAGGGAGCGGTCACCGTTAGGTGTCATGCACGTATCCTCCCAACATGGATTCAGTACATGAATGACAAAGAAGAAACCCAGTACAACACCTTCCTTGACCATTTATCTGTAAGTTTGGTTATCTATGGAAACTAGTAAAATCGTCTTGCTGTGTCCCATACTTTCTAGGTTGCTGATAATGAGACTCCCATACTTCTCAACAGATGTGGTTCAAGTTCGATAGCTAAGATGATGGAACCATACAAGCTTGCACCCATGTTTTCAAGTCTGCTCTGCGACAGTATCGGTATAACTTGAGGAAAACTCACTTTGAAGGCAAGGCAAACTATGAACTTGCCCAAACATCTCAAGTGGAAAATATATCGGATGAAGACTGGAGAGGCCTCGTTAAACAATGGTCTGATCCAAAGTATCATGTACGTTATATGTATGTGATCAGATCACATGTTGAACTCCTATTTACGCATGTGCCTCACAAATCTATCTTATTGTAGGTGAACTGTCCAAAGAACAAGGCCAATCGTACAAAAGTGAAATTCCAACAAACGACAGGATCTCGTAGCGATATTGCACACTGCGAGACTCTTGTAATTAGCTATTGTTTCACTCTTTTCGTTGTGCCATATTATCAGATCTATATTGACTTGTTCCAAATGGAGAGGAAAGCGTGCAAGGACCAAAAAGTACCTGAACCAAGTGATGTGGAAATCTTCAAGAACTTTCACACCAGCAAGACGAAGGGCATGACTACACCAGTCAAAGCCGCTGTTATAAGTCCTTAATCCTCATGCCTTTTAACTACTACTTACTCTGACTCTTACATTGAACTGCATGGTTTGCAGCCAATGTCTATTAATCTTTTCAATTTTATACACAATTGTCTTAGCGTATCATTGCACCTTACAAGGTTTAAAAGAGAGGAGTGATTTTCCTTTGTTCTTGATCTGAATCTAGTTTCGTGCTGGACTTGCCCACACAACGTTACAATTTCTTCTCTGTCTGTTCTCAATTGTTTTTTGATATGGATGATGTCATACTTATCGTATTATAAACTTTCTCTCTTTATCCTTAGCTGTCAATACAATGTGAAGAAATAGACAATACATTAGCCATGGTACATGGTCATATGTTTGGAACCTAGTTTTATTATGTACTTTGTAGTAAAATACAACTAATATTTTACACGGGTTCACCATAATAAGTTTTGTATATAGACCAAAGCTATTTTTTTGGTTTTGATGCCTCCTTAATATCTTCTGTTCTGGTACTACTAACGTAAAAACTCAACTTTTCAGCAAGCTATGGAAAAATGGTGAACCGCCACCTTCTGAAGGTGATGAGGAAACTATAAATGCAATGTCACCTCTTGCTGCAGTGGGTCGGTACATGTCCACTATTAGTGCCAAATCACATTCCTGTGCAATACTGGGTTGGTTATTAAGGCAATCTTGTCCAAACTGCTGTCACATCCCTAGTCAGTGCTCGCATTAGGACTAGCTAGAGTGTGCATCATGTTTACTTGACACAGAAACTTGAAATGGGAATGACAGAAACCCCAGCACCCCTCTTCTAACAACTAGGGTTTAATAAAAACTTTTCCAATGTACCCAAAATGCCCATAAAAAATGTTCATCATCTTTGCCTTGGTCTTAAACCTCTGCCAAAAATGGTGCACAATTTTCTAGGACATCCAAAGGTCTCTGGATTAATTCATATTGTAATTGCATTTGGGAATTAAATTGTTATAAAATATTTTTGTGTGCCCAAATAATCATAAACTAAAATGTTCCATGCTGTTCATATTCTATATAGTGGGCATGACTAGTTTTATGAGCTATGAAAATGTTCTGGCATTTTTATTAATTCAACAAAGTTGCAAAAGAAATGAAACAGAAAGAAAATAGAAAAAAGGAGAAAGCAGAGACTTACCTGAGCCCACTTACCTGCCTGGCCCAGCACGGCCTAGCTGTAATGCCCAGGATGGGACTATATCTCCTACGTGTCGAGGCACGACTTAAAGATATAAGCCCATTCTGGAATGATCTCAAGTTTGGTATCTTTGCACGACTCATGTAAAAGAGGGATTAAATTGCAAAAGGAGATAGTTGGCTTACACTCGCCACTTCACAGAATACATTACATAAGCAAAACATCATTCAAACATCACAACCCGACTACGGGCGAAGATCCAAAAGAAAGATACCAAAACAACATAAAGCCACAGGTCTAGATCGAATCCTAGTAGAAACCACTACTGTTCGTCGAATACGTCACAAGCATACGACCACTCTCTTCATCGAGCTCCCAGTGAAGTACTTGAACCAGCTCCTGCATCAAACTCGGCTGAACCTGCATCTGGTGTTGTAGTATCTGTGAGCCATGAGGACTCAGCAATCCCATAACCATGGGTATCAAGACTAGCAAAGCTTTGAGGGTAGGAAGAGGTAAAGTGGTGAGGTTGCAGCAGCGGCTAAGCATAATATGGTGGCTAACTTACGAGTACAAGAATAATATGAGCATCTACGCAAACGGTTGCAACTAGTAGTGATCACTAAAGATCCTGAACTACATACGAGTCAAACATAACCCCACCGTGTTCTCTTCTCAAAGTGAAAAGAGACAGTCACGGTTACTCACACCAGTTGTGTGTTTTACTTCGGATCCTCTGTCAAGTTTTGTACAACCGGACATTAACAAATTCCAATCTGCCACATAACCGCGGGCACGGCTTTAGAAAGATCATAACCCTACAGGGGTGTTCCAACTTAGCCCATCACAAGCTCTCACGATTAGCTGAAGTGATAAATATAATATCATCACCCCTTATCTTAGGGAAAACCGATCAGGCTCGGCATCCCGGTGCACAAGGCATTTCGACAATGGTAAAACAAGTCCAGCAAGACCTCCCAGTGTGTCGACACCCTGATAGTAGCCGCGCGTATCTCGTCTCAGGCCACGACCGGATGGGTGAAGCTACGGGAGCCAAGCATCGAGTTTCCCCGTGGTGGCCCCGCAGGCTCCCCGTTTGGGACCAACACCATCAGCACTGGCCCCCCTGCTATGTAGAAAAGAATCTCCAAGGAGCGCCCCCCTTATGCAATTTAATTAATTAATTAAGTTATTATCAGGCAAATTAAAACCAATGTTGGGCCTTGCTGGAGGAGTTTTATTCAAAGTCGAACTGTCAAGGGGTCCCCATCCACCCATCGTGTAAGGAACGCAAAATCAGGGAACATAATGCCGGTTTATCGGCGCCTAAGGTGGCATGAGTGGAACAAAACACCGAGCAAAAGGCCAAGCCTTCCACCCATGCCCAGTATATAGGTGTGTTAATAATAATTATAGATATTGTGATATTCCAACAACAAGTTCCCACCTGGAACGGTCTTCATCTTCACCTGCATCTAACAACACTATAAGAGGGGCTGAGCAAGCGGGTAACATAGCCAAACATTGGTTTTGCTAGGAAGGTGTCAAAAGTTAGAGGTTTCATGGCAACAAGGAGAGGCTGACATAAAAGATGGGTAGCGCGACATGTAACGATAGCATCGAGACAACTAAGGATGTCAATGGTAGTAAAGGTATCCAAGGGCATGATCATCTTGCCTGGGATTCCGCGAGGGAGAAGAACAAGTCCGTGAAGTAGACGGAGCAACAAAGTCGAGCGAATCCTCACAACTCCGGAACAAAACCAAAGCTAACAACAGAAGCAACCGGAAAGAAGCAATCAACACGGTGAACACACAAGCATAAACATGGCACACGATGCACATCCAAGTATGATGCATGTCCGGTTTAATTATGCATGGCATGGCAAAGTGCACAAACAACACTACAAGTTAAGTGGAGCTCAATATGCAACGAGTTGCATATTGACGAAACACCACATTTTAATTATTTAAATGACTCTCGTTTATTTACAAGACAAGATTAAATGTTTGTTAACATGGCAAGAGGTGAAGCATAATAAAACTACACTATTTAGACATTTTAAATGAGGCCGGAAATACCAACAACAATTCCGGGAAAAACCCCAGATGCATGTTTAGTAATTTTTAAGCAAACAACAATTCACACATTTTAAATGTTGTTAACATGATGCGGATGGCATGATCAAGTTTATGCAATTTAGTTAAACATTAACATGAAGAGATAAGAAGATGATAAGGAGTATTTGTCCCCATGGTGGAAGGAAAAGGTGCCACGGCAACGATCCGAAAATGATGCAACGGCAACATCTCGGTTCCGGTAACTCGTTGAGATAGACCGATGCAAAAGAAAAGATGGTGTGAGCGAGCGAGACAAGATGAAAGGTGGGATGATCCCGTCACCGGGTTCCCATGGGTCGGCGACGAGGCAACCGAGGAGCATGACAAAAGACGATACGGGCACGGTGCACACAAGGGAAACATCTCATACAACACATGCACTCGACGGGTCATCGTCTCGGGGTTATACCTTCGAAGCGTTCGTTCTCGGAGGGGGGTCGAGATCGTAGAGGAAGTAGTCGTCGCGACGGTAATGGTACACATTCGTCGTGGTACTTGGCGGTCTCGGTCTTGCCGGTCTCGGGACTGGCGACGGTAGTGGTACATGCACGTAGTGGGAAGTAGTTGTTCTCGTTCGTAGTCGTACACGGGGCGATGGTAGTTTTACACGTTGGCGTTTTCGTTTCCGAAGAGGTACTTGTCGCGTCATCTTGTGTCGTCGTTCTCGTATCATAGATGTTCATGTCACGTGTAGAGGTACTTGACGCATTGTTGAACTTAGCGTCTGGTGAATCCCGTGTAGTCGTTCACGAGTCGCAGTCGAACTTGGCGATCCGAAGGGGTACTTGTCATCGTGGTACTTGGCGATTCCATGTAGTCGTACACACGGTGCAGTTGAACTTGGAACAAACAAAAGGGGGCAGCAAGCTCTTGGCGGTGCCGGTGGCCGGAGCAGAGGCCATGGCTCGGGCTGGAGGAGACGAGGCGGAGCCGCGGGGAGGCGAGGCGCTGCTCGTGGCCGGGGGGCCGCAGGAGGAAGGTGAGGAGGCAGGGCCTCGGGACTCCATGGCGCGGGAGGCGCGCAGGGCGGAGGCCATGGCTGTGCACAGAGGAAGGAGGACGTCCGGCTGGCTGGGCGCCAGGGAGAGCTCGAGGGGGCTGCTCGGCGCACTGGACGAGGCCGGACCTGGCGCTGGAGGCGAGGTGCAGCCACCAGGGAGGAGCTCGGGGCTCGGGCCATGATGCAGCGGGCGGCCGGCTGCTCTGGTCGCTGGAGGCGAGGAAGGGGCCCGGACGCAAGGGCCATGGCACGTGGAGGAGAGGGACGACGCGCGCGGCAGGGCCTGCATCGGGGAAGGCAGGGTACGGTGGAGCCTGCGGTCTCGACGAGGGAGAGAGGCGGCGGGGCCATGGCGAGAGGAGGAGGTCGAGGGGAGATGGGATCGGGGTGCGCAGGGTGGCTGGCGGCGCTGGAGGGAAAGGAACAAGGGAGTAGAGATGAGGGTCGAGCGATGTGCTCGGGCTAGGTTAGGCCTGGCTGTCAGGCCTGAGGCCAGATGGGCCGGCTGGGAGCCCAGATGGCCAGGGAGAGCTCTTCCCTTCTACGTCTTTTAGCAGAAAAACAATAAAGAGAAAAGAAGAAAGAAAGAGAGGGGTTAGGTAAAAATGCACAAGAGGTTATTTTTCTCGGGCTCATAACAATAAGCGCGGTCCGAGAAAAATAGAAAAGACAAGATCGATATATAATTCAAACATATTCGAATTTAATTCAAATGGGTTTGAACTAAGACTTGATTATTAAAGTGTCCAAAAATGTTCGAATTTTTGGAGGAACCTCGATAAAACGGAAAAGAATTATAGGGAAGGTTTTTATGGTGAAACTTGAAGTAGAAAAGGCATGGAGAATATATGCAAGTGTGTTCGGGTTAATTCCAAACAATTGGAATAATTATTTATAATAGCTCCATAATAATATTAGGAGGATATGTTATAAAGAGAAGTCATCCTTCCCTCGATTTAAATGGACCGAAGGTCCACACAATTTATTTAGGTTGAGATGCAAAAGATTAATGACATGATTGCACGATGACGTGATGCAATGCAAAATAAATAAAGCAAGCACAACTGAAACACACGGGAGAACCCGGGACATTTGGAATCTCTGGAATCTTCTGGGACGTCGGTCTTCGGGCGTCACACCAGCCCACCAGGGGCACGCCCGTCTTCTTCATCGTGCCAGCGCACGAAGCAGCTCTTGGCGAGCGCCACCGACGCCGTTCGCCGTAGCAACCGTGCCTCTCACGCCCAACTGTTTTGCCCAGAAGCTCCGCCTCGTCCTCCGCACCGAGCTACACGACGCCAGAAGCCCTGCATCACCATCACGGCCGCCGTCTTCAACCTACGGCCGTGGAGATCGCCGGCGACCGTGCGCCCGCCTCGACGCTTCCCCGAGCCCGCTGAGCATCTCATCCGCTTCCCTGTGAGCTCCTGAGTCGAACCCCTCTCCTCCCCACTCCGTTTGCTCGCCGTGGCCCCGCCCCCTTGCTCGCCGTAGCATGCCGCCACACAAGCTCGTCGTCGATGAGGCTTCGGTGCCCAATTGGCTCCGTGCACATGCCCGTCGTCTTTGTGAGTGCTCGTAGAACCCGTAGGAACCAACCGTTGGACCTCCGGTGCCCTGTGCCGTAGTTTTCATCGGCACCCGAGCTCCGGCCGCCGCCGTTGAGGTCGCCGCCGCCGTTTCCGGCCACCTCAGCTGCTCCGACCTATTCCGTTGGATGCGCGACTCCTCCAGCTCTCTGTAGGTGCCCTCCGCCGCTAATTTGGTCATCGGAAAGCTGTTTCCGAGCCGCGCCGCCGTCCTGGCTCTCGCCGGCGGCGAGACGCCGGTGGGGTTGACCTGTTTTGACCACGCCTGGACCCCCCCTGTGTCATTGACATGTGGGCCCGGCCGTTGACTAATTTCAGTTTAGGTTCTTAATTAAGTACTAATTGATGTCATTAGTTTAGTGAGCCACTGACATGTGGGGCCCAGCCCCTGTTAACCTTTTGTTTAGTGTTAAGCTCTTTTTGGTAAGTACTGAGAGACTGACCAGTGGGGCCCACTGGTCAGGTTTGACCTGGACGCCCTGTTGACTGGCTGACGTCAGCATGATGTCATGCTGATGCAGTAAAGGATTTTCTAGGATTATTTGATTTAAAAACAATTCAGGAAACTCTAGAAAATGCTTTAAACTTCAAAAAATCATATAAATTCAACAGTAGCTAAGATGGAAAAGATTTATATATGAAAATTGATCAGAAAAATCCAATCTTTCCAATGGCACTGGTTTCATGCATGTTTGAGCAAGTTAACCTTGCTGGTTACATTAAAACTTGATAATGCGCCTAAATAAATAATAGTTTGGGCTTCAATTTGAATCTTTGATTCAAATGGGCTCAAACCCTTCTGTTTGTAGATGCATTAGCCCAAAACACATGCATCTTGCCATATCATGGGCATACATCATATTGTTGGATCTGTTTGCTTATTGATTGTATCACCGTTGTTCTCCGTGTTAGGTCCTGCTCCCGAGGATACTTCTGCGTATCCAACTGAAGAGCAATACCCGACAACCACTCTGTCAGGAAAGCAACCATTGATCATTCCGATACAAACCCATCTTCTCGCTCCTGCTCTCTTTTACTGCATTAAGGCAACATCGTGTGAACTGCTACTTGCTGCGGTAGATGAACCCTATTCCTTGCATGACCTGTCATTGCCAAAGTAAATAGTTGAAACCCACTAGCATGTGTAGGAGTTGTTTGAGCCATGTGATGTGTGATCCACCATGCTATTTGTTTATGTTGCCTGCTATGCTTAGAGTTGTGTCAGGTCTGGTTCATCTGGGTGATGGATCAGAGTGAAATGATCATATCAGTAAAGAGAGGGAAGTGTGGAACACGTTTGGTAAAGGTATCGATGAAAGCCCATGTAGGAGTACGTGGTGGGTTGTTTCATTGTAGCCATCCATAGGACCCGAGATCTGTATGTGTGGTTCAAGTTTCAGCTACTACCACACGTTGGGATCCTTAATTGTCCCTCTCGACTTATTAATTACCCTTGATCTCTGTCCAGGAGTTGCAACTAGTTTCTGGTGTTTGTAGTTTACTGGTGGTCGTGCACATCGCTGACCCTCAGGGTGGGCTGTGATGCTACAGGTACGTGGCACGGTGTACTGGTTGCCCGTTTGGTGACTCGGGAACCCTGCACACATCGTTTGGGGCCGTGAGCGACACCCCGACCGGATCTCCCCACGGATGGAAACCAAATAGGCGATAAACCTGGACGAGAGACTTGTGTAGTTAGTCAGGTCGTGGCCTACACCCTCGCTGGGTTTCCGCTTGAAGGTTGCCGAGTACATGTCGAGTAAGCGGCGATAAGTGGTGGAAGCGTGTGTGAAGAAGTATACCCCTGCAGGGTTACCAATCTATTCGAATAGCCGTTGTTCGCGGTACGGACTACTTGATTACTCTTACAGTTCATAGACAAGTTGATGGATATTACTAAAAGCCTCAAGACAAGTGTGAGTGCCGTGGATGGCCCTTCCGTAGGATGACGGAAGAGGATCCACGGTGGTGTATTGTTGTGGTGAGTAGAGGACTCGTGTACGTAGAATTATCTTGCAGTTTGTTGAGAGTCGTAGTATAGGTTAGCCAGGAGTCAAAGCTGGCTTGCTGCTATGAACTCCACTACCCCTGTTGATAATGTTGCATGTATGATAGGTTCTGTTGTAAGACTTGATGACTACCTTTGTACTCATGTTTGCTTAATAACTGTTGCAGAGGAGAACCCTGCCCCTTCTGATGGGTTTTACATAGATGTTGACGTCGACGAGTAGCTTGCTACCCAGACAGAGATCTGGAGCTTGTGAAGGGCCTTGTATATAGTCAGGCTACACCAAGCCTGTTTTATTTTCCAAGTTGTCTGTACTCAAACATGTTGGCTTCCACTAATGCTTGTATGACTGTATGACTTGAGTGTTGGGTCATGTGACCCCTACCTGTAAGGATATGTTATGTATGGCTCTTGGAGCCTCTTAAATAAAGTACTTTGAGTCATAGAGTTCTGTTGTGATGCAATGTTGTATTTGCACATATTGAGCATATTGTGTGTATGATTGAAATGCTTGGTATGTGTGGGATCCGACACCTAGTTGTTTTCCTTTGGTAGCCTATCTTACAGGGAAATGCCTCCTAGTGTTTCCAATGAGCCTTGGTAGCTTGCTACTGCTCGGAACACGTAGGCTGGCTGGCATGTGTCCTTCTTCGTTCCTGTGTCTGTCCCTTAGGGGAAATGTCACGCGTTGTCCCTTAAGTCCATGTAGCTTGCTACGGGTTCATACGTTGATGACCGACACGTTCGTTGCTGGGTCATGGATGCATGTCTCTGTAATTTAGTGCCACTTTTGGTTTATAACTAGACATGTCGGCCCGGGTTCTCTGTCATATGGATGCTAGCGACACTGTCATATACGTGTGCCAAAATGCGCAAACGGTCCCGGGACAGGTAAGGTGGCACCCGTGGGGATACCGTGAGTGAGGCCGCAAAGTGATATGACGTGTTACAAGCTAGATCGGTGTGACTTAGGATCGGGGTCCTGACAGCGTTGGGATCAGAGCCGGACTGCCTGTAGGTTTCTCAAGCCAAACTGGTCGATGTTGAGTCTAGAAAAATTCTTAGTTATATGTAGGGGAATTGATTGTGGAAGGGAACGTAAGGCTCTTTTTACTTCTTTACCTTATGTCCTTCTGATCTGAGTTAGTCTATTCTTTCTACGGGGATTTAGGACTAGGCCTCTCATCCTTACTAGGTTCATGTGTTACTAATCCGTTGACTCTTAGGATTGTTGGTTTCAAGCCTCAGTTCAGTTTCTACCCCTTAAGTATGATGATTAGTTGGACCCGGAACTTTGATATGATGATGTTGAGTGGCTATGCTATCATTTGTATGATGTCTCAAATCTTTTTTTGAGCATTTACAGTTGTTATGCTGCCCGATTTCTTCCAGAATTTCTAATGCCTTTGCATTACTTCGTGTTTCAGATGTCTGGCCCCACACCTCACCAAGTGGTTCGTTTGACTCGGTGCATTAATGTGCCCGGTCACACGGCCATGCTAGTCCGTGTGTTGACTGAGACCGGCTACCGCTGGTATCCTGAGTACACCATGGAGGAACAGTACCGGGATTTCAATGAGAGTTAGTATTTCTTCACAGTCCGGATATACCCCTCGTATCCCAGAGCTAATGACCCCATCCATTGGTCTTATGGACTCGGGGTTACTATTGAGATGGCAGTGCAGGATGCCGCTTATTCGATGATGACCATCATCCGGGCTAGGCATGCCATGCTGCTGAACACTGAGTTCTGTTACATGCCAGCCTCACTTCCCGGAGAGGAAGGCTACTACACTGGTTTGTATACTGATGCTGCTCATGAGGAGCCACTGCTTCAGACTACTGTCCAGATGCTGGAGGATAGGGACCGTGAGGTCCGTGCCATTCGGATGGAGCTGTATAACACTCGAGCCGCCCACTGGACTACTTTGACACGGCTTGCACCTGCTGTGCACGCCGGATATCTGGATATGCGAGATTTGTTCCCCGTGCGGACTCGTCTGCCTGATCGTATGGATTGGCGTGACGTTGGAGGTATTACACCTCCACGTGGGCGTCGGTTACCACCAGCATCGGGACCGAGGCCACATCCATGTCCCTATGGTCCATAGCGTTCGAGTGGTCAAGAGTTTCAAGATCCATCTGTTCCACTTCCAGGCTACGGTGGTAATCTTTACGAAGATTACTACGGGAATGTCTGGGCTAGACCGTGGCAGTAGTAGTATCGTAGCAGTTGTATTTCCATAGTCCTGCGTGTCTTGTGGGATATGACTTAGCTAGAACTGAGTTCCGGAGGTGTAGTTAAATAATGTATAGGAGCTTGGAATGCCTCTGATGAGATGTATCGTCTTTCACCGCAGTTGTACTTTAGCCTTGGCTTGTACTAAACTATGTATGGTGTGTATGACCACTAGTGTATATATGGCAGTTTCTATATTACCATGTCGTACGGATGAACATCTCTGCATTCTGTGTCATCCATTACATTCTGCACTCCTATGTCAAGTTTTTGCCATCCTTATCTAAACCGTTGTTTTGTTTTCCTAGGATGGTCAACACTCGCAGCACTCCTGCTGCTCAAGAGCAGGGTGAGGCTAGTGGGGCTAGAGATGAGAATCTGCCACAGCCACCCTCCTTGGCTGAAGTTATGCTCGAGGCAGAACGGAACTAGAGAGAGACCAACCATCTGCTGGAACACATAGAGCAGAACACTGGGTTCCGTCAGAGGAATGACGTGGTGTCAATCAATGACTTTATAAAGAGTGCCCTCTTAAGTTCCATCATTCCACTGAACCTCTGGATGCGGATGACTGGCTACGTACTATCACCCACAAGCTACACTATATCCGTGTGGCTGAAGATGACAAGGTTACCTACGCCGCCTACCATCTTGAGGGCCCTGCCAGTCTCTGGTGGTAAAACTTTGAGGTTATGTGTCCTGCTGGCCAAATCACTACTTGGGCTGAGTTCAGTGAGGCATTCCGTGAACATCACATTCCAGAAGGTCTCATGGATCGCAAGCGGGAGGAATTCTGCAATTTCACCCAGGGCCGGTAAACCGTGGATGGCTATAGTCGCGAGTTTGGCAACTTGGCATGCTATGCAACTAAGGAAGTATCCACCGATGCCAAGAAGCAGGCAAGGTTCCGCAAGGGACTCAGCCCTGAACTCCGCCGAGATCTACATCTGCACGAGTGCACCTCCTTCCAGAAGTTGGTGAACAAAGCTATCAGTGCTGAGACTGGCCAGACTGATTTCGAAGCCACACGCAAGCATCCTCGTGATCTTGGTTCCTCATCCGGCTCTGGCTCTCACAAGCGCCGTGTGTGGGTTCCTAACACTGCCCTGCCACCCAAATACACACCGAGGCCATCCTACGAGGTGCCTCACCCATCTCAACAGTATGCACCTGCCAAGACTTATGGAGGACCAATTGATAGAAAACCACGTAGATATGAGAATATCTAGGCATGATCATGTATATAGGCATCGCGTCCGTGACAAGTACACCGAAACAATTATGCTTCTACTACTATTACTCCACACATCGACCGCAATCCATCATGCATCTAGAGTATTAAGTTCGTAAGAACAGAGTAACGCATTAAGCAAGATTACATGATGTAGAGGGATAAACTCAACCAATATGATATATACCCCATCTCTTTATCCTCGATGGCAACAATACAATACATACCGGTTCCCTTTCTGTCACTAGGATCGAACACCGCAAGATTGAACCCAAAGCTAAGTACTTCTACTATTGCTAGAAAGATCAATCTAGTAGCCAAAGCAAACTGATAATTCGAAGAGACTTGCAAAGATATCAAATCATGCATATAAGAATTTAGAGAAGAACCAAATATAGTTCATAGATAATCTTGATCATAAACCCACAATTCATCGGATCTCGACAAACACACCGCAAATAGTATTACATCAAATAGATCTCTAAGAAGATCGAGGAGAGCTTTGTATTGATATCCAAAGAGAGAGAAGAAGCCATCTAGCTAATAACTATGGACCCGAAGGTCTATGGTAAACTACTCACACATCATCAGAGAGGCAATGGTGTTGATGTAGAAGCCCTCCGTGGTCGATTCCCCCTCCGATGGAGCGCCGGAAATGGCCCCAAGATGGGATCTCACGTGTATAGAAGGTTGCGGCGGTGGAAATAGGATTTTGTGGTGCTCCTGGATATTTTTAGGGTAGATGAGTATATATAGGCGAAATAAGTAGGTCGGTGGAGCTACAAGGGGCCCACAAGGGTGGGTGAGCGTCTACCCCCTAGGCACGCCCTCCTGCCTCGTGGCCACCTCATTGCTTCCTTGACGTCCACTCCAAGTCTCCTGGATTGCGTTTGTTCCAAAAACGATCCTCGTAAATGTTTCAATCCGTTCGGATACCGTTTGATATTCTTTTTCTGCGAAACACTGAAATAGGCAAAAAAAACAGCAATTTGCACTAGGCCTTTGGTTAGTAGGTTAGTCCCAAAAATAATATAAAAGTGCATATTAAAGCCCATTAAATATCCAAAACAGATAATATAATAGCAGGAAACAATAAACAATTATAGATACGTTGGAGACGTATCAAGCATACCCAAGCTTAATTCCTGCTCGTCCTTGAGTAGGTAAATGATAAAAACAGATTTTTTATGTGGAATGCTACCGAACATAATTTTCAATGTAATAATCTTATTGTGGCATTAGTGTTCAAATCCGAAATATTCAAGATAAAAGTTTAATATTGATAGAAAAATAATAATACTTGAAGCATACTAACAAATTAATTATGACTTCTCAAAATAACATGGCCAAAGAAAGTTCCTCCCTACAAAATAATATAGTTTGGCTATGCTCCATCTTTGTCACACAAAATACCCAAATCATGCACAACCCCAGTTTTAGCCAAGCAATTGTTTCATACTTTAATTTTTCAAACTTTTTCAACTTTCACGCAATAAATGGACATTGCACTATAGGTGGAATAGAATGGTGGTTGTGGAGAAGACAAAAAGAGGAAGATGGTCACACATCAACCAGGCGTATCAATGGGCTATGGATATGCCTATCAATAGATATCAATGTGCGTGAGCGGGGATTACCATGCAACGGATGCACTAGGGCTATAAATGTATGAAAACTCAACAAAAGAAACTAAGTGGGTGTGCATCCAACTTGCTTGCTCACGATGACCTAGGGCATTTGAGGAAGCCTATTGTTGGAATATACAAGCCAAGTTCTATAATGAAAAATTCCCACTAGTATATGAAAGTGACAAAATAAGAGACTCTCTATCATAAATATCATGGTGCTACTTTGAACCACAAGTGTGGAAAAAATGATAGTATCATTGTCCCCTTTTTTCTCTATTTTTTTCTTTTTCTTTGGGCCTTCCTTTTTTATTTGGCCTTTCTCCTTTTTATTTGGCCTTTCCCTTTTTTTATTTGACCTTTTTTCCGGGAAAATTGACGGATCTAGGGTTCCGGCAAAAACCCTTAAGGTTCGAACTCTGGGGTGTGCATTTAGATCTCTCCTTCTGCCCTAGCTCGTCTACGCAACAGCCCTAAGCCTTGCTCGTCAGATCCGATGAACAAGAGACACAAGATTTATACTGGTTCGGGCCACCGTTGCAGTGTAACAGCCTAATCCAGTGTGGTGTTGTGGATTGCCTTATAGGATGAAGAAGAACTAGTACATGGATGAACTGCCGCCTGAGGTGAGGTGTTCTTGCGCTCGGGTGAGCTTGTGGTGTGTGGCCTTCTATCTGATCAACTCAAGATGAGATGATCCCAATGGTGGTGGCTAGTCCTATTTATAGTGGCCGGGGTCCTCTTCCCAAATATTAAGCGGGAAGGGATCCCACAACAGCCAAATTTTAAGGGGGACAACTAGTACAAGGTATCCTGACAAAAGGTGGTGTACGCCTGCCAAAGGCTCTGGTGGTGACGCTGCAGTGGGCTCCGCGATGACCTGTGTCCTGCCGTCATGCTGGTCTTGGTCTCGTTGCACCGATATGGAAACCTTTGCCTGATGCCTCGTGACTCCTCGCCTGCACCTGCTCCTTTAGCACCAAAGAGAAAACTAGCACTCTGCGCCCGCTGGCACCTGCCTGTTGTTGGTTGTGACTACTCACGTCACGAGGACCTCGTGAAGTGCCCCTCACCTTGATATCTCCGATCCTCACGATCCAGCCTGGTGAGGCTGCCCTAGGGGATGCCTTGTGTCGTCCGCCTCGCGAGGCTTGGCCCCTCGCGAGGGTCTTGAGTGGTCGTTGAAGATGCTGGGCCGTACCAGGCCGCCTTGTGAGCCACGCTCTGGGCCGCAGGCAGGCAAGTCTGGATACCCTCGTTCCCAGAACACCGACAGTAGCCCCCGGGCCCATGGTGCGCTCGGGCTTGGCTTCACGGCGAAGCCAAGGGCTAAGGCGGGGCGTCATAGGCCCCCAAAGCATGCGGCCTTGCTTGACGCGTGGCGCTTGATGGGACGTGGGCGTCTGCGCTCCCACGCCGCCTCGGCAACTGCACAACTGACAAAAGGCAAGTGTGTGTCATTGTGCCTTCATTGCTAGCCCTTGCCTTGCTCCAGTTCCCCTTTCTTGCTCCTCTCCTCCGCGAAGTTCCAGATCCTTGCAGCCTTCCTTCCAAATTTGCACTGATGGCTTCCGGCAAATCGAAGGCCGCTGCTTCGTCTACTTGGTATGAGATGGCTTTGCGAGCGTCAACCTTCTCAGAGGCGAACCATGTCGCCGTGCTCCTGATGATGGCGGAGGGCACCAATGAAAAGGGGAAAACCGCCGTCCGAGCTGCCTCTGCCGCAACGGAGGACCCCAACAGTACCTTCTAACCCTTCTTCTTGAGTAGTATTATTGCAGGGCTCGTTCCTCCTTTCTCCGATTACTTTTTCTCCGTCCTCAGCCACTATAAGCTTCATGCCCTTCATTTGCATCCCAATTATGTCCTTCTTCTGTCCATCTTCACCTTTTACTGCGAAGCATTTGTGGGGGTGATGCCGTCTCTGGCGCTACTTCGCCACTTCTTTTACCTACGAATCAAGGAGGGCCATTGCTCAGGGTGTGCTCATTTCGTCGTGGCGAACCGGGCCAACACGGTTTCGAAGGCCGGGATGAAGGCCGAGAACTTCAGGAACAAGTGGGTCCTTATGGATGCCAAGTGCTCCCATGCTCGGCTGGTGCTGCCGGTGGCTGCACCCAAGTCAAGTGATAGGTGGCTCAGCGCGAAGCTTACCGATCCTCGGGCAGAGAAGGTGTTGGAGAAGATTGCCGCGGACCTAAAGCTGGAGGATCCTGAGGCGGCGAAGTTGATGGGGTCCATGGTCGTCAAGGAATTCTTGACATGCCGTGTGGCTCCGCTTCAGGCCCGCTCGCGCCCCCTATGGACGCTTGGGGACGGCTTGAGGCATCCCTCCCTCTTCTGCGCCATGATGCCTTGTCTGCTGATCAGCTTGAGGCATCCCTCCCTCTTCTGGTCGAGGCTGACCTAGGATATCCGCCTGCTTCCTTCATTCCCTTGTATTTCCGCCAGGAGGGGGCAGCGATGGCGGCCTCCATGCCTATCTTTGATGAGCGCGGGCTTGTGCCTCCGGCGGCCCCTGAAGCTGAAGTGGTGGCTGCGCCGGTGGAGGTGTCTTCGGGAGATTCCGACGAGGAAGATGACTCGGTGGCCACCGCAGAGGGAACGGGGGAGTTCTCTCCCGCACGTATGGCCGAACTTCTTCGCTCCCTGTCTGACGATGATGATGGTGATGACCACCCGGTGGAGGGGTGCCTCCTCCGGCCGGAGCTGTCACGAAGTCCAACACACCCCCTCATAGAAGCCGCTGGCGGGGGTCTTGACAAAGAGCTGGTCGGCGTTGATCTCCCGAGGGGGCGTCCCACCCGTAGCATCGCCAAGCGCCGCTGATGTGCCGCTCGTCTTGGGGACCCGCGTTCCCACGGCGCAGGCCAGCGGGACCATTGGGCCCCATGGTCCTGAAGAGGTCTCGGGGCATTGTCGTAGTGGATCGGTGAGTGCCCTAGCCTGTTTTTGTCTTTGTTCTTGATTCCGTTGCTGATTCACGGTGTCTCGCCCCGTGCCTGTAGGTCTGCGCCACCGAAGAAGGCGAAGGAGGAGGCGGCTGCGCTACAGGTCCCGCGGCCTTGCTTGGCCTCGTCCCCTCTGGCGCAGACGGGCAGTGAAGGGGCTTCAGCTTCTGGTGCAAGGGTGTCGACGCAGGGCCCAGAGGTCCTACCTCAGGCGGAGGTCACGATCCCAGCTCGGACTGCTGGGGTCGCCAGGGCTCAGGAGGTCTTGGATGCGCCATAGCCCCTGCTGTGACCATACCGCCAGCTAGCGGCCCTCCTGCTTCACCTAGCGCCTTGGAGGAGGCCCTCTTGGCACTGAAGCAGCTCCGGGATGACCTTTAGGATGCTCATCGTCGCCTGGGGGCCGGGCGCCTAGAGCTGGTCTCCGGATGGCTGGGTTCCAACGCGTCTGTGTGAGACGCGCTAAGCCAGGCTGTGGCGGCCTCCGCGGAGGACAAGCGGGCTGCTGACCAGGCTGCGGCTATTCGCAAAGTGGCACTGCAGGACGCTTGGACCGCACAGGAGCGCTGTCAGTCAATGGAGGCCGAGCTGAGGGACCTGCGTGGGAAGTGCAAGGCGGACGAGGAGAGGATGAAGACTCTAGAAGATGCCATGACCAGCCGTGACGACGAGCTGGAGCAGCTGACGAAGGAGCTGTCTGCAGAGCGTGGCCGACTGGAGGAGCTGAAGCGGGCGACGGAAGCTAAGGAGGTCCAGCTGGAGTCAAAAGTGAAGGTCCTTGCCGAGGACTGTGCGGCCTTCAAGTCCGTTGAGGTGAGGTCCCGATAGGCTCTGCGGGCACTCTACGATAAGGGCTTGGATAAGCCGTTGGCGACGGATGATGAAGGCCCTGCCCAGCTGCTTTCTTATCTTGTCGTGGCGCTCGAGGATGTCGTACGCGAGATCTACCCCCTGGTGGAGGAGGAAGCTCGTGTACTTTCTTCTTCTACCTTAACGCGCGTCCTTAGCCAGCTGCACCTTCGCAACCCCAACGCTGATCTCGGGGCGCTGATCAAGCCTGTGGAGGCGAAGCGCTACGAGGCCGCCGCTCAAGCTATGAAGGACCATGTGGAGGCCCTACTGAAGGAGTTCCTCATCGTCCACCCTTCCCTTCCAGCCGATCGCGCCGCCGATGCCGCAGTTGAGACCGCTTCCCCAGGGCGTGGTGGCGCCGCTGGGGGGGAGGTGCCCTTAGGCAGCAGCGCCCAAGGCTGAGGGGAAGGCCTGCAGGTTGGTGACGGCGCTCCCCTTTATCTTCATTCTCCTGCTACATGAGCGAGCCTCGTGGAGGTGTTAAAATTCCCGTTTGATGCTTCGAAGGACAATTTGGTTTGTAATAATTGCTAGATATTCGCCCATCTTTCCTTATTTATAGTTCTACGTTGACAGGGCCTGACCCCGCGCATACCTCAGCCGCCAGCTGGCTTGCCCAGGTCACTGGGTCAAGACCAGGGAGTGAGGGGCTACGTGGCCAGTTAGGCTCCTGAGTCGCGATGCTTAGGAGTCCCCCTTAACATGCAAACGATACCCAGGTAGGAAGCGCTAAGCAGGGCTTTGGTGTTCTGCGTCGGCAAGGCTGGGCCCGCGCGTACCTCAGCCGCCACTGGCCTTGACCGGAAACCTGGACAAGGCCAGGGAGTGAGGGGCTACGGGACCAGTTAGGCCCTTGCGTCACGATGCCCAAGGGTCCCCCTTGACGTGCGAACAGCCATACGGGAAGTGAGTAGTGGACTTAGGCCTTGATGTTTTGCGTCGGCAGGGCCCGACCCGCGCGTAATTCAGCCGCCGCTGGCCTTTACCGGAAACTAGGACATGACCACGGAGTGAGGGGCTACAAGACCAGTTAGGCTCATGAGTCGCGATGCTCATGAGTCCCCCTTGACGTACGAACAGACCCCATACCTTTCCTCGCCGGGCTTGCGCTCGGGAGGGTTGCGCGTTGACCAGGCCCGAGGGACCTGGTGGGGTGTACGCCAGGCCTGATCTGGATGCAGCCCCCGTGCCCAGCCCCATCGCGCTACCTTCCCGAAGGGAGCGCAGTGTGGTGGGGCTGGCCACTAGAGCCGAGGGGCTCCCTGAGGTTAATACGGCCGCAAAGCCGTCCCCAGTTGTTTATCACCAGCGCAGAGCATAATGCTGCCACTCTTGTGCGGGCATAGCCGCTCCTCGACCGTGTCGTCAGCCAGCACGGAGCATGGTGCTTCCACTAGACCGTGGGAGGGAACTCCCTACTACGGAGAGCCCACGGGCGTATACAGCCCAGCCCGGACACGTGGCTGGCATGGTGGGGCTTGGACGAGGTGTATCTGGGCACCTGTGAGCCAGCACAGGACACACGAGGCCCTACCTCAAGGCGGGTTGCGCCTGGTCTTGGGTGGAAGCGCTCGAGATGATCCTGCAAGGTGGTTAGACAGCCCGCGCTGGGTGAATCCCTCGAGGTCGTCCTATGAGAAGGCCAGGCACCAACGACCCTAGGAGGTGATGTGAACGGGGCCGGCCCGCCATACAGAGCTCAGCCGTTGGATTTATCGACGCTGCAGGGATGGACCCGAGCACAGACGCTCTGCCTAGTCTTGTCACGTGGATGTCCTAAGGGAAGCCACCCGGCGCGCGGCTCCCAGAGTGACCGGACATGGTACCATGGCCCTGGCTCAACTGTTGGCATCCGGCTTGAGCTTGGGCGAGGCACCAAGGGCCACAGGAGGTGACGTACACAGGACCGGCCCGTGAGCCAGAGCTCAGACGCTTGGATTTGAAGACACTGCAGGGACGGACCCGAGCACAGACGCCGTGCGAACCCCCATCCATAAGAACGATGCAAGCGAGTTTGCGGGGGCGCAGGATGTTCAAGGCATGAGAACGGTGTTCAAAAGATGATTCGAATGCAGAATGACAGGGATGGTAGCACTAGCTTTGGTAAAATGCAAGAGAGATATATGCCACCAGGGCGAACCTGTGCGGCCTGGGGATAAGGTAGCCCGAGGAGGGCCCCCAAAAGGTGATCTGAGATGCAAAAGGATGCACGTCGCAGGGACCAGCCCGTGCGTCCTAGGAATAGTGCTGCCCGAGGGGTGCTCCTAGTTTGAATAAAAATTGAAAGATGTCACCTGGCATAGTTGCTGAAGTAGTGTTGGTGTAGCTGAAGGTACTCGATAAAAACACTGCTCCTTACGTGTCGTCGGGCTCCTACCCCTCGCGATGCTCCAGGGCTCCCCAGATCTCGCGAAGGGCCGAGTCCAACTCCGCCTAGATCTCCTTGTGCCAGGCCTCGCGAGCCACCAAGACTTCCCACATGTGGTCCTGGTGATGGGTCGCCTGGTTCGGCAAGCCGTAGGGCATGCGCACGTAGCTGTGAGGGGTACCCTGGCACCGGCCCACCTGGGAAAGCTAGTAGAGCTACTGAGATGCGATCATGTTGAGTGCCAGGACGTTGATGCAAACGCGCAGCCCAACTCCTCAGCCTGGACCGACAGCTGCCCTTGGAGGAGGCGAGCAGCGCTTGCCCCGCATGGCCCTCGGCTCCTGTAGGTCTTCAATGGTCTGGATGATGAACTCTTGAGCGCTTGGTTCCTCACACATTGAGGTCTTCGGAGGGAAGTGTGTAGCGAAACACTCTTCCACGTGGTGCCCGAGCACCTCCCTCGTGACATTGGCTAGGTCAGAGGCCCTCTAGAGGAGAGCCCCCGAGCCCAGCCTGAGGGGGGCGCCGGGCACGCCTTCCTATGCAAGGGAGGGAGGAGGCCCCGTGGTGCTGCCTCCCTGTACTGTGTCCTCATGAGGTTCCAGTGCTAGCAGCTGCTTCTTCTTCTTGGGAATGACCTCAGGTGGGTAGATGATATTGTCGTTGTCCGGATCCCCGACTGCTGCCGCCTGGTAAGCACGCTCAAGTGAAAAACTGCGTCCTTCTCCTCGCAGGCGATGGTGATGATGCCGCCGCTTCTAGGCATCTTGAGGACATTGTAGCCGTGGTGAGTTACTGCCATGAACTTTCCCTGGGCCGGATACCCAAGGATGGCGTTGTAAGGGAGATGGATGTGGGCGACATCGAAGTCGATGAGCTCAGTGTGGTAGTTGTCACGCTTGCCAAAGGTTACAAGTAGGCGAACTTGCCCCACAGGAGTGGTGGAGCCATCAGTCACTCCGGAGAAGGGCTTGGTAGGCAGTAGCTGATCATAGGGTATTTGGAGGCTGTCGCATGTCTCGATGGACAGGACGTTAAGCCCCGCGACACCTTCGATGAGGGTCTTGGTAACTTGGACGTTGCTGATGATGGGAGAGAAAAGCATCGGGAGAGCGCCAGCCGTAGCTGCGCACTTGAGCTGGTGTGCTGAACTAAAGGTGATGGGACACCTGGACCACCTAAGTGGACGGGTAGCCTGGAGCTTGGGGAGAGCCGTGTTTACTTCATGGGCGAACTACTTGAAGAGGCGCTGAGAAGCTGGGGCCTGTGCTCCGCCCAAGATGCAAGTGATGGCACGCAGCTCCTAGAAGCCCCCAGCCCCCTCGTCCTGGTTGTCGTTTCTCCTTGGCGGTGGCAGAGGTGGTAGGCCCTCCCTGCCCTGAGGCCGGCCTCTCGGGGCTAATCCCTCCAGGCGTCCTCGCGGGGCTTCGTATTTGTGGCATCGTATTTGTGGCAAGGCCTTCCATGATCATGTAGTTGACATCATATTTGTGGCAAGGCCACCATGCATAATGTTTCATACATGTCACTCTTGATTCATTGCACATACCGGTACACCGCCGGAGGCATTCATATAGAGTCATACTTTGTTGTAGTATCGAGTTGTAATATCGAGTTGTAATGAAAGTGTGATGATCATCATTATTAGAGCATTGTCCCATGGGAGGAAAGGCTAAATCAATAAAGCCCCTCTGCAAAAAAAAGGAAACGCCAAATAAAAAAAAGGCCCAAAAAAAGAAAAACAGAAAAAGAAAAGAAAAAAGGGACAATTGCTGCTATCTTTTTCCACACTTGTGCTTCAAAGTAGGACCATGCTCTTCATTGTAGAGAGTCTCATGCTTAGTCACTTTTTATACTAGTGGGAATTTTTTTTATAGAGCTTGGCTTGTATATTCCAACGATGGGCTTCCTCAAACACCCTAGGTCTTCGTGAGCAAGCAAGTTGGATGCACACCCACTAGTTTCTGTTGTTGAGCTTTCATACATATTTAGCTTTAGTGCATCCGTTGCATGGCAATCCCTACTCACTCACATTGATATCTATTGATGGGCATCTCCATAGCCCGTTGATACGCCTAGTTGATGTGAGACTATCTCCCTCCTTTTTGTCTTCTCCACAACCACCTCTCTATTCCACCCATAGTGCTATGTCCATGGCTCACGCTCATGTATTGCATGAAAGTTGAAAGGTTTGAACGAATAGAGTATGAAAACAAGTGCTTGGCTGAAATCGGGGTTGTGCATGATATGAATATTTTGTGTGATGAAGAGGGAGCATAGCTAGACTATATGATTTTGGAGGGTTAACTTTCTTTATCCATAGTATTTTGAGAAGACATGATTGCTTTGTTAGTATGCTTGAAGTATTATTATTTCTTATGTCAATATAGACTTTTATGTTGAATCTTTCAGATCCAAACATTCATGCCACAATTAAGAGAATTACATTAAAAACTATGTTGGTTAGCATTCCACATCAAAAATTCTGTCTTTATCATTTACCTACTCGAGGACGAGCAGGAATTAAACTTGGGGATGCTTGATACATCTCCAATGTATCTATAATTTTTTATCGTTCCATGCTATTATTTATGATGTCTTGGATGTTTAATGGGCTTTCTCATACACTTTAATATCATTTTTGGGACTAACCTACTAACCCAAAGGCCCAGTCCAGACTGTTGTTTTTTGCCTGTTTCAAGGTTTTGCAGAAAAGGAATATCAAACGGAGTCCAAACGGAATGAAACCTTTGGGAGAGATATTTTTGGAGAAAATCACACACGGGATACTTGAGAACCACGGAAGGGGAGCCACGAGGTTCCCACGAGGGTGGGGGGCACGCCCCCCTTCCCAGGGCACGCCCCCTGCCTCGTGGGCCCCTCGTGAGTCCGCCGGTGTCCTCCTTCCTCCTATATAAGTCTACGTACCCCGAAACAATCAGCAACAGAGAGAAAACCCTAATTCCACTACTGTAACCTTCTATTCCCATGAGATCCCGTCTTGGAGCTTGTTCCGGAGCTCCGCCGGAGGGGGGGGGTCCATCATGGAGTGCTTATACATCATGAGTTGTGAGTAGTTTACCACAGACCTTCGGGTCCATAGCTAGTATCTAGATGGCTTCTTCTCTCTCTCTGGATCTCAATACAAAGTTCTCCTCGGTCTTCGAGGAGATTTATTCGATGTAATCTCTTTTTGCGGTGTGTTTGTTGAGATCCGATGAATTGTGAGTTTATGATCAAGATTATCTATGAGAAATATTTGGTTCTTCTCTGAACTCTTTATGTGTGCTCATAATATCCTAGCAAGTCTCTTCTAATTATTGGTTTGGTTTGGCATACAAGATCTATAGTTCTTGCAATGGGAGAAGGGCTTGGCTTTGGGTTCAATCTTGCGGTGTCCTTTCCTAGTGACAGTAGGGGCAACAAGAAATATTATCGGATGCCTTCGTGAGAATTGGTGGAATTGAAGAAACAGCTAGATGAGATACTGCAAAAAGGATACATCCGCCCAAGCTCTTCACCATGGGGAGCCCCAGCGATCTTCGTGGACAGAAAGGATGGTAGCCTACGAATGTGCGTGGACTACCGATAGCTAAATGACGTCACCATCAAAAACAAGTATCCGCTACCCAGGATTGATGATCTGTTCGATCAACTTAGTGGGGCCAAAATATTCTCAAAAATTGATTTGAGGACGGGATAACATCAACTTAACATAAAGAAGGAGGATATTCCTTAGACCGCGTTCACCACTCGATATGGTCTTTAGGAGTACACCGTTATGTCCTTCGGCCTCACCAACGCTCCAGCCTTCTTCATGCATATGATGAACAAGATGTTTATGGATTTCCTGGATAAATTTGTGGTGGTATTCGTTGACGACATTCTCATTTACTCCAAGAGCATAGTTGAAGATAAGGAGCATCTACGGGCAGTCTTGCTAAGGCTACGAGACATCAGCTTTATGCAAAGTTCAGTAAATATGAATTTTGGCTTCAGCAAGTGGGATTCCTTGGGCATGTCCTCTCGATGGAAGGAATCTCCGTGGATCCAAGTAAGGTGAAGGATGTACTTGATTGGTCCACACCCACAACCGTCTCAGAAATCCAGAGTTTCCTTGGACTAGCCGGATATTATCGCTGTTTTATCGAAGGATTCTCCAAGATCGCCAAACCAATGACTGAGCTCCTCTAGAAGGATAAAAAGTTTGAATGGACTGCGGCTGCGAAAAGAGTTTCAATGAGTTAAAAGTCAGGCTAACATTAGCTCCGGTATTGACACTCCTAGACATTTACCGCAGTTTTGATGTCTACTGTGACGCATCCAGAGAAAGATTGGGATGTGTACTTATGCAAGATGGCAAGGTTGTGGCTTATGCATCCCGGCAACTGTGGCAACACAAAGGCAATTATCCTACTCATGATTTGGAATTGGCCGTAGTGGTGCACGCTTTGAAGATCTGGAGGCACTACCTGATTGTAAAGAGGTGTCAATTATTTACCGACCACAAGAACCTCAAGTATATATTTACTCAGCCAGACTTGAACCTTCGACAGCGAAGATGGCTCGAGCTGGTTAAAGACTATGACCTCGGGATAAATTACCACCCGGGTAAAGATTACGTAGTGGCTGACGCCCTCAGCCGCAAACCAGCCAACCTTAACGCTCTCCTGGATTTATTGCCTCCTGAGCTTTATGAAGAAATCACTCAATTCAGTTTGGTGATCACCGATGCCAGTCTTGCCAATGTATTGGAAGTTACCCCTATTCTTGAAGCAGAAATTCGCAGTGCTCAGACCAATGACAAGCTATTAAAAATATATGCCCAGAAAATGCAAATAGGGCATGCAGCGGATTTCTCTTGAGATCAGCATGGTACGCTAAGGATCCGAGGGAGGATTTGCGTACCCATGGTGGAAGGCCTGAAGCAGAAGATATTGGCACAAGCACATGAAGCGCCATACTCAATTCACCCAGATTGTACCAAGATGTATGAAGACCTTCATTAGGTATTTTGGTGGGACGGAATGAAGAAAGACATCGCGCACTTTGTGGCATGTTGGGATACCTGCAACAAGGTAAAGGCGGAACACCAAAAACTCGCCGGACTCCTCCAACCTCTGCCAGTGTCCCAATGGAAATGGGACGATATCTGCATGAACTTCGTCACCGGACTACCAAAGTCTCACTAAGGAAACGACACCATATGGGTCATAGTGGACACCCTAACAAAGGTGTCACATTTCCGACCGAGGATCTCTCTTCACCTCCACGTTTTGGTCCCGACTCCATCATGCCTTGGGGACCGCTCTGAAATACAGCACGACTTATCATCCTCAGACAGATGGGTAAACAGAGCGAGTAAATCATATAATCGAAGATATGCTTCGATCCTGTGTGTTGGCCCAAGGAACTAAGTGGGAAGGCTCTCTACCTTACGCCGAGTTTTCCTACAACAACAATTTCCAGACCAGCTTAAAGATGTCACCTTATGAAGCCATGTATGGCCGGAAATGCTGCACTTTTTGAACTGGTCTCAAACCGGAGACAACCGTATTTTAGGGGCTGATTTAATGCTTGAAGCGGAGAAGCAATTCAGAGAAATCCAAGACTGACTGCAACTTGCTAAATCTCGACAGAAGAGCTACTATGATGCCAATCACCGCCAGATCAGCTTCGAACCTGGAGAACACGTGTATCTCCGAGTCACCCATATGAAAGGAGTCAAGAGGTTTCAGACCCGTGGAAAATTAGCTCCCCGATACATCGGTCCGTTCCCGGTCATGGCCAAAGTCGGAGCAGTGGCATATCAGTTGAAATTGCCACCAAAACTGTCAGAGGTACACAATGTGTTTCATATCTCACAGCTAAGAAGGTGCATTTCGCCGCCGGAGAAAAGGATGGATATGGAAGAAATATAATTGGCTAAGGATTTAACATATGAGGAAAGGCCAATCATGATCTTGGATCAGACGGCCAGGGTCACCCGCAGCAAAGAAATACAGTTTTATAAAGTTCAGTGGGAACATCACACCGAGGAAGAAGCAACCAAGGAAAGAGCGGAATTTTTAAGGACTGCATACCCAGAATGGTTTTCCCAAGCAACCAAATCTCGAGGACGGGATTCATCCTAAGTGAGGGAGGTTTCAGACAGCCTGGATTATGCCCCCTCTGTTTTTCCGGACTTGTCTTCTATCTGTTTCCCAACATGGTTTCTGCTTTGCTTTGATTTGGGTTTTTGGAACATTTCAGATGGACTTATCACTTGGTCCTATCCCTGACTTTCAGCCAAGTGGCCTATCTCCACATTTCTTCTCTGATAACACCCCAAAAATCATTCTAGGAATATTTTTCATAAAGGAACAATATTCATTCTCCCTTCATAAGCCTACTTTGGAGACTAGTGCTCCAAAGCAACCCTCATTTTTCTTGCTCCAAAAATCCTGAGATAATTCCTGAATTTTCTTAGGAAATTGGCACACCTTCCCATGCAGAAATATTGCATCACTAATATTTTTGCTATAGAAAATCATTTCTATTCTAGACCAGAAATGCACTTTGTGCAGCAAGTACATTTTACCTTGAACGTTTGGCCTTGAAATTTCTTGAGCTTAAACACCCTCCTAAGAAACCCTAAACCCTAGGAGGTCGGCCCTAATGGACTTCTAGAAGCTTGCTTAAATTGGCGACCAAGTTTCTGGTGAGAAACTTGCCAGCTACGTTTAGTCTCATCCTGTCGGCTTGGGCATGAGCCATCACCTCTCTTAGACCTAACACTGCATGGTCGATAGCGTAGACATGGTTTGACAACACTGGGGTCTCGTCTTGCCCATGCCAGGGAGGTGACCACGTGAAGACACGGAGCCTGGCATGCAGTTGACGCACTCTGACTGGCGCCTTCTCCTCTGTTTCGCTTGTGATCGATCTAGAGCTCTACGACGGCTGTCGCGCCGTGCCACCACCCCCGACCCGTCACCCTTGACTACTCCCTAACGCTCGGCGACGTCGGAGCCGCCGCAGCGATCCTGGGCATGTCGTGGCCCAAACGCCACAGTGCGCGCGTGCGCTTGTC
>LR738709.1:232179117-232305872 GCA_902687465.1 Secale cereale | reverse complement strand
GTAGGTATTTTTGTGGAAGCCGAAAATTTGGAATCGCTTCAGCCAAAAAATTGGCGCGCAAAGTGTCATCAGACATGGTCCCTCATTCAGAACTATGTAAGATATGTGGACATCACAAACGATTCAGATAGCTTAACCCGTGTGTGATCAGTTTGAACGTCAAAAGATTTGGTTCGAACTTCCATGGTTATAGTGGTCATCCACGTCATTGCATAATTAGGGTACACAAAGGAGACTACAGCACACCCACACTTCTTAATCGAGCAAGTTCAGCAATTAAACAGAACTAGCTGACCCAAACATTACTCTAATAAATTAAAGATAGATGCTCTTAATTAAACAAAACAAAGAGTACTACTACGGCTGGTGCTCGTCAATCTCCGCCACCGCCTCCATGTCCAGCTCGCGCCCGACGGTCTCCATGGCATCCATCGCACCATACTCGGCAAGCATCTCGCCATCTGCGTCCGCCGTCTCTTTGGAAAAGGCCGCCATGAGCTGGTTGTGGGCGGACGTAATCTGGGCTTGGGCGGGCTCCATCGTCACAAGGTATGCGGTGGTGGAGCGGATGGCTGCTCGAACGATCTCGGCGATTGCCAGCTCTTCGACCATGGGATGCCGACCGTTGTCGGAGAAGCTTCGTTCGATTTATGCGGTGACCACCAGGAGCTGGGCGTGGGCGGCCTCCAACAGGGCTAATGCCGCCTCTACGGAACGGACAGCTGCTGTGCCGCTCTTGCAAGTTGCTATCCCCAAGGTAGATGTTGCTGCCGCCACCTGAGAAGCAACAACGGCCGTTTGGGCGGCCTTTGCCGCCCGGTCGCAAATTATGGCCGTGCTCATGCACCTTGTTAGCACGCGCATGGCGGCTGCGGCCGCGCTCTCGCCGTACTGGGCCACCGAAGTTGCCCTCAGGACGCGGGTCCACGTGCCCATCTTTCACTAGCGACGATTGAACAGTTAAATGATATTTGGGGAGCGAGCTACTGTGCTTGAGACGCCGGCTATGGACTGTAGCCGATGCACCTTCTCGCGCAAGCCATAGGCATACTATACACCGATGGTGCTCCAAGATATTTTGTACTACATCTCACACGGTTGCTAATAATAAACAATGTGCGATCTACTTGATTTTCCATCTTGATTTGAATTACATAACTGGGTCACAGCGGCAATGAGCGGTGTTTTAATTGCTACACCTTTTATCTGGGGTGAACATGCAACTATATGTGTGTCGTAAAAGAATTGGAATTATTCAGGGTTCGTTTGAACATTTTATACATTAAATTGGTTTTCTAGCCATTTCAGGTGAACAATTCAAATTTGAACTGCATGCACATGCTCCAGTGCATATAAATTGGTTAAAAATCAAATATGTGTCTTTGGGTGCACGCTTAGGTCCCATGCAAGAAATGGGAATGAATTTTAAACACCGGGGCACCGTTGATTGCCCGCAAAACATTGAGATGCCTGGTTTTCAAATTCTAGTAATTCCAAAAATCGTATAAAATTCATGAAACTTGGCATGTTATCATGGAGTGGCATCAACATGCTATGGTATAAATTTTGTCCCATTCGGGGCAGGTATGGGTATATGCTTCTCACAAACTGGAGCTTCTCACAACAAGCATGATGGTTTTCGGTAGGGAATGTCCCACCTTTGGGGACGAAATGATATCCGTTGCCTCTTATTCTTTCAAAAAAAAATCTTGTCTCAACATAGAACAAAGTAGTGTTGTGTGATTTTTTGTGATTTTTCGGGGTTCGTTTGGACATTTTTATGCATTAACTGAGTTTTCAATGCATTTTATGTGCATAATTCAAATTTGAACTACATGCACATGCTCCAGTGCATATAAATTGGTTGAAAAAACAAATATGTGACCTTGGGTGCATGCTTAGGTCCCATGCAAGAAATGGGAATGAATTTCAAACACCGGGGCACCGTTGATTGCCGGCAAAACATTGAGATGCATGGTCTTTAAATTCAAGTAAATCCAAAACTCGTCTGAAGTTCATGAAACTTGGCATGCTATCATGGAGCGGCGTCAACATGCCGTGGTACAAATTTTGTCCCATTTGGGGCAGGTTTGGGTATATGCTTCTCACAAACCGGAGCTTCTCACAACAAGCATGATGGTTTTCAGTAGGAAACGTCCCACCTTTGGGGACGAAATGATATGCATTGCCTCTTATTGCTTTCAAATATTTTCCTCGTGTCAACATCGAACAACAGGAGTGTTGTGTAATTTATTGGTATTTTTCAGGGTTCGTTTGGACATTTTTATGCATTAACTGAGTTTTCAATGCATTTTATGTGCATAATTCAAATTCGAACTACATGCAGATGCTCCAGTGCATATAAATTGGTTGAAAAAACAAATGTGTCTCCTTGGGTGCATGCTTAGCTCCCATGTAAGAAATGGGAATGAATTTAAAACACCGGGGCCCGTTGATTGCCGGCAAAACATTGAGATGCCTGGTTTTTAAAATCTAGTAAATCCAAAACTCGTCTGAAATTCATGAAACTTGGCGTGCATTCATGGAGTGGCATCAACATGCCGTGGTACAAATTTTGTCCCATTTGGGGCAGGTATGGGTATATGATTTTCACAAACCGGAGCTTCTCACAACAAGGATGATCGTTTTCGGTAGGGAACGTCCCACCTTTGGGGACGAAATGATATCCATTGCCACTTATTGCTTTCAATATTTTTTTCTCGTGTCAACATAGAACAACAGGAGTGTTGTGTGATTTTTTGTGATTTTTTGGGGTTCGTTGGGACATTTTTATGCATTAACTGAGTTTTCTATGCATTTTATGTGCATAATTCAAATTTGAACTACATGCACATGCTCAAGTGCATATAAATTGGATGAAAATCAAATATGTGACCTTGGGTGCATGCTTAGGTCCCATGCAAGAAATGGGAATGAATTTCAAACATCGGGGCTCCGTTGATTGCCGGCAAAACATTGAGATGCCTGGTCATTAAATTCTAGTAAATCCAAAACTTGTCTGAAATTCACGAAACTTGGCATGCAATCATGGAGGGGCGTCAACATGCAGTGGTACAATTTGTTTCCAATTTGGGGCAGGTTTGGGTGTATGCTTCTCACAAACCAGAGCTTCTCACAACAAGCATGATGGTTTTCGGTAGGGAACGTCCCACCTTTGGGGACGAAATGATATGCATTGCCTCTTATTGCTTTCAACTTTTTTCCTCGTGTCAACATAGAACAACAGGAGTGTTGTGTAATTCTTTGGGATTTTTCGGGGTTCGTTTGGACATTTTTATGCATTAACTGAGTTTTCAATGCATTTTATGTGCATAATTCAAATTCGAACTACATGCACATGCTCCAGTGCATATAAATTGGTTGAAAAATCAAATATGTCTCCTTGGGTGCATGCTTAGCTCCCATGCAAGAAATGGGAATGAATTTAAAGCACTCGGGCCCGTTGATTGCCGACAAAACATTGAGATGCCTGGTTTTTAAATTATAGAAAATCCAAAACTCATCTGAAATTCATGAAAATTGGCACGCATTCATGGAGCGACATCAGCATGCCGTGGTACAAATTTTGTCCAATTTGGGGCAGGTATGGGTATATGATTCTCACAAACCAGAGCTTCTCACAACAAGTATGATGGTTTTCGGTAGGGAACGTCCCACCTTTGAGAACGAAATGATATCCATTGCCACTTATTGCTTTCAATTTTTTTCTTGTGTCAACGTAGAAAAATAGGAGTGTTGTGTGATTTTTTGGGGTTCGTTTGGACATTTTTATGCATTAACTGAGGTTTCAATGCATTTTATGTGCATAATTCAAATTTGAACTACATGCACGTGCTCCAGTGCATATAAATTGGTTGAAAAATCAAATATGTGACCGTGGGTGCATGCTTAGGTCCCATGCATGAAATGGGAATGAATTTCAAACACCGGGGCTCCGTTGATTGCCAGCAAAACATTGAGATGCATGGTCTTTAAATTCAAGTAAATCCAAAACTCGTCTGAAGTTCATGAAACTTGGCATGCTATCATGGAGCGGCGTCAACATGCCGTGGTACAAATTTTGTCCCATTTGGGGCAGGTTTGGGTATATGCTTCTCACAAACCGGAGCTTCTCACAACAAGCATGATGGTTTTCAGTAGGAAACGTCCCACCTTTGGGGACGAAATGATATGCATTGCCTCTTATTGCTTTCAAATATTTTCCTCGTGTCAACATCGAACAACAGGAGTGTTGTGTAATTTATTGGTATTTTTCAGGGTTCGTTTGGACATTTTTATGCATTAACTGAGTTTTCAATGCATTCTATGTGCATAATTCAAATTCGAACTACATGCAGATGCTCCAGTGCATATAAATTGGTTGAAAAAACAAATGTGTCTCCTTGGGTGCATGCTTAGCTCCCATGTAAGAAATGGGAATGAATTTAAAACACCGGGGCCCGTTGATTGCCGGCATAACATTGAGATGCCTGGTTTTTAAAATCTAGTAAATCCAAAACTCGTCTGAAATTCATGAAACTTGGCGTGCATTCATGGAGTGGCATCAACATGCCGTGGTACAAATTTTGTCCCATTTGGGGCAGGTATGGGTATATGATTTTCACAAACCGGAGCTTCTCACAACAAGGATGATCGTTTTCGGTAGGGAACGTCCCACCTTTGGGGACGAAATGATATCCATTGCCACTTATTGCTTTCAATATTTTTTTCTCGTGTCAACATAGAACAACAGGAGTGTTGTGTGATTTTTTGTGATTTTTCGGGGTTCGTTGGGACATTTTTATGCATTAACTGAGTTTTCTATGCATTTTATGAGCATAATTCAAATTTGAACTACATGCACATGCTCAAGTGCATATAAATTGGTTGAAAATCAAATATGTGACCTTGGGTGCATGCTTAGGTCCCATGCAAGAAATGGGAATGAATTTCAAACATCGGGGCTCCGTTGATTGCCGGCAAAACATTGAGATGCCTGGTCATTAAATTCTAGTAAATCCAAAACTTGTCTGAAATTCACGAAACTTGGCATGCAATCATGGAGGGGCGTCAACATGCAGTGGTACAATTTGTTTCCAATTTGGGGCAGGTTTGGGTGTATGCTTCTCACAAACCAGAGCTTCTCACAACAAGCATGATGGTTTTCGGTAGGGAACGTCCCACCTTTGGGGACGAAATGATATGCATTGCCTCTTATTGCTTTCAACTTTTTTCCTCGTGTCAACATAGAACAACAGGAGTGTTGTGTAATTCTTTGGGATTTTTCGGGGTTCGTTTGGACATTTTTATGCATTAACTGAGTTTTCAATGCATTTTATGTGCATAATTCAAATTCGAACTACATGCACATGCTCCAGTGCATATAAATTGGTTGAAAAATCAAATATGTCTCCTTGGGTGCATGCTTAGCTCCCATGCAAGAAATGGGAATGAATTTAAAGCACTCGGGCCCGTTGATTGCCGACAAAACATTGAGATGCCTGGTTTTTAAATTATAGAAAATCCAAAACTCATCTGAAATTCATGAAAATTGGCACGCATTCATGGAGCGACATCAGCATGCCGTGGTACAAATTTTGTCCCATTTGGGGCAGGTATGGGTATATGATTCTCACAAACCAGAGCTTCTCACAACAAGTATGATGGTTTTCGGTAGGGAACGTCCCACCTTTGAGAACGAAATGATATCCATTGCCACTTATTGCTTTCAATTTTTTTCTTGTGTCAACGTAGAAAAATAGGAGTGTTGTGTGATTTTTCGGGGTTCGTTTGGACATTTTTATGCATTAACTGAGGTTTCAATGCATTTTATGTGCATAATTCAAATTTGAACTACATGCACGTGCTCCAGTGCATATAAATTGGTTGAAAAATCAAATATGTGACCGTGGGTGCATGCTTAGGTCCCATGCATGAAATGGGAATGAATTTCAAACACCGGGGCTCCGTTGATTGCCGGCAAAACATTGAGATGCTTGGTCTTTCAATTCTAGTAAATCCAAAACTTGTCTGAAATTCATGAAACTTGGCATGCTATCATGGAGGGGCGTCAACATGTCGTGGTACAAATTTTGTCCCATTTGGGGCAGGTTTGGGTATATGCTTCTCACAAACCGAAGCTTCTCACAACAAGCATGATGGTTTTCAGTAGGGAACGTCCCACCTTTGGGGACTAAATGATATGCATTGCCTCTTATTACTTTCAATTTTTTTTCTCATGTCGACATTGAACAACATGAGTGTTGTGTAATTTTTTGGGATTTTTCGGGGTTCGTTTGAACATTTTTATGCATTAACTGAGTTTTCAATAAACAAATATGTCTCCTTGGGTGCATGCTTAGCTCCCATGCAAGAAATGGGAATGAATTTAAAACACCGGGGCCATTGATTGCCGGCAAAACATTGAGATGCCTGGTTTTAAAATTCTTGTAAATCCAAAACTCGTCTGAAATTCATGAAACTTGGCATGCTATCATGGAGCGGCATCAACATGTCGTGGTGCAATTTTTTTCCCATTTGGGGCAGGTATGGGTATATGATTCTCACAAACCGGAGCTTCTCACAACAAGCATGATGGTTTTCGGTAGGGAACGATCCACCTTTGGGGACGAAATGATATCCATTGCCACTTATTGCTTTCAATTTTTTTTCTCGTGTCAACATAGAACAACGGGAGTGTTGTGTGATTTTTTGTGATTTTTTGTGATTTTTTCTGATTTTTTGGGGTTTGATTGGGCATTTTTATGCATTAACTGAGTTTTCAATGCATTTCACGTGCATAATTCAAATATGAACTACATGCACATCCTCCAGTGCGTATAAATTGGTTGAAAAATCAAATATGTGACCTTGGGTGCATGCTTAGGTCCCATGCAAGAAATGGGAATGAATTTCAAACACCGGGGCTCCGTTGATTGCCGGCAAAATATTTAAATGCCTGGTTTTTAAATTTTAGTAAATCCAAAACTAGTTTGAAATTCATGAAACTTGGCATGCAATCATGGAGCGGCATCAACATGCCGTGGTACAAATTTTGTCCCATTTGGGGCAGGTTTGGGTATATGCATCTCACAAACAGGAGCTTCTCACAACAAGCATGAGGGTTTTCGGTAGGGAACGTCCCACCTTTGGGCACGAAACGATATCCATTGCCTCTTATTGCTTTCAATTTTTTTTCACGTGTCAACATAGAACAACCGGAGTGTTGTGTGATTTTTTGGGATTTTTCAGGGTTCGTTTGAATATTTTTATGCATTAACTGAGTTTTAAATGCATTTTATGTGCATAATTCAAATTTGAACTACATGCACATGCTCCAGTGCATATAAATTGGTTGAAAAAACAAATATGTGTCCTTGGGTGCATGATTAGGTCCCATACATGAAATGGGAATGAATTTAAAACACCGAGGCGCCGTTGATTGCCGGCAAAACATTGAGATGCTTGGTTTTTAAATTCTAGTAAATCCAAAACTCTTCTAAAATTCATGAAACTTGGCATGCAATCATGGAGCGGCATCAACATGCCGTGGTACAATTTTTTCCCATTTGGGGTAGGTTTGGGTATATGCATCTCACAAATAGGAGCTTCTCACAACAAGCATGCTGGTTTTCGGTAGGGAACGTCCCACCTTTGGGGATGAAACGATATCCATTACCTCTTATTGCTTTCAATATTTTTTCGCGTGTCAACATAGAACAACCGGAGTGTTGTGTGATTTTTTTGTGATTTTTCGGGGTTTGTTTGGACATGTTTATGCATTAACTGAGTTTTAAATGCATTTTATGTGCATAATTCAAATTTGAACTACATGCACATGCTCCAGTGCATATAAATTGGTTGAAAAAACAAATATGTTTCCTTGGGTGCATGATTAGGCCCCATGCATGAAATGGGAATGAATTTAAAACACCAGGGCACCGTTGATTGCCGGCAAAACATTGAGATGCCTGGTTTTTAAATTCTATTAAATCCAAAACTCGTCTGAAATTCATGAAACTTGACATGCAATCATGGAGCGGCATCCTCATGCCGTGGTACAATTTTTTCCCATTTGGGGCAGGTTTGGGCATATGATTCTCACAAACCGGAGCTTCTCACAACAAGCATGATAGTTTTCGGTAGGGAACGTCCCACCTTTGGGGACGAAATGATATCCATTGCCACTTATTGCTTTCAATTTTTTTTTCTCGTGTCAACATAGAACAACAGGAGTGTTGTGTGATTTTTTGTGATTTTTCGGGGTTCGTTTGGGCATTTTTATGCATTAACTAAGTTTTCAATGCATTCTACGTGCATAATTCAAATTTGAACTACATGCATATGCTCCAGTGCGTATAAATTGGTTGAAAAATCTAATATGTTACCTTGGGTGCATGCTTAGGTCCCATGCAAGAAATGGGAATGAATTTCAAACACCGGGGCTCCGTTGATTGCCGGCAAAATATTGAGATGCCTGGTTTTTATTTAGTGAATCCAAAACTAGTCTGAAATTCATGAAACTTGGCATGCAATCATGGAGCGGCATCAACATGTCGTGTTACAAATTTTGTCCCATTTGGGGCAGGTTTGGGTATATGTGTCTCACTAACAGGAGTTTCTCACAACAAGCATGATGGTTTTCGATAGGGAACGTCCCACCTTTGGGGACGAAACGATATCCATTGCATCTTAGTGCTTTCAATTTTTCTCGCGTGTCAAAATAGAACAACCGGAGTGTTGTGTGATTTTTTGGGATTTTTGGGGGTTCGTTTGGACATTTTTATGCATTAACTGAGTTTTAAATGCATTTTATGTGCATAATTCAAATTTGAACTACATGCACATGCTCCAGTGCATATAAATTTGTTGAAAAAACAAATATGTGTCCTTGGGTGCATGCTTAGGTCCCATGCATGAAATGGGAATGAATTTAAAACACCGGGGCACCATTGATTGCCGGCAAAACATTGAGATGCATGGTTTTTAAATTCTAGTAAATCCAAAACTCGTCTGAAATTCATGAAACTTGGCTTGCAATCATGGAGCGGCATCAACATGTCGTGGTACAATTTTTTCCCATTTGGGGCAGGTTTGGGCATATGCTTCTCACAAACCGGAGCTTCTCACAACAAGCATGATGGTTTTCGGTAGGGAACGTCCCACCTTTGGGGACGAAATGATATCCATTGCCTCTTATTGCTTTCAATTTTTTTTCTCGTGTCAACAAAGAACAACAGGAGTGTTGTGTGTTTTTTTGTGATTTTTCGGGGTTTGTTTGGACATTTTCTGCATTAACTGAGTTTTCAATGCATTTTATGTGCATAATTCAAATTTGAACTACATGCACATGCTCTAGTGCATATAAATTGGTTGAAAATCAAATATGTGACCTTGGGTGCATGCTTAGGTCCCATGCAAGAAATGGGAATGAATTTCAATCATCGGGGCACCGTTGATTGCCGGTAAATCATTTATATGCATGTTTTTTAAATTCTAGGAAATCCAAAACTCGTCTGAAATTCATGAAACTTGGCATGCTATCATGGTGCGCCATCAACATGCAGTGGTACAAATTTTGTCCCATTTGGGGCAGGTTTGGGTATATGCTTCTCACAAACCGGAGCTTCTCACAACAAGCATGATGGTTTTTGGTAGGGAACGTCCCACCGTTGGGGATGAAACGATATCCATTTCCTCTTATTGCTTTCAAATTTTTTTCTTGTGTCAACATAGAACAACAGGAGTGTTGTGTGATTTTTGTGATTTTTCATGGTTCGTTTGGATATTTTTATGCATTAACTGAGTTTTCAATGCATTTTATGTGCATAATTCAAATTTCAACTACATGCACATGCTCCGGTGCATATAAATTGGTTGACAAATCAAATATGGGACGTTGGGTGCATGGTCCCATGCAAGAAATGGGAATGAATTTCAAACACCGAGGCACCGTTGATTGCCGGCAAAACATTGAGATGCCTGTTATTTAAATTCTTGTAAATCAAAAACTCGTCTGAAATTCATGAAACTTGGCATGCTATCATGGAGCGGCATCAACATGCCGTGTTACAAATTTTGTCCCATTTGGGGCAGGTTTGGGTATATGCTTCTCACAAACCGGAGCTTTTCACATTGAGCATGATGCTTTTTGGTAGGGAACGTCCACCTTTGGGGACGAAACGATATCTATTGCCTCTTATTGCTTTCAATTTTTTTTCGTGTCAACATAGAACAACAGGAGTGTTGTGTGATTTTTTGTGATTATTCGGGGTTCGTTTGGACATTTTTATGCATTAACTGAGTTTTCAATGCATTTTATGTGCATAATTCAAATTTGAACTACATGCACATGCTCTAGTGCATATAAATTGGTTGAAAAATCAAATATGTGTTTTTGGGTGCATTGTTAGGTCCCATGCAAGAAATGGGAATGAATTTCAAACATCAAGGCACCATTTATTGCCGGCAAAACATTGAGATGCCTGGTTTTCAAATTCTAGTAAATCCAAAACTCGTCTGAAATTCATGAAACTTGGCATGCTATCATGAAGTAGCATCAACTTGCCGTGGTACAAATTTTGTCCCATTTGGGGCCGGTTAGGGTATGTGCTTCTCAAAATCGGAGCTTCTCACAATAAGCATGATGCTTTTCGGTAGGGAACGTCCCACCTTTGGGGACGAAACGACATCCATTGCCTCCTATTGCTTTCACATTTTTTTCTCGTGTCAACATAGAACAACAGGGGTGTTGTGTGAATTTTTCTGATTTTTCGGGGTTCGTATTTGACATTTTTATGCATTAACTAAGTTTTCAATTCATTTATGTGTATAATTCAAATTTGAACTATATGCACATGCTCAAGTGCGTATAAATAGGTTGAAAAATCAAATATGTGTCCTTGGGTGCATTCTTAGGTCCCATGCAAGAAATGGGAATGAATTTCAAACACCAGGCCACCGTTGATTGCCGGCAAAAGATTTAGATGCCTGGTTTTTAAATTCTAGTAAATCCAAAATTTTGTTAACCATTCACGTGACGCCACGTGTCTTGGTTTTAATGGTCGTAGGAGGTGCCATGCGGAAAGCTGCTTGACCTTGACTGAACGGGAGGCATGCGAGAGCCATCCGGTGCCCGGGCTGATCGAGAGGCGTGCAAGTTGTGCTCGAGTGCACAGGCTCACCGGGAAGCGTGCGAGATGTACGCTGCATAGGCTCACTGGAAAGCGAGCCCTTTGACTTCCATGGCCGCCCTCCTTGCTCGCATCCTCTCCATTATGACTCATCGCAAACGTTTTAGTTAGAACACCCGTATGCAAACCGACAGCTTTCCCAGGAAGCCAAGAGAAAATCTGCCGAGCAGGATTCCTGCAGCTCTTGATCGCAAACGTTTTAGATAGAACACTGGTATGCAAAGTGATAGCAGTGCATGATTTGTGAATCCCTTCAATGCAAATGGTTGTTTTGGATGACCCATGTGCAACCACATACAAACAATTTGGTCAGGTTTGCCAATCCTTGTAACACTGCGATTTGTCAAAATATGAAGCTAAAAATCACTAGCAGTATCTCATTTTTGCAACTAAAATTCAGTAATTAAGCATAGATTTCATTCATAGATTACGCAGCCGTTCTTAATTTATACAAACAGTTCAACCTGACATCTGAACCGACCAAACTTTTCCCCAATTGTTGCCAACCACATACTGAAATAGCCAGTTCAACTATATATACAAGCTAATTTTAAGTACGTTGTACAGTTCCGCCACATCTATATTCAGATGAACTGAACAAAATAGCCCCTAAATACTACTACTACTACTACGGAGAGGCTTTGTACTACTTTCAGCTGCCTCTCCTCTGTCGAGCGCGCTCAGTAAGAGGGGGAGGGGGAGGAGCCTACCGACGAGCTGGGCAACCACAATGCGGTGCCTGCCTCTAATGGAACTCCAGCGACGCTCGCCACGAATGCCCTCTGCCTCTCCAGATGACCCCTCTCGAAGCGGTGGTTCTCCTCGTAGATCTCCTGATTCCTCACTTCTGAGGCGGCGTCTGCCGCGTCCACTCCGGTGGTAAGGCTCTTTGCATGCTCGACGAGGCGCTCCTCCTCCTCCTACAGGAACTTTGTGTAGCGCGCCAGGTCGCGGTCGCACGTGCGGGCATCCACCTCCGCCTCCCGCCTTCGGGTGGCGGTGGCGGAGCGGGTGATGACCTTGGAGGTCGACGGTGGGCTGGCGTCCACGGCGGCTGACGACGGGGTGGCGGCCACGACCACCACCTCCCGCCTTCGGGCCGCGGTGGCGGAGCGGGTGATGGCCACCGTGGCCGGCAGCGGGGTGGCGGCCACAACGGCCATCTCCCGTCTTCGGGCCGTGGCGGTGGAGCGCGCGATGGCCCTGGCTTTCGATGGTGGTGTGGCGGCAATGGCGGCCGGCAACAGTTGCCGACGGGCACTAGCGGCGGAGCGTGTCGTGGGTGTTCCGCGCACACCCAAAAGGGACACCACGCGCACTACACTACGTCGGGGATTGCGCCGCTGCCGCGGTGTAGCCTCCCAGCTGGAGCTGTCCTCTGATGATGGAGGATTGGCTGAGCGACGACAACGGACCGGTGCCATTGGTGAATGTGGGAGAAGTAGACGAGATAAGTTACATGGATGGAGGGAAAACGCGATGCAGGACTCGCCGGCCATTAGGGATTTTATTGCAGGCTGGTAAGCTTTGGGATTTTGAGGGATTTCGTCGAGTCGAATGGGAAGCTTGCGCGGCAAACTACGTGGTTTCGCAGGAACGGGCTCACCGACGATACATTGGCGCCACTGTTTGGCAAAAAGAACGCCCCCGCGCGCTGCGCAAGCTTGTGCTGTAAGCCGTCTGCGACAGCGGGGTGACAAGACGTGCGAGAGGAGGACGAAAGGCCATGTACACATATGGTTAATAAAAAAATTGCGATTTAATTACCTACTATACCATCGTCCTGGTTTATAAGTATCATTTAACTAATAAAATACGAATGCATGTCGTCAAAGATTATGCAGTTCGATTTGTATTTGAACATAGTTTCCAATTATATAATTTTTAAAACATGCATTAACATTTTGTTGGTGAAATTTGAGGGCAAAGTATGGCATGGAATATAAAGGAGACTATAGACCAAGACGGAGGTGGTACCACACAGCCGCTCTTTACGTAGTGGGGCAACTGTCGGCATGCTTGTAGGCGACCATTTCCTAAGTGTTCAACTGGTCTATGCATGTGGTTGCTTGTGGTTCAGGCGGCCGCGGCATGCTCTGCTCGCATCCCGCCACACGCGATCTTCTCTCGCATCCCTCTGGGTGCTCTGCCCTCGTCCCTCCACGCGCACGATCACGCACGTTCGTGTGCAAGCGGTTGCGCCAGGCGCGGTGCGACGATGCAGTTACCCGCTGCAAAAACTACCATGCAGACGCGCCGAGAATCCATTCTGCCCGGACACCTTTTATTCTTGCGGTCATTTACCTTCATCTCTCGTCTCACAAGACACAATAAGCACACCCACGAGGACACATACAGAGAGGACATCCAGCGGTTTGAATATCGCTCCCCGTGGCTCCAATGGCGCTCCCAGCGGCCGACGACAACAACGACGGGCAGTTCACCACGCATCACGTAGTGGACACCCACGTGAGGGGGAAGGCCCTCTCGGTGGTGTACACGAACAATCCGATCTCGGTGGAGAGCTCCATCCAAACTATGGAGCAGTTCCTTGCCCAGGACAAGTACCAAGTGGTCGGCTTCGACCTCGAGTACACCATGGGCCATGTCGGGCACGATCATATGGTTATTGTCGCCTAGTTGTGCGTGCGACATGACGTCCTCATCCATCACTTCCACCTTGCCACAAGGCCTTGCGAATGTTTCTCCAGGGTGATCAACAGCTCCAACTAAAGTTTCGCTACGGCGGAGACCACCAACGATCTAAAAGCGCTCAAGGTTTCGGACTTGAAATGCCCGAATCTAGTCAACATCCAGCACCACTACAATGTCTTGGGCAGCGACAAAAGCAAACTGAAGTCCCTGGTTGACCACTCCTCGGCCATCATCGACCCCTGCTACGCGAAGATGAAGCAAGAGAGAAATAAGGATAAGAACGCCTCGCATAGTGTGTGGCATAAGAGACTGGATGAACAACATGTCAAGTACGTGGCCATGGACGCGTACACAAGCTACGAGTTGTACAGGCAGATCGTTGACATGAGGAACTGTCTTCTTCCTGACCCAGACGAGGGATCGAGCCTCATAGCAGTGGAAGGAGCATCACAAGAAGTAGATGACTAGACGATCGTTTCTCCTACATTAGAATGCATGCAATTGTTTATTGAGGTGTGTGCGAATGATCTGTATAGTCACTTATGTAATTGGATGTTTATTTCAGTTATATATATATATATACATGTTATTCTACTGTGGGCAGAGAAATTCACACGGCTTATTAGCAACAATCGTCTGTGTTATTATGGGTCTTTGCACACATTTCAGATTATGGACCTGTTTGCCGCGTATCACACACACCTTGATCTAGCTGACCATTTTTTTGTTGCCTAATCACACACAGTTCATCCCGGTGAACCGTATGCTATATATCTCACACGCCTTCATCTGGCTGCGCGTTTCTGTCAGGACCCCGATCCTAAGTCACACCGATCTAGCTTCTAACACATCAATATCACTTTGCGGCCTCACGCATGGTATCCCAATGGGTGCCACCTTACCTGGCCCGGGACCATTTGCATATTTTGGCACATGTATATGATAGTGTCGCTAGCATCCATATGACAGAGAACCCGGGCCGGCATGGCTAGTTATAAACCAAAAGTGGCACTAAATTACAGAGACAGGCATCCATGACCCAGCAACGAACGTGTCGGTCATCAACGTATGAACCCAAGTTGTAGCAAGCTAGATGGACTTAAAGGAACAACGCGTGACATTTCCCCTAAGGGACAAACACAAGAACAAAGAAGGACATATGCCAGCCAGCCTACATGTTCCAGAGCAGTAGCAAGCTACCAAGGCTCAGTGGAAGCACTAGGAGGCATTTCCCTGTAAGATAGGCTACCAAAGGTAAACAACTAGGTGTCGGATCCCACACATACCAAGCATTTCAAACATACACACAATATGCTCAATATGTGCAAATACAACATTGCATCACAACAGAACTCTATGACTCAAAGTACTTTATTTAAGAGGCTCCGAAGAGCCATACATAACATATCCATACAGATAGGGGTCACATGACCCAACACTCAAGTCATACAAGCATACAAGCACAAGCGGAAGCTAACATGTCTGAGTACAGACAACTTGGAAATAAAACAGGCTTGGTGTAGCCTGACTATCTACAAGGCCTTTCACAAGCTCAGGATCTCCGTCTGGGTAGCAAGCTACTCGTCGACGTCAACGTCTATGTAAAACCCATCAGAAGGGGCAGGGTTCTCCTCTGCAACAGTTATTAAGCAAACATGAGTACAAAGGTACTCAGCAAGATATACAACAAAACCTATCATACATGCATCATTATCAACAAGGGTAGTGGAGTTCATAGCAGCAAGCCATCTTTGACTCTTAGCTAACCTATACTACAACTCTCAGCAGACTGTAAGATGAGACTACGTACACGAGTCCTCTACTCACCACAACAATACACAACCGTGGCTCCTCTTCCGTCATCCTACGAAAGGGCCATCCACGGCACTCACACTTGTCTTGAGGCTTTTAGTAGTAACCATCAACTTGTCTATGAGCTGTATAGGCAACCAAGTGGTCCGTACCGCGAACAACGGCTTTTCGAATAGATTGGTAACCCTGCAGGGGTGTACTTCTTCACACATGTTTCCACCACTTAGCGTCTGCACATGACATGTGCTCGGCAGACTTCAAGCGAAAGCCGACGTGGGTGTAGACCACGACCTAACCAACCACTCAAGTCTCTAGTCTAGGTTTATCGCCTATTTGGGTTCCATCCGTGGGGAGATCCGGCCGGGGTGTCGCTCAGGGCCCCAAACGATGTGTATAGGGTTCCCGAGTCATCAAACGGGCGCTCTGTACACCCGGTCACGTACCTGCCACATCACGGCCCACCCCGAGGGTCAGCGATGTGCACGACCACCAGTATACTACAAAAACCAGAAACTAATTGCAACTCCTGGAGAGAGGACAAGGGCAGTTAATAAGTCGAGCGGGGTCATATTTCAGGGCCCAATTTGTGGTAGTAGCTGAAACTTGAACCACACATACAGATCTCAGGTCCTATGGACGGTTCCAATGAAAGAACCCACCATGTACTCCTACATGGCCTTTCATCGATACCTTTACCAAGCATATTCCACACTTCACTCTCTTTATCAGACATGATCATTTCATTCTGATCCATCACCCAGATGAACCAGACCTGACGCAACTCTAAGCATAGCAGGCAACATAAACAAATAGCATGGTGGAACACACATCACATGGCTCAATCAACTCCTACACATGCTAGTGGGTTTCAACTATTTACTGTGGCAATGACATGTCATGAAAAGGAATAGGGTTCAACTACCGCAACAAGTAGCAGTTCACACGCTGTTGCCTTAATGCAGTAAAAGAGAGCAGGAGCGAGAAGATGGGTTTGTATCGGAATGATCAATGGTTACTTGCCTGACATATTGGTTGTTGGGTACTGCTCTTCAGTTGGATACGCAGTTGTATCCTCGGGAGCAGGACCTAGCACGGAGAACACCGACGATACAATCAATATACAAACAAATGCAACAATATGATGCATGCTCATGCCATGGCAAGATGAATGTGTTTTGGGCTAATGCAACTATAAACAGAAAGGTTTGAGCCCATTTGAATCAAAGATTCAAATTTGTACCCAAACTATTATTTATTAAAGTGCATTATCATGTTTTGATGTGAACAACAAGGTTAACTTGCTCAAACATGCATGAAACCAGTGCCATTGGAAAGATTGGATTTTTTTGATCAATTTTCATATATAAATCTTTTCCATCTGAGCTACTGTTGAATTTATATGATTTTTTGAAGATTAAAGCATTTTCTGGAATTTCCTGAATTGTTTTAAATCAAATAATCCCAGAAAAGCATTTACTGCGTCAGCATGACATCATGCGGACGTCAGCAGGTCAACAGACCTGGTCCAGGTCAAACCTGATTGGTGGGTCCGGCGTGTCAGTGTCATTAGCTTAACTAATTAACTAAACTGCTAATCCTAAATTAATTAGCCGCCTGGGCCCACCTGTCATTCACTCCAGGGGGTCAACCTCGGCCCACCTGTGGTCAAACGGGGTCAAACAAGCCGACGTTTAGCCGCCGGCGAGGCCAGACGCGGCGGTGCAGGGCGGGATTCGTGCTTAGGCGACGAAATCGACGGCGGAGCACGTCTACGTGATGTTGGGGAAGTGCCGCATCTAGTGGTGGTGGTGGTTGGCCTCGGGCTCGTCCGAAAAGGCGCCGGCGACGACCTTGGCGGCTGCCGGAGCTCGGGTGAGCTCGGGCTAGTCGCTAGGAGGCACGGCGAGGCTCATGGTGTGGCGTGTCAGTCTCCTGGAGGTGCGGTAGAGCTGATGGACAGGGTGGCGCGGCCGTTGGGTGGCCGGAGCCTCGTCGGCGACGAGCTCCGCGGCGGCGCGTGCAGGTGAGCTACGTGCGGTCGTTACGAAACTCGAGGGAGGAAACGGAGAGGATGGGGAGGTAGCCAAGCTCACGGTGGTCGCGTAGGAACTAACGGCGAGGTCGGGGACGAGCTGCTGCGACTGTGAGGTCGCCGGCGATCTCGGTGGCCGAACGGGGGAAAAGTTGACGGGGATGGCGCGCCGGGGCTTCTGGTGAGGCGTGGCTTGACGGGGAGACATAGCAGATGGTGGCGGAGCTTGGGGACACGACGGCGAGGCGAGGGGAGCTCGGTGGTTGCGGTTATGGAGGCAGGACGGCGACGGCTGCGTCAGCCATGGCGCGGGGAGGGCGAGGGAGAGAGGCAGGGGGGAGTGGATACGTCCAGCGGCTTCGAGGAGCGATGTGGAGGTCGTCCAAGCCATTCCTGCAGCGAGGCGGCGGCCATGCGGCAAGCAGCTGCCGTGGTGGCGCGCAGCCGTGCGCCGGCGTCACCTGCCTGCCTATGTGCCGAAGCAGCTGGCTGGCTCGGGCCAGCACAGTGCTGGGCCGCCAATTGGGCCGGCTGGTCCAGGTAAGTGGGTTGTGCCCTCTCCTTCTCCTTTTCTAATTTACTTTCTTTTTTGATTCTTTTTCAACATTGTTGAATTAATAAAAATGCTAGAGCATTTTTATAAATCATAAAACTAGTCATGCCCACTGTATATAATATGAACAGCATGGAACATTTTAGTTTATGATTATTTGGGCACCTAAAATATTTTATAGCATTTAAATTCCCAAATGCAAATACAATATGAATTAATCTAGTGACCTTTGGATGTCCTAGAAAATTGTGCACCATTTTTGTCAGAGGTTTAAGACCTAGGGAAAGATGATTAACATTTTTGAAGGGCATTTTGGGTACATTGGAAAAGATTTTATTAAACTCTAGTTGTTAGAAGAGGGGTGCTGGGATTTCTGTCATCCCCATTTCAAGTTTCTGCAGAAAGTAAACATGATGCACACTCTAGCTAGTCCTAATGCAAGCAACGACTAAGGATGTGACAGTTTCTATTGTGCCTCCTCATCCCAAACAGTTAATTGAGCTGAACCGTATGCCCTGCATCGCACACGCAACTAAAACCTGAACCATGTTTGATGCATCTGCCATCGCAAACGTTTCATACATTTCTGACGTCAGAAATACACCACCGTTTGTAATTATGGCATCGTACATAGTTTGTCGAAGCATCTCTGATCGTAGTGTCGCGTTTGGACCATCCTGTAGTGGTGTGATAATTTGAATAGACTTGCAAAGATATCAAATCATGCATATAAGAATTCAGAGAAGAACCAAATATTGTTCATAGATAATCTTGATCATAAACACACAATTCATCGGATCTCGACAAACACGCCGCAAAAAGTATTACGTCGAATAGATCTACAAGAAGAACGAGGAGAACTTTGTATTGAGATCCAAAGAGAGAGAAGAAGCCATCTAGCTAAACACTATGGACCCGAAGGTCTGTGGTAAACTACTCACACATCATCGGAGAGGCTATGGTGTTGATGTATAAGCCCTCCGTGATCGATTCCCCCTCCGGCGGAGCGCCGGAAAATGCCCCAAGATGGTATCTCACAGGTACAGAAGGTTGCGGCGGTGGAAATAGGGTTTTGTGGTGCTCCTGGATGTTTTCAGGGTATATGAGTATGTATAGGCGAAAGAAGTAGGTCGGTGGAGCTACGAGGGGCCCACGAGGGTGGGGGCGTGCCTACCCCCCTGGGCGAGCCTCCTGCCTTGTGGCCGCCTCGTTGCTTCCTTGACGTCCACTCCAAGTCTCCTGGATTGCGTTTGTTCCAAACACGATCCTCGTGAAGGTTTCATTCTGTTTGGATTTCGTTTGATATTCCTTTTTTGCGAAACGCCGAAATAGGCAAAAAAACAGTAATTTGCACTGGGCCTTTGGTTAGTAGGTTAGTCCCAAAAATAATATAAAAGTGCATATTAAAGCCCATTAAACATCCAAAAAATATAATATAATAGCATGGAACAATCAAAAATTATAGATACGTTGGAGACGTATCACCCCTCACCTCGCGAGGTTTGCATGACGCAAGCCATGACGACCAAGGCCAGAGGGCGCCAACGGGCGTAGTATAGCAGTTTCCTCTTTAGTGCCAAGGAAGCGGGCTTAGACGCATAGTCCTGAGGAATCTGCCAAAGGTTTTCCATTCCAGTGCAATACGACCAAAACCGCCAGGACGGCAGGGCGAAGGTCATCACCGAGCTCACCATGGCGCCAGTATCAGAGGCATTGCAGGCAAAGACCACCTTTAGTTAGGATAAGATGTACTAGTTGTCCCCCTTCAAAATTGGCCATTGTGGGATCCCTTCCCGCCAAACATTTCGGGGAAGAGGACCAAGGCCACTATATAAGTAGGATAGCCACCACCCAACAAGGGGACGGATCATTGATACCCTCTCTTCCACCACCTAGCAAGAACACCTCTCCTTCGGAAGTCGTTCACCCATTTTACGAGTTCATACACAGCCCATCTCGAGGCTAATCCACCACACTACTGGAGTAGGGCCACTCATCTCTAGGTGGCCTGAACCAGGATAAATTGCCTCGTGTCGTTTTTACATTCCAGTTCATCGTGCTAGTTGGTGAGACGGCGACTAGATAGAGAGGCGAGGTTGAGATGTTCGCACGCACCCCAGAGTTTGAACCTAGTAGGGTTTTGCAGAGCCCTATATCATTTTTGCTAGAACTCGGATTGGCTTTGTTTGAGATTGGGTTTCTCACCTCGTTATTGAAATTCGCTTGTCTAGCGTTTCGTTGTTTGAAGTATCATGCGCCCTGACCAGTAGGCTAGGGCGCGCAATCCGGTTTCCCTTTTTTGCGGCTTGGGATGCCTCCGCGAGAACCGTGTGGCGGGGGCTCCTCCTGGGGTTGTTACACGAACAATCTTAAGTACGATGCCTGTGCTCTGGTTCGTCCCTGCAGTGTTGACAAATCCAAGTGACTGAGCTCTGTCTAGCGGGCTCGCCCCGCTTACGTTACCTCATGAAGTTCATTCCATGCAATGGCCTCCGAAAGTTCATTCCGTCATAGGTTATAGATGTCACGCAGAAGCCCTTGAAGACAAAAGGCACGACCCGCCTTGAGGTAGGGCCTTGTGGGTCCCGCACTGGCCCACGGGTGCCCATATACACCTCCTCCTTCTGGGTTGTACACGCCCGGAGGGACCTCCACCCATGCGGCCAGTGGAAGCCCCATGCTCCGCGCTGGCGGACGACACGGCCGAGGCGCGGCTATGCCCACACCAAGTGGTAGCCCTATGCTCCGCGCTGGGGATAAACAACTGGGGGCACCTCCGGGTCGCACTAACTCCGGGATGGCCTCTTGGTCGACTGATCAGCCTCTTCCTGAGATGAGCGCGCAGGGGGCTGGACACGGGGGTTGCGCCAAGGCCTGTCAGACCTGGCGCAAGCCACCTCACCAAGTCCTTGTATGTTGTCCTTGCGTGCCCCTCCCAGGCAAAGGCTGAAGCAAAGAAGGTATGGAACTCACAAGGGAAACTCGCATGTCAAGGGGGACCCCTGAGCATCGTGACTCAGGGGCCTAACTGGCCTCGTAGCCCCTGACCCCTTGGTCCTGTCCTAGTGAACTGGTCGCCCCAATGGTGGTTCAGGAATGTGCGTGGTCAGGCCCCGCCAACGCAGAGCCCACCCTCGTGAGGCTCTAGCTCACAAAATAATAAGCCTGTTCGTAAGTTAAGGCTCCCCCATAGGCATCGCGAACCAGGGGCCTAACTGGCCATGTACCCCCTCGCCCCTTGGTCTCGTCCTGGTGGTCTGGATGCGCCAATGGCGGTCGAGGTATGCGCGGGGTCGGGCCCTGCCGGCGCAGAACACCAAAGGCAAACAAAAATAGCCAAATCCAAAGCAAATTATTACATAGCATATAGTTTCTTTCCCAAAAAGTTCACAGCAAACTTATTACTCCTCTACGAGGCACACCAAATGTCGCAGGAATAAAACGGGAGGCAATAGCGTCATCATCTTCTCCTTCAGCCTTGGATGCCACCATCGTCCACCTGGGGAAGCTCATCATCAGCAACGTCGCCATCATCTTCCTCGCTGGCTCCATCCACGGCATTGGAACGCTCGATTTGGTAGAACTGCTACAGCAAAGCCTCTACCTGCCCCATCATGACTAAGGCGGCAGCACCTTCAAGCTCGGGAGCTGCAGGCTCAAGCACGACGCCATAGTTGAAGTTGGGGCCGGGAAGATAAAGGTGATGGTAGATGTGCGTCGCGACCGAGGTGGAGAGAGCATGAGCCTCTGCTTCCACCAAAGGGGCCAACCCGATGGCAATACCTTTGAGCTCCTTGGCAAGCTTGGCGAGTAATTCGGTAGGGCATTCCTCCGGTGTCGCCAACGGTGCCTTGTATCCCATCCCGTAGAGGGATCGCAAGGAGTCGTGGATCTTCTCTTCAAGGGAGACAAAGGAATCGTGCTTCATGATGGTCGCTTTTTCAACCTCGGCATGGGATCTCTGGGTCGCCTCCAGCTCCTCCCCCAGCTTCTCCAAGCGACCGCATTCTTTGGCCTTTTCTTGGGCGGTCATCTTCAGCTCGGCGTCGCGGTTGTCAAGCTCCACCTAGCTAGCGGTCAACTCCCTCTCGAGCTCCAAAAGACGGCGGATGTCTTTGTCATGCTTGTCGGTGAGGGCCTTGAGCTTGGCCTCCGCCTTGTGGCAGCGCTAGTCAGCTGCCTTCTCGCAGGCTCACGCTGCATTGCACTCAGATGTGGCCAAGCCTGCCACCTTCTGGTCGTCTCTGGTCATGGCATCAGCTTCACCCTAGGCTAGCTTGAGGAATGCGTCGGCTCGAAGCCACCCTGAGATTAGCCCCAGGCGTCCCGTCAGCAGGTGACGGTCAGCATTGTGAAGGTCAAGCTGGAACTGGTCCAGCGCGGCAAGGGCTTCTTCCAAGACAGGAGGCATGCTAAAGGAGGTGGTAAGAGGAGAAGGCACCTGGGTTGGTGGAGCAACTGGAGCGTGGATAGCAGGGGGCTCCGGAGCCCCCATGTCCGCAGCAGGGCAACCAGAAGCTGCGGCCTACGGAGTAAACATGTCCACGCTTGTGGCCACCTCCTGAGCTAGGGCTTTAGGGCCTCGGGAGGCGGGCACAAGGATGGGTCATCGCGAGTCAACCCCTACTTCTGGAGTCAGGGTCGTGGCGGCAACAACAGGCGCAGCCTCAGGAAGCTGGTCCTCCCCTCTCCCATTCTTCGACGACGGCGGCCTGCAGGGGGAGGGCACGATGAGCACAACACCCAGAGTAAAAACAAAGGTAGGATGAGACGCTTACTGCTTGAAAGCGATGTACTACCTCTTCTTCTTAGACAAGAGCAAGGCGGGACCATGTTTCCTAGACGACAGACCCGTCGTGCTCTTCGAGGCAGACGGGTGCGACGCAGCAGACCCGGGGGCACCAACGGCCGACGATGTGCTAGGCGCACCGCCCAGGAGGAGCGAGGCCACCTCGCCCTTCTTCGGAGTGACATGAGCCAGTCTCTTCAAGGGAGAGGCTCCAGACCTGGTGGTCACCCCAGCGAGGCATGGCGACGCCTTCACAAAGTACTCGTCGGCATAATTGTCATCAGAGAAGCCACAGAGGAGCTCACTCTGCTGCAGAGGGGAGATCTCCACCACCTCCTCAAGATTCTCCTCCGAGTGGTCCTTCCCCTCCATGTTGGAGTTCTCGTCAGAAGGCACCGACACCACAAGAGAGGGGGCAGGGGGGCTCATCGGCGGCATGAGCCCCCGCTCGTCGAAGGCAGGCGCGATGGCGACTACATCATCTTTTTCTTCTAGATGGTATAGCGGGATGTGCCCCACAGGTAGGTCCCCAGGATCGCACGACGTGCAGGACCTTTCCCAGTTCCTCGTCGGTCAGGTACTGCGGGTGCAATAGGAGCACGTTGTCTTTGCCCTGAAGTGTGCACAAGGGCTGCGAGCACGCCTGAAGAGGGCCAGCCGCTGCTTCATGAATTCCTTGACCACCAGGCAGCTCCAGCTATGCGCAGGAACACTTGGCGTCCACGAAGACCCACTTACATCAGAAACCCTCCACCTTGTTCTTGTTCTTCGAGATCACATTGCCCAAGTGGATCGCGATGAAGACAAGACCCCCGACACGTTGTTCGGTGTTAACCCGGAGGTAGAAGAAGTGGCGGAACAGCGCGACGGAGGGTAGCACCCCAACAAATGCCTCGCAGTAAAAGGCAAAAATGGAAAAAAGGAAGCTGGATCTGGAATGGAGATGAAGGGTGTGGATCTGGTAATGTTTGAGTATGGTAAAGAAGAAGTGGGAGAAAGGGGGGACAAGCCCCAGGAAGATATTGTGCAGAAAGAGAGGGTAGAAGGTTTTACCCAAGCATTCCGGTGGGGTAGAGCCGAGTCAGACCACCATCTCACCCCCCCCCCCCCTAATTATGGCTAGACGCTAGGAGAGGGAGCACGGTGGCGTGGTCCTTCTCCTTGGTAATGGAGACGCTGAGGGACGAGTCGGAGACAAGAATCAGGCGTAGAAAAGAAGCAGAAGGCTTAGTCATTTCTGAAGCCATCGGCGCTGGCCTTGGGGGAATGATTCGGCAAATCTGGGAGCGCTTCAGGCAAGGAAGAAAGGGATTTGAAGCAAGACGAGGGGGAAATAGGTAAGTACCAGAAATGGGTGATGGCCCCCTCTAGTCAAGGCGAACGGTCGCCGAGGCAGCGTGGGGAGTGGAGACTCCCACGTCCAATCCAGGCACCATGTGTCTACCGGGCCCATAGGAAATTGGGCCCTGCGGTGCTTCGACCTTGCCCTTTGGCTTCGCCTCAAAGCCAAGTCCGAGTGCGCCTTGGGCCCGGGGGCTACTGTCGGTGTTCTGGAAACCAAAGTACCCTGACATGCCTGCCTGCGGCCCATGATGTGGCACCTTTTCTGGCCTGGCATGGCCCATATTCAGCAACGACACTCCAGACCCTCCCGAGAGACCAAGCCTCGCGGGGTGAACAACACCAAGACCTCCTGAAGGGGCAGCCTCGGCTAGCTGGCTCCCGAGGAGCGGTAACATCTATGCATTCCCCCACCTCGCGAGGTTTGCATGACGCAAGCCATGATGACCAAGGCCAGGCGGGCGCCAGCTGGTGTAGTACATCAGTTTCCTCTTTGGTGCATAGAAAGCGAGCTCAGACGCAGAGTCCCAAGGAATCTTCCAATGGTTTCCATTCCATTGCAACAAGACCAAGACCGCCAGGTCGGCAGGGCAGATGTCAACAAGACCAAGACCAAGACCAACTTTAGTCAGGATAAGATGTACTAGTTGTCCCCCTTCAAAATTGGTCATTGTGGGATCCCTTCCGGCCACTATGTAAGTAGGATAGCCACCACCCAACAAGGGGACGGAGGATGGAGACCCTCTCTTCCACCACCTAGCAAGAACACCTCTCCTCCGAAGGTTGTTCACCCATTGTACCAGTTCATCCACAGCACATCTCGAGGCTAATCCAACACACTGCTGGAGTAGGGCCATTGACCGTTAGGTGGCCTGAACCAGGATATACTACTTCATGTTTTTTTTATATTCCCATTCATCGTGCTAGTTGGTGAGACGACCAGTAGATAGATAGGCGAGCTTGAGATCTTTGCATGCACCCCAAAGTTCGAACCGAGTAGGGTTTTGCGGAGCCCTGAATCTGACACTCTCCGGGTAACTCATCAACTTTTCTCCTGAGGCTTTTTCTGATCTGTTTGCTTCACATCTTTGGCTTCATATTCTGGCTATTGATCGTTGGATCTGCTTGCAGCTCCTTGAAGTGAAGAGCCAGATTTGCTGGAGGAGGTGGCTCACATAGGGGAAAATGTCGCTGAGGAGGCCCCCATGATTGCTGCCACCGAGGGGCAGGAGGAAGCTGTCGGGGGTTCCCTGGGCCCCCTAAAGGAGTCCAAGGAGATCCTCGGTAGTGTGCTACGATCTGGGGTTGTGGTAGAGGAGAAGATACCCCTCCGAACCATGGGCCCCCTCCCCTCGTTTGGCACCCCAACGGACGTTCCACCACCAGCTTCGAATAGACTGGCGCTGGTGCTGGCGCAACCTGGACTTGGAGCCCCCTGCCCGTCAATGGCGATGGGCATGGAGTTCTATGAAGAGCTCCAACGTATACTAATGTCGCTGCACCAGGGAGTCAAAGAGGAAGACGACTCTGCCGTCATCGCCATGGACTTGTCCTTCGTGGAATTTGTAGAAGTGGGACTCAAAGAGATGCAAGAGCGGCATGGGAGGAAGTGGAAGGACCTCAAGGAACAGTGTTGGTATGCCAACAAGGTGGACCAGAAACTGAAGGACAAGGTAACAGAGCTACACGACTGGCATGGCAAGCAGTTCCGGGTCCTCTTGAGGCAAGAGGAAACAATCTCAATTGTGAAGGAGGATGTCATCTCTCAGGAGATGCTCTTGGAGGAATGCAAGGCGCTTCAGGATACCAGAGAGCAGGAGATTTCCCTCCGGGAGGAGAGGCTTGAGGCCACTCTTTGAGCCAAAGATGATGATCTCGAGGCCGTTGTGCAGCAGCGAACTAAGGAACTGAAGGACGAGCACCAAGCTACCTGGATGCCCTTACTGCCAACTCCGCTGCCCAGTTGGAGAAACTCGCTGGTGACCTTGCTGCTGCATCTTCCACCTAGTCCGCCCTCGATCAACAGGTAGCCAAACTGACTGAAGATCTTGCCCAGAGCGCCCAAGAGGTAGAGAACTCATGGCGCGGAAAACAAAGATCCACTTGGAGGACATGCAATCGCGGCTCTCTTCCAAAGGTCAAGAACTCATGGCCGCCACTAGTACTATTGAGGACCTAAAGACCAGGGTTGGCACATTGGAAGGCTCGACAGAATCTAATGAAGCCCATCTGCAGCAACTGACAAAGGATTTGGACATTGCGAGGCGCCTTTGAAAGGATACTGAGGATAAGCTAGTCCGAGCAGGTTGACTTCTGGATCGGAAGCTTGGTTGATGTTGCTGAGCGTCTCGGCACCCAAGCTGCAGCTATGGGCATGGAGGGGCCAGTCCTCTTGGCTAGAAAGTAGGAGGTCCCCAGTGTCAAGCTAGGGGTCTTCTTGAACGAGTTAGTCGACAAGCTGAAGGTGCACGAAGAGGGGAGGGGAGGGTGCTTCGTGACTGCGTCGCAGAAGTTTCCTCGTGAGGCCCTCCTCATTGTCCTGAGCAACCTAGCCTGCCGCCAGCCAGATCTTGATCTTAACGACGGCTTTAGGAAGCCGCCGCCGAGCGCAGACGTCCCTACTGCTGAGAAGAAGGCCGCCCCTCTAGCCGAAAAGGTTCTTGGTGTTCCCGCCACTTCACAAAGCTGCCAGGCTCGGCACTGAACTATTCCTGCCACCGTGTTGGTCTCTAATCAAAACAATGGTGCATGACCTGTGTTTAGGCATCGTCCTGTTTGCGCGCCATGTGGACCTTGAAACTCTTGTTTAATCCAGATTGCGTGCTAATTTCTCCTGAGTTTTATCTATATAGTATTCATATGATTAGTCTCTATGCACTTGCAGGTTGCCTGCCGGTATTGTATTGCCGCAATGGTCGTAAGGGGCTGGCCCTTAACATCTATTTTGGCATGGATGCATCTCGATAGGTTTTTCCTCAGTAGTTTCTGACACAGCCTCTCGTTCCGTGAGGAGGCTCTGTTCGGAGAGAGGGTGTAGACAAGAATCTAGCAGAGGTACCATCATGCTCAAGATTCATTCATACAAACACTCAGATACTCGAGGGATAAATAAGCATGCAAATCGAGAAATTTATAACAAAGGAAAGGTAGCATGAACTTAGATCTCATTTGTGTCTTCATCTATTCCTACCCCGGCAGCGATCGCTCGCATGGCACGTATGTTCCGGGAAGGACTGCATTGCTTGTACATCAACCTCTAGCCCCCCCGGCACGAGTCGGCTAGAGGTAGATGCATCTTGGGGCAGCAAGACGTGAAGTTAGCCATGGATGGTTTCACTCTCTTCCTCTGTGCACATCTTGACCAATCCAACGGTAGAGGGCACAGAGAGCCATGCAAGCGCGGGCGGCCTTGCCGGTGCATACTTGCCGGGGCGTCGACCAACGGACTCGCACAGGCAATTTACTCAAGATTTTCCCTAAGCAGGGTAAATGTTGTGCCGAGCATCACACCGGCTTGTCGATGTTGATGACGCTAAACCAGGAGTAGCGTGATTGCCAAAGAGTGCGAGTGGTGGTTGTTGCCCTTGTTGTTACTCACCGTCGTCGTTGTGACCACGGCGAATGGAGGTGGGAGAGAGCGGTCGAGATTGGTACAAAAGTGATGCTACTGCCCCGTCCTGTCTCAACCATCCTCTTGGGCGCCTCGAGGGGTGACGCCATTGGTGAATATGATGTGCTTCTTGCGCTCTTGGGTTGGCACAAGTGATCCCCCTAACTAGTGCGCCCAAGATGTCGCGGGAAAACCACGTCCACCTATGGGACAGGAATCACTTTTAGTTTGGCGGGTGGATGGGCACGTTGCACAAAGAGCGGAGAAGCATAACGCAGCACGACAGAGATCACACATGCAGTTTTTACCCAGGGTCGGGCCGCCGCGAGGCGTAAAACTCTACTCCTACTTTGGTGGATTGATAGTGGAATGGTAGAAAAAGCATGGCGCTCTCGCCTGGGAGGCTTGCCTCAGGGCGAGAGTTGATACACGAGTATGAGTGCGTGGGTTCGAATGGCCGAATCCTTTCTACGGTTTCCACGGGCCTCCTTTTATAGATTAAGGGGTCACCACAGTGGCAAATCAGTATTTCCATGCTGATTAGATAGCAAACAGTGCTATCATACCTAACTATGCAGGCTGACAAAGGGCATTAAATGCGTCGCTCAGTGTCACATCATGGCTCGCCCGGCAGGCCCTGCCGGGCTATTTTGCCAGCTTTGCGCATACATAATTGACACGTCTCAGGTCGGGTGTCATTTGGAGGTTCTTTCTGTAGGAAGTGGCTGCCATGTTGCTAGGGGCTACCACTGAATCACTTTGGAGCTTGACACCGCACTAATCGATGACGGGCGTCATTATTAGGTGGTGGTTTGCCTCCGCGAGCTCCGGCAGGCCTGCCGATGCGATGTTGGGGGCTTGCTTCCAGGGCGTCCCAACCCCGCCAGGCTGGCGTGCCCAGCAAGGAAGGCCCTTCTTCTAGTCATATCTTGGCTCTTCGACTAGTCTTGGTTGACTTGATCTCCTCAGCCAGCTCTCTGATTCCTCAAAGAGCTGATCCCCTCGTTCCCTGACCTCAGCTTGGTGTTCGAAAATCGTCCTTGGTCCCATTGGCATGCTATATCCAGGCACGTGTCAAGGGAAAACATAAACCCCTGTTTATGTACCGCGACAAGGGATTTGGGGGCTAGGTAATGGAAATCCAGCCCATAGTAGAACATTAGCCCCCGCACAAAGGGGTGCAGGTGAAATCCAAGCCCCCTAAGGAAACGAGGAGCAAAAACTACCATCACGCCTAGCTTGGGAGTGGGGGTGATCTCGCCCTTTTCTGGGGCCCGATGGGAGAAGTTGCCGGCAAGTAGCCGACCTCCTTCAGCTTCATCATCTCCTCGTTGGCGACGGAGGAAGCCTCCCACTTACTGTTAGCACTGGCCATGGTCGAAGGAGTTCATGTGTGATTGGCTATGGAAGTGGGAGGGAAGGGCACTTGAGCTCCGAAGAACTACAAATGCGGAAGAAAGGAGAAGGCATGGGATGCACACTATAGCAGCCGCCCTTTCTAGACTCTGGGCACGCTATGGATCCCTTCTTTCACGTCGTTGGCCTCTTCAGTTCCTGATATCTCTCCAACGTTATGCGCGAAGAGGGGAATCAAAATCATTAACCATATCCCCCAAAAAGCGGGGCATGACCTCCACCTTGAGGGGATGTTTCAATCATGGCGTCAGCCTCGAGCAACGCTTCGAGAAATTGTAACTGCTTGGCGTTATGGCCGGAAGCGACTCTTTGTTGGAGGAGAAAAAGTTGTTAGATATAGGCCCTATTGGTGCTCGAGTTGTATTTTTATTACCTTCGGTGTTAAGAAAAGCAGATGTTCAGACTCCAGACATTACTCGGTACCAGACAGATGGAGACTTGCTGAGGATCTCGCCCTTCAAACCGAATACTAGTTGCGCAGATGGATACCGGATCCATGTCTCGGCTTTGGAGGCAAGTTCGCGGGATACTGAGGGAGCCATGGACTAAGGGGTCCTCGGGGAGACGGCCCATTGTTCACGGGCCGGACTGGTGGAGCCGTACTATGACATGAGTTCTATGAAGCCGTGGTGTTCCCTCCAAGTCAAGAAGGCATGGTATCTCTTGTATTCCTTATTGTAATCTATCTTCAGTAACCCTAGCCCTATCGATGTCTATTTAAATCGAGGCTTCTAGTCATCAGGTCAGAGCTACCTTCATCCCCCATAGCCTAGGGTTAGCTCATGTTGATCTTGAGGTAGATCTACTCTGTAACCATGATATACAATCAATACAGTCAAGTAGGACGTAGGGTTTTACCTCTTTGAGAGGGCCCGAACCTGGGTAAACACTATATTCATCGTCTCTTGTTACCCTCGATCCTAGATTCATAGCTCGGGACCCCCTACCCCAAGGTCTACCGGTTTTGACACGGACACGCCCCCTCTTTTTTCACATTGTGACGTTCAGTTATACAATTTTGATGTTTAAGCACAAGCTGTGTTCTATGCAATTTCAACAGTACCACAATTAATGACTATATTTGCATCATATTAAGCCTGTTATAGCTAGGATATGCCTCTTAATGACTTTTGGTTGTTCGGTTATCTGTAGTTAGCATATGTTGAGTTTCAATTGCTATCTTTGGTTGTTCGTAGTATTCCTTGTTTATTTCAGTTATTCACAATGTGATGTTCTATGTGTAAGTATGAACCGTGCCGTTCAATTTCATCCATACCAGTTTCAACAATAGCACTATGAATGATGTTGTTTGGTTGTTGTTAAGCATGTTGTAGTTGACACGCCTTTCCATTTTGATTTAACAATAACTAGTGCACTAACACCTTCACAATACAAGTTTGAATGACTATGTTTGCTTGTTTTTAAATGTTAGGCATGTTGCAGTTAACACACCTTTACACTTCTTATTTTTCTCATCTAGCATGCTTAAAGATGCACATTGAAGCTATCATTTCAAGATTATCTTTTTCTAACATGGATATATTTGGTTGATGTCTAGCATGTTGCGCTGAAATAGCCTTTAGATGTACTTACACATGACAATATTGGGAACAAGTGATTTTTTCCATCGAGGTTAGTTTCATCCCATGGCCTATATATACTCACTATTCAGGATATCGGTAGTTGGTACCACATAGCCCATGGGCTGATAAGGGATTAATCGTAGAATCGGATATTTAACTGAATATATCTGTAACCTATTTATCGGTAGGTTAACTAGGGCCATATCTAATATATCCGAGGCTACATAGCAACATGTATTGTACTGAATGTCTAAATATGCAACCCTAGGCTACATAGCAATAAGGAAGAGTGTTACCTTAATGTTCTGATGATGTCTAGATATACAAAGAAGAGCAGGAACAACAACAAAACAATAGTTAACTATAGTTAATTAGCCGATATTTGTAACAATGTAATAAACCCCCCTGCCCCATAATGTAAGATGTTAATTCATCCAACATGTGAGTATATTGGATGTCATACGATCTTATATAATGGGAAGGAGGCAGTGTTGTACTACATCATTGTGCAATTGCTGTTTAGCTTCTAATATTAACTTGGTGCTTTTAGGTACATATGTCATTGGTAAAGATCCGTGCTCTGGCCCGTTTTGCGTATGGGGCAATGAGATATTCATGAACCAACATCAATTGAGCAAACTGATAAATATTGTTAGTAAAATTGGTCAAAATATGGCAATTCAACTATTTGTTCACACTTTTTCCAAGACAACAGTGAACTGCAGGATAGTAAGCAAGAACTCTGCAACCTTTTTTTTGTCGCCCATAATGAGTTGTGTTAGATGACAATATCTGAATCTTTTTATTGTGATGTGGTTCCCGAAGTACTTTACTCAAGATTACCTCTCAAACTATATGATTGGTGGGCATGCAAAGGTGATGGATGGGCGGTTGGCCATCACAAGTGGTTGGACTAGAGTCGTGTGTGCCTTCTGCATGGAGGAGGGCTCAGTATAGGTATTCCGCTTCACCTTGTTCAGCAACAAGAATATCTTTCGCCTCTTTCTTTACCGTCTTTATTTGCTGCTTATGTAATTTTTGAACGTATGTACATGTGAATCAAATAATGCATTGGTTGTTGAACCTAATGGATATGAATGAATTTATTGCCTATTTCCGAATTCAAATTTGGTACAACTTTAAATAGCACATTAATTTATGGTGAAAGCACAACGTACATGATATACATCATAATCAGACACGGTTCACAGGGAGGAAACACGTGCGGCCATGAACACAATTGCCGTTTTGTAAAGCATGTATGATGTCAGAAAATATCACAAACGGTGCGAGAAAAATAATGTTTGCGATAGTCACCTTAGCTTACACTGTTTACGGTCATGAACTAATTCTGACGTCCCATGCGTCATAAAAGTTACACACAGAATATTGTGTGTGATAGTTATCCTTCACAAAATTGGTACGACAATTTGATGTTTCCTAATCCCATCCGACATTCGTACGATGATAAACTAATCTTCGTAATTATATATCACATACAATTCAGGAGAAGTGAATGTGTGTGATAGTTTACTAACCCTTATCATACATGGTTTACAATCATGAACTGTTTGTGATGAGGTGCGCACCATAAATGTTGCACCACAAAATAGCATGTGCAATGGTAATGCCAGCACACACGAGTAGCAAGGATGGGGCTTTGTGACATTTGATATGTCACAAAGAGTTGTGTGACGAATCGCATTTGGGATAGATGCGAGCATCACATACCCTTTGTTCTGGGAAACATATGCTTTTCTACTCCCTACCCCCGACAGTTTCCAGGTCGTGTGTGAAGGACCCCCCTATCGCACACACATGCAAGGCGCCGGTTCACAACCCCACCGTGGAAAGGGTTTAAAAACCGTGTTATAGTGGCTCGCTGCACAAGTGAACCCCAAACTCCGCCGTACCGTCAGAAGCCACAACAATACTCTCCTGTTCCAAGGAACTAAAACACAAGTTAACACTCCGTGCTACAACAATTGACTTCTAACAATATAATGTCGAATATAACAAACAAGTTTGGGTAGATTAATTATGATCATTCTTCTAACGCCATATTCTCAATGTTGATTTAGTACTAGCATCGTTGTTACCTGACAAGGACATAAATACCATTGTTACACCCATAGCCCCTTCTTGCTATACATACTGGACCTATCACTAGAGCTCGCACGCGCCAATTGAGTTAGCAGGTAATTTCGTTTCTTGGTAACAATTGTAATGTTCATGAGAATATGATGCTGCCTAAATTGGATACATTTGTGTTGGTTACTAATGAAAGGCCTAGCATGGACAAGAGGGATGAACACTGGAGTAGAAACAAGCATGGAGATGAAGGCGCGCGCGAAGGGAACCAGAACGACATTTCTAGTGTACATTTCAGTACTTTGAAGCCTCCTTGATGACATACAAGGACATGAATGAAATATACAAGATGCCCTTTCATAAATTTCGTCCATAGCTTATAATAGGTGTTGCACCATCTTATTTTTGGGCCAGGCCCATGTAATTTCAAAATACTTGAGTATAGGTTGTTTTTAGAGTCCATATGTGTAGGGAAACAAGAGTTAGGGTCAGTTTCGGACCCCTCCTCCAAGGGGTCACGGAATCCCCCATCTTCCTCCATATATATAGCCCTTAGGGCTTGTTTAGAATTTGGGTTTTGTTTCGATTAAAGTTTGCCATAGCTGTAACTTAGTGTACTTCATCTGTGTTCAACGACCAGACAAAGAAGTCACAGAACCCCACTTTCATCAATAAATCTTTCCTCTTAAATTCACAATATCTAGATTGCAATATTAGTTTCTTACTTGTTCTTCATTTGCTTAAAGGAAATAGACCCTCTTGGTTAGGTTGATCGTGCTCCGGCGTGGTGAATAACCTCTCGGAGTTGGTTTAGCAATTGCTAAGGCGCGACGGCCTCGCACATTCGTAGTCGGATCGTCAAAGTATACTCCACCAAAAAACGATAGCCACCATCTCATCGAAAGATGGGACACCTTTGCCTCTATCAAGTGGTATCACATTTCTAGGTTGATTGGTGAGATCTTACAGTTTTTTGTAGTTTAGATCGAGTTTGTTCTTCATACCTATAGTCAACGAAAAAGCAAAGAAATAGTGTTTGTTCATCATGTCAAAACCAATGTGAGCCATTACATGATCTTTTCTATATTTTCTTTGATTCAATTTGCGGTTGCATCGTCGTGTTGAGTTGCTGGTCTTAGCGGCTAGTCCTTTTGAGTTTCAAGTTCTGCCCACAAGATTATCACACAGCCACCGCACAACCTTCACCGCTACCATATATCATCACCCCACCATACACATCGTCGCTATCATATACCACAACTATCTGAGTCCACATATACCATTGCGAGTCTGATGTCTACTACACAACTTGTTCTTATAGACTCGTGTTGGGCCTCCAACGCAGAGTTTTGTAGGACATTAGCCAATTTTTCTCAAGTGGATAACCTAAGGTTTATCAATCCGTGGGAGGTGTAGGATGAAGATGGTCTCTCTCCAACAACCCTGCAACCAAATAATAAAAAGTCTCTTGTGTCCCCAACACACCCAATACAATGGAAAATTATATAGGTGCACAAGTTCGACGAAGAGCTTGGGGATACACGTGTAATATGGATAGTAGATATTGATTTTTTTAATAGGAACAATAAAAAACAACAAGGTAGTTAGTGATAAAACGGAGCACAAACGGTATTGCAATGCTTGAAAATGAGGCCTAGGGTCCGTACTTTCGCTAGTGCAATCTCTCAACAATATTAATATAATTGTATCATATAACCATCCCTCAAAGTGCGATGAAGAATCGCTCCAAACTTCCTATCTAGCGGAGAACATAAGAAGGAATTGTTTGTACCTATTCTTTTCGATCGATCTATCAAGAGTTCTTACTAACATAACATCAAGTTATCCTTCCCAATTGATCTATCAAGAGTTCGTACTAAGATAACACCAAAACATATTCAGATTTATAATACTCAATCCAACACAAAGAACGTCAAAGAGTGCCCCAAAATTTATACCGGAGAAACAAAGAAAAGAACATGGATCAACCCCTATGCATAGATTACCCCAATGTCACCGCAGGAATCCGCAAGTTGAGTGCCAAAACACATATCAAGTGAATCAATATGATACCTCATTGTCACCACAAGCATTCATAGCAAGACATGCATCAAGTGTTCTCAAATCCATAAAAGTATTCAATCCAAAGAAATCTCAAAGGGAAAACTCAATTCATCGCAACAGGATAGAGAGGGGAAAACACTATATTATCAAAGCCCGCGATACATCAAGATTGTGCATCTGAAGAACACGAGAGAGAGAAAGAAAGATTAAACACATAGTAACTGGTAAAAACCCTCAGCCCCGAGGGTGGACTAGTCCCTCCTCATCATGGTGGCCGCCGGTATGATTAAGACGGCCACCAGTGATGATTTCCCCCTCCAACAGAATGCTGGAATGGGCTCTAGATTGGACTTGTGGATACTGAAGCTTGCGATGGTTGGAACGAAATTCCATCCACTCCCCTTTTTTTGGAATATTTCAGCATTTATAGAGTGAAGAGGCGGTGCGGGAGGCCACCGAGGTGCTTCTCGAGCCCATATGGTGCCTTTTGGTCCATAAAAAATCCCCGTAAAGTTTCGTTTCTTTTGGACATGCAAAAAACAACGACTGGCACTTCGTACTAGGTCAATAGGTTAGTCCCAAAAATTGATATAAAATGACTATAAAATGATTGTAAAACATCCAAGAATGATAATATAACATCAAGGAACAATCAATAATCATAGATACGTTGGAGACGTATCAGCATCCCCAAGCTTAATTCCAGCTCGTCTCGAATAGGTAAATGATAAAAACAGAATTTTTGATGTGGAATGCTGCCTATGATGTTCATCATATATTCTTTTCTTTATAGCATGGACAATTGGACTTTTTATATGGTTCAAAGCAATAGTCTAGTTTTGACATGAGGACTTTAATACTCAAGCATATCAACAAACAACCATGTCTTTCAAAATATCAATACTAAAGCAAGTTATCCCTAGCCCATCATGCTCAATCATTGATCCATTCATGAAACACACTCACATATTAGCTACATCCAATGCTCAAGTACGATCATAGTGCCGCTTAGTTGGTGCTTTATAAGAGAAGATGTAGACTCAAATAAAAATAAAAATTGCATAAAGGAAAATAAAGGCCCTTCGCAAAGGGAAGTAGGGATTTGTAGAGGTGCCAGAGCTCATAGCATAAATTGATAGATAATTTTTTTAGAGGCATACTTTTCCCGCCAAAGAAAATAATTTAGAGTTCCCAATACTTTCCATGCTAGATATATCATAGGCGGTTCCCAAACAGAAATTAAAGTTTATGTCTTTTTCCCACCATTCTTTCACAATCCATGGCTAACTGTATCGACGGGTGCCCTCCATACCAACATTTTCCAACGATTTTAATATTTGACAACATAAAGTAAATTCATTTTTCATTTCGGGACCGGGTATCCCTAACACTTTGTCCGTACTCTCGTGCAATGACAAGTGAATAAACACTCACCTTGAGAAAAAATGTCGGCCACCCCTCACCGCCTCATGAGCGATACGGGCACACAAAACAGAAGTTTATTTTGAAAATTAGAGATGGCACATACAAATTTCCTTAGAACAGCAAGGGAATACTTCATATAGGTAGGTATGGTGGACTCATGTGGCAAAACGGGGTTTAAAGAGTTTGGATGCAGAAGTAGTATTTCTACTTAGTACTAGTGGAGGCTAGCAAATAGATTGAGAAGCGACCAACCAAGGAACGAAAAATCACACAAGCAAGCATTGAGCATAAATAACACCGAATAATGCACCATAAGTAGGATGTAATTTCATTGCATAACTATTGACTTTCATGCTTGCATAGGCAATCGCAAACAATAACATCGATATTCTTACTAAAACATAATTACTCATTAACATGGCTCAGATATCACTATAATCATATCTCAAAACTATTACAAAGAATCAAGTTTATTTTTTCTAATGATCTTCATGATTTTTTTCTTATATCCCCATTGGATATCTATCATATTGGGACTAATTTTATGTTTTTCTTTTGATAAGCTCAAACAAATATAAGTGAAGAACATGACCATATGACAAACTACTCCAAAAACATATAAGTGAAGATCAAGCGAGTAGTTACGTAAATAGGTAGCTATGTGAAGACTCTCTTGTATTTAAAACATTTAGATCTAGGTATTTTATTCTAACAGTAGGAAAAAAATGACATTTCAAGATTATCACATCTCATGTGTGTGGGGACCCCGACTCGTAAGTCGAGATCACCGAATGCACGTGTACAGTGATCCCAGAGATCAATGCTCACTGAACACACAGAAGCTGAAATAACAAGAGTCTTACATCCATACAAATAGTCTTACACGAATTAAGGCCATCACGGCCAAGTCTTACATAGATAGAGCCTCACGGGCTGAATGGGAAATAACTCAAGTAGCGGAAGTCTTCGATAAAACGGGTAGAACCCATGCCATCTGCCTTAACCCTACAGGCATTCTGACTGGGATAGCGTCCTAGTTCGCATGATCGTCTCCAAAGAACTCTTCCTCATAATCCTGCTCTTCCATGCCTGGCCAATTAAATAACCAGTGGCAAGCCAATGAGTACTTTGAATGTACTCGCAAGCAACCCATGATGTGGTTCAAGTAACAATGCAATTGAATAATAATGAACAATCTAGCAGGAGGCTAGAACAATATGCTGTCATCAAGCTTATGCATCAATAACCTCGCGTAACCTTGAGAACAGGTTACCGACATCAACATGAATATAATTCATCTCATTGAGTCAAGTCACCACCTCGACTCATCACACACATACCAACACTGATGAAGTAAAATTATGGACATAGTTGAAGTAGCACCACCCAACTGTCCATGACCGTGGACACGGCTATTCGAATAGTTTTACACTCTGCAGAGGTTGCGCACTTTACCCACAAGATCCGGGGAACTTCCGTGTCATCCACGACCCGCGGTACCTCAAGTACCCGGGGTAAGCACCCGGTCATTACCTTTCCTTAGACGACACTAACATAGAGTCCACTCGTTGGCACACGGCCCTCGGGTACAAACAATAGATCACGGGACTTGCCCTAATTTCAATGTTCACGCGTACCCGAAGGGACCAACGGTGTGTCCGGTGCCCTGTGAAAACAGTCATGGCCGCCTATCCAAGCACGACCCCGTCCCGGGAAAGACCTCAAGTCTTCCCGTCACTAGTAATGCGGGCACCATGCTAGTATCGACCTAAGTAATCAATAAAGCCCCGTCCCATAAGGGGTAGTGTGGTTGCACATGTTTGGTTGGGATGGTAGTCACACATAAATCTAATCCATCATTCCACCATGCACACGATATTGCCGGCACATCACTTCTTTCTCAAGTGATGACCTAACACTTCATCACCCTCGGGCATTAGGGGCACCCGATGGGTTCATGCAAAGTTTTCAACTACGGGGGGTTCATATCACACATGCATCACATAAGCATCAAGAACAACTATTGCATGTCATCTAGCATATAGCAAGATCAACAATAGAGCATGCATCATGTGGTGGTTCATCTAGGTTACCATCGTAACCCTATCATCATGCATCGGAAACAAACGGGTTCCGAAGAACAAGTGTATCATGGTCAAAGGGCTGCTTGCCTGGATTGGCTTGGTCTTCAAAGTCTTCTAGTCCTTCCCCTTCCTCTTCCACAGCAACTTCGTCAAATACGGGATCTATACGTCGCATAATAACCACGGAAAAATAAGAATACAAATAAAACAGAAAAACCAAAGTGCTCAGAAAAATGTCAACTCATTTTTGTAAAATACTAGAGGGTTTTCTAAGATGGGAAAAAAATCTTAGTTGGGGTTTCGGAGTTACAGAATAGGATATATAGATTTTTGAACAGGAGTTATACTGCTCAAATTTGAATTTAAATTTGAACAGTACAGAAAAGTTTCATGGATTTGAATAAAAGTGGTACCATTAAATAGGTTGGAATATTAGAAGATTTTAGGAGTTGGAAATATTTAATTTGGAACAATATTCTTTTCTGCATAAATGTTTAAAACATTAACAGAAAAGAAAAAGAGAAAAAGGGTCCTGTGCACTGGGCCAGAAGAGGCCACAGTGCACGCCCCAGACGGCTCGGCCTGGCCGCACGGAGCCAGCGCGCGCGCACGTCAGGTTTCAAACCTGACGGGCGGGGCCCGTGTGTCAGCGGCACAGAGGAGGGGAGAGAGGTGGGGGGATGACAGACGGGGCCCGCCTGTCATCTCTAACCCCGCGGTCACGGCGGCGGCGAGCTCACCGGCGACGATACCGGCCACGGCGACGACAACGGAGGGCAGGGTCGAGCTCAGCGTCGTGTCGCGGTTGCAGTGGTGGTAGCGCGGCACGGCGGGGAGCCCTGGTTCGCCGGCGACGAGGTGTGACGGCGGAGGCTCGTCGGAGGACGGTGGCCGGGGTCGTTTCCGACTGCAAATGGAGGGCGAAGAAGAGGGGAAAGGGTCAGTGGTGTGCTGCGGTTCCGAAACAGGTGGAAGGAGGGGCAGGGGAGGCCTGTACCTCGAGATCGCCGGCGGCCCGACGCGGCGGAGCCCCGGTCGATCCCGAGCACTGGGGCGCTCCGGGGTCGAACTAGTGATGCAGGAGGGATCAGTGGGGTGGTGCGAGGCTGATGGTGGTGTTCGAGGAGCTCGGGGAGGCCTATTTATAGGGGCCCGACGGGGACCCGTGGTTCAGTGCGCCGGCGAGCTCCGGCTCGTCGCTACAGCGCACGGGAGGCTACGAGGGTGAGTCAGGGGAGTTGCTGGACGAGTCCCACGCCCAGCTGAGGTAAGAGGAGGAGCGGGGGAGTGCCAGAGGAGCGTGCGCGTGTGGAGCAGAGGAGTGGCCGAAGCGGGCGGCCGGTGCGCGTGCGGTGATGCTCACTGGAGGGCGCAGGAGGAGGGGGGACAGCGCCGGTGACGTCGCGGACGTCGAGGCGCCTCGACTGGCGCGAGGGGGAGGCTCGAGGTGGTCGGGGATCAATGATTGGCCCGAGCCAGCGTGCGGGAGCACTGTTCACGCGCTCCAGAGCGCGCGTGTGACCGGCATCAGCGTGCTCTCGCTGGTTTGGCCCGTCCCAGCATGTCCAACAGTGTCTGGGGTGATGAGGGGGTAGTAAAGAATTGCCCTAAGGCCTTGGATGCTCTGGGGTTGCAGAGAGAGAGGGAGAGGGATGGTAACAAGATGAAAGTGGGCTGTACAGCAAGGTAAAGCTGGGGTTTCACCCCTCAATCATGGAGCTGGGGTGCTGAGGGAGTTACTGGGGTTTGCTGGTAACCCAATGAGTCTGTGGTAAGAAGTTGAGGCCATGGAGAAAAGTGAAAGTGGTAAAAATGGGGGTTTTAGAATTTCTGCAGAAGGTGTTTGATCTGTGTTTGATCAAGCAAATGGAGTCCACTTGACATGGCACTTGACAGGGTTGAAAGACATGAGAAAGTAGGGTGCTTCACCAAATTTGGGCTCATTTGAAGAAACTAGCCAATGAAACTTTGGTGAACCCTAGAAATCAACAGAAACAGTTCCATCTTGATTGAGTCAAGCTAATCATCTCCCCTTGATGCACCACTTGGTGTAGCATCCTTATTTGGGGTATTGATCATGCTCACAAAGTATGAGGCTCCAGATAAAAAGTTGGTAATGTAAAGTTGTTCAAATTGGCTTTTGAACAGAAAGGGTTTTGAGGTGATCTGATCAAGTTGCTCTATTCCAAATCTTGTGCCATTTGGTCTAGGTGCCTTATTAGGCCATTCTAGCAAGTGCACCAAGTTTGAGAGCATTTGGACAAGTTTGGCAATGTAAAGTTGCTCAAACTTCAAATATGGACAGAATGGTTATGAAGGGGTTTGAGGAGGTTTTCTTGCTTTCCAAGGCATGGGACTTGGCAAGATCATCAAATATGTCATATGTGACATGATAGAATTTCCCTAGAATTTTTGGAGAAAAATTCCTTTGTAAATATTTCAAAAGCTTGAAATATCTAGAAAGGGTTTTAGAGGGTTTAGCCCATTATTTTGAACATGACCAAGTGTTGAAACTCTTATATATGGACAATATATGTCCTCTGAGTCTCTCTGAATTTTGGCAAATATTTTTGAAATAGCTAAATAATTTTCCCCTATTAAAGACCATTTCTGGCCTTAAGAAAAAGCTTTTAAATAAAATAGGAAAATAACTTTTAAAATTATACCTTTGTGGTTTCTGGGAGTCCTATGACTACTAGGTCTCAAATAAACCTTTTGAAATAATTTTCACACCCTTAATCAAGTACTTGCAGTGCAAACCTCAATTCAGGGGTTTTTGGAAAACTAAATTTATAAAATACCTTTTTGGCCAAATTAATTTGTAAGAAAATACTATACTGCTATATATCACTTGGCATGATCATTGGGTAGAAGTTTTGGATAAGGAGATGAAATCTATAAGAGGTCATAGTTGACTTTAATGAGCACATGAAAAAGCAAATGAAGAAAACTCAATTCCAAATAAAAGCCAAATGATGCTAAAAATTTTTGTTGGTCCAAATTTTTATGCTTCAAAGTTACAAACAACATGTTACAAAATGCAGGGTGTGACAGACCTACCCCCCTTACAAGAATCTCGTCCCCGAGATTCCTAAACTAGGGCTTAAAAGAGATCGGGAAACTCGGATCTAAGATAGTCTTCTCGTTCCCAGGTTGCTTCTGCTTCGGTGTGGTTGCTCCACTGGACCTTGAAGTACTTGATGGTACGGCTCCGCGTACGTCGTTCTGCTTCGTCCAGAATACGAATGGGCTTCTCGCGGTAGGTCAAGTCAGGCTGGAGATCAATGGCTTGGTGATCCACATCCTTGTAGAGACTGGGCTTGTCTGGAATTTGAAGACATTTCCGGAGTTGTGACACATGGAACACGTTGTGCACATCGGATAGCTGAGGTGGTAGTTCCAACTGGTAAGCCACTTCTCCTCGTCGTGCAGTGATCTCAAAGGGTCCAATGAACCTTGGTGCGAGCTTCCCCTTGACATGGAAACGCTTGGTTCCCTTCAGTGGGGTTACCCGCAGGTACACATGGTCCCCAACATGGAAACTCATGTCTCGGCGTCGAGTGTCAGCATAACTCTTCTGCCTTGACTTGGCTGCCTTTAATCGCTCTCTGACTAGTTGGACTTGCTCTTCTGCTGCGCGGAGAATATCCGGTCCAAAGACTAGTCCTTCTCCAGTTTCTGACCAGTTGAGGGGTGTGCGGCATCTGCGTCCGTACAACACCTCAAATGGTGCCATCTGAAGGCTTGACTGGTAACTGTTGTTATAGGAGAACTCGGCAAAAGGGAGACAGTCTTCCCACTTGGCTCCATATGCCAGGACACAGGCTCGGAGCATGTCTTCGAGAATCTGATTGACTCGCTCAGTTTGACCTCCGGTCTGTGGGTGGAAAGCTGTGCTGAAAGACAACTTGGTTCCCAAGGCTTCTTGGAACTTCTTCCAGAACCTTGAGGTGAACTGGGTTCCTCGATCTGACACAATCTCCTTGGGAACACCGTGAAGACTTACGGTTCGGTCGATGTAGAGACCTGCCAGCCGGTTGCCATCATAAGTGGTCTAGACAGGAATGAAATGAGCCACCTTGGTCAAATGATCGACTATGACCCATATAGAGTCATGTCCTCTATTTGACCTTGGTAGTCCAGTGATGAAGTCCATTCCGACTTTATCCCACTTCCACTCAGGAACCTTGAGTGGTTGAAGCAATCCAGCAGGTCGCTGATATTCAGCCTTGACCCTCTGGCACACATCACACTTTGCAACATAGGTTGCAATCTCTCTCTTCATACCGTGCCACCAGAATCGTGCCTTCAAGTCTTGGTACATCTTGGTTCCTTCGGGGTGGATGGAATACGGGGTGTCGTGGGCTTCTTGCAGAATCAACGTCTTCAGCTCGGTGTTGTTTGGTACGCAGAGGCGACCTTTGTACCAAACAATCCCGTGCTCGTCTTCGGAGAATCCTGGGGCCTTGCCCATCTTCATCTTCCTCTTGATACCTTCAATGCTTGCGTGTCCATCTTGAGCCTTCTCGACGTCGTCCAGCAGGGTTGGTCTGACTTCCAAATGATCCAGAAATCCGGGGGTGACCAATTCCAAACTGAATTGTTCGATCTCCTTAAACAAGGCAGGCTGCCTTTCCTGAATAACGACATTCAGAGAGCAAGCCTTCCTGCTTAAGGCATCGGCCACCACGTTGGCCTTCCCAGGGTGATACTGAACACTGAGGTCATAATCCTTGATGAGTTCCAACCATCTCCGCTGCCTCATGTTCAACTCTTTTTGGGTGAAAATATACTTCAGACTTTTGTGGTCTGTGTAGATCTCACGCCGTTTCCCTAGGAGGTAATGCCGCCATGTCTTCAAGGCATGAACTACTGCCGCTAGCTCAAGATCGTGAGTAGCGTAGTTCTCCTCTTGGGGTCGTAGCTGCCTGGAGAGGTATGCTATGACGCAGCCTTCTTGCATCAGAACGCTTCCCAATCCGGTTCGAGAGGCATCGCAATATATCACGAACTCCTTGTGGATATCTGGTGTTGCCAGAACTGGGGCGGTGGTCAATCTCTTCTTGAGCTCTTGGAAGCTCTCTTCGCATTTTGGCGTCCACTCGAAATTCTTGTCCTTCTTGAGGAGCTGAGTCATTGGTCGTGCAATGCTAGAGAATCCTTCCATGAACTTGCGGTAATAGCCCGCTAATCCGAGGAAGCTTCTGACTTCCTTAACGGTCGTTGGAGATTGCCATTGGGTCACAGCTTCGATTTTTGCAGGATCAACAGATAATCCTTCCTCGGTCAAGACATGACCTAAGAATCCAACCTTGTGCAGCCAAAACTCACACTTGCTGAACTTGGCATACAGTTGGTGCTCACGAAGCTTGTCTAGGACCATCCTCAGATGCTGCTCATGCTCTTCCTCCGACTTCGAAAACACAAGAATGTCATCAATGAAGACAACAACGAACTTGTCCGAATATTCCATGAAGACTTTATTCATGAGATACATGAAGTAAGCTGGGGCATTGGTTAACCCAAAAGACATGACCGTGCACTCGTACATGCCATATCTGGTTACGAATGCCGTCTTCGGAATATCTTGGGGTCTGATATTCAGCTGGTAATACCAAAATCTGAGGTCGATCTTGGAGAATACCTTGGCTCCGCTGAGTTGATCAAACAGATCTTCGATCTTGGGAAGTGGGTACTTGTTCTTGATTGTAACTTCATTGAGGGAACGATAGTCAATGCATAAGCGGATGGCACCGTCCCTCTTTGCCACAAACAGAACAGGAGATCCCCAAGGGGAGGCACTCGGGCGGATAAATCCTTTCCTTAGCTGCTCTTCTAGCTGCTTCTTCAATTCGGCTAGTTCTTCCGTCCCCATTCTATAAGGCTTCTTATAGATGGGTCATGCTCTAGGCACGAGCTCGATGATGAACTCAATATCACGGTCAGGGGGCATTCCCGGTAGTTCATCCGGAAAGACATCAGGATATTCACATACCACCGGTACTTGATCTAGCCCAACTTCAGACAGACAGTTGGCTTTAGCGGCTTGAGCGGAAGAGGAGTTGGGGGCAAACTTGACTTCTACTCCTTGGTCATTGGTCACAGTGACTGTCCGATTGGCACAGTCTAACAAGCCTTGGTGCTTGCTGAGCCAATCCATCCCTAAGATCACATCCAAGCCTTGCGATCTCAGGATGATAAGGTCTGCTAGGAAGTCTACACCGTTAATGGTAATACCGACTCCTTTACAGCCTATCTTGGCTCTCATCTCGGCTCCGGGGGTTTGTACCACCATGGGGTTATTCAGGGGTGTAGGGGTCATGCCACTTTTTAATGCAAATCTTTGAGTGACAAATGAATGCGTTGCTCCAGAATCAAACAAGACAGTTGCAGGTGCTGAGTTGACAAGGAACGTACCCAGCACGACGTCCGGGTCTTCCTGGGCTTCTTCAGAAGTGACGTGATTCACACGCCCCTTCCCATAGTTCGGTGGATTGCGAGGAGCTGGGTTCCTTGGTGGCATTCCACGGCCTTGTCCCTGGTTCTGCGCATTGGGGCGCGGGGCATCAGGCTTCTTGTTGGGGCACACCCTAGAGATGTGTCCGGGCTGACCACACCCAAAACAAGTGACTTGGTTTGGAGTGTTGATCTTGTTACCACCACTGGTATTGGGGTTGAAAGCTGGCCTGGGGTTGGCATACTGCTGAGGCTGAGGATTGGCACGAGGTGCAGGAGCTCTTGGCTGCTGATAGGTTGGCTTGGCCGGGGCTGACTGCCACGGACGAGGCTTCTGGTTGCTGGAACTTCCCTTACTGATCAGCTTGCGCTTGCGAGTGTCTTCCAAAGCACGCCGCTTGTCTTCAAGCATAAGTGCCTTGTTCACCAGGTCAGGGAAAGATGGGCAGTCGCACACGACAAGCGAATATTGCAGAGTCTGATTAAGGCCTTCCATGAAGCGCTCCCTTTTGGCAGCATCAGTGCTGACATCCTCAGGGGCATACCTTGACAGAATACTGAACTTCTGCATGTACTCCTTGACAGTGCCACTTCCTTGCTTCAGGGCTCGGAACTCACGCTTTTTGATAGCCATGACTCCAGAAGGAATGTGGGCCTTGCGGAATTCTGCCTTGAAGTTAACCCAAGTGATGTCTTGTTCAGCATGCATGAACTTGAATCTATCCCACCAAGCTCTTGCGGTTCCCCCGAGGCAGTGGGCTGCATAAGCCACCTTCTCGCGATCTTCGGTGCATCCGACTAGCTCCAGGATTTCCTCAATGGAACGGACCCAGTCATCAGCATCCAGGGGTTCAGCAGTCTCGATGAAGGTTGGCGGTGCATGCTTCTTGAATTCTTCCAACGTGGAACGTCCATTGCCATTCCCCGCCGGCTGGCGGTTGTTGGCAACAGCTTGAGCAATCAGCTGAAGAGCTGCAGTGTTGGCTTGGCGTTCCTCTCGGAAAGCTTGGAGAAGCTAAGCCATGTCCATGCTTGGAGGAGGTGGTGGTGGAGCTTGGTCGTTGGTTTGGTCGCGGTCTGCCTCTGGCTGAGAGGATGCTCCGGCTTCGGGCTGCTGGGTAGAGGTACTAGTACGAGTTACAACAGGCATCCTGTTGGAGCGGTAAAAGGTCTCATGACTTGGAAGAGGAAAAGAAAGATAGATGGGTGCCTAGTAAGGGGGTGGGTGTGACACTAAATCAAATCATGCAAGGGCCGTAAGGCCAAAACACATCCATTAAAATCCAAATGGGTGATGTAGTTGTTTACACCTTCCCGAAGGAAGAATACGACATACATCCAGACACAACAAAAGCAAACACTAGATGGTTTCATATGAACCATACAAGGACTCGACTGCGCATAGGGGTTACACGACCTATCCTACCGTAGGGGTTACATCTGGCATATCCGAGTGGCGAATAATGCCTAAGCGGCGGAATGCTCGGTCGCGTATTCCGGCTCTTCTGGGTCTTCCTCCTTGTCTTCATCTGTCTGGGCTCCTTTGTCACTTGAGGGAGTGGGGGACTGGAGGAGTTGGATACGACGGTGCTTCGACGGTGGTGCAGGGAAAAGCTTGCGGTATTCCCTTGCTGTCATCCGGCGTCGCCGAGGTGGTTCTTCACCCTTGGAAGACACATCCTCGGAGGGCCTTCCGCCACGATATGCGATAGCAGATTGTCCAGAAGGTGCTCCTTCCTTCTTGATCCTGTTTGCCTTCTCTTGTGCTCGACGAAGAAGTGCCTTGGTCTTGTAAAGTTCTTCTCGAAGCTTCATTGATTCCGAGGCCAAGTCTTGTGCCAAGCTGTCGGCACATAGACTGAAGTAGGTCTAGAACCGTAGCGAGAGTCCATCCTTCAGTGGAGGGGCTAGTGCGCTGCTTTCTTCGTCACCTTCCTTCCGGTAAGGTAAGAAGCGAGTTGCCATCTTGGCTGCCATCTCCGGAAGAAGCTCGCGGAGACGGCTTAGTGCCTTGAGTGCAGCAGCCTCGGCAGCGAGTGGTAGTGTCGTCATCTGGGGTCCCTCGAAGAACCAACTTGTGGGAGGATCGTTTGCCTTTACGATTACTTCCACATGATACTCCACCTCAGTATCGCTCACCCAATGCTCGTGGTAGGTAAGGATGGGTGCCCGGTGGAACTGACACTCCTGGAGGCTATCCTCGAGAAGTAGGGGAAACCCAGTGGTCAGGTGCTCTTCGGGAACAGCGGCCATCTACAAAGGTGGAATAGGAGGGGTTAATAAGCTGAGGAAATCTCAGGTTTAGAAAAGAAGAGAGGTTCAGAAGGTTTTGAAAAAGGGGTCTCAACTAACTAACGCCCATGCTAACTAAGGCTTCCTACAGTCAGGATGGCTCTGATACCAGCTCTGTGGGGACCCCGACTCGTAAGTCGAGATCACCGAATGCACGTGTACAGTGATCCCAGAGATCAATGCTCACTGAACACACAGAAGCTGAAATAACAAGAGTCTTACATCCATACAAATAGTCTTACACGAATTAAGGCCATCACGGCCAAGTCTTACATAGATAGAGCCTCACGGGCTGAATGGGAAATAACTCAAGTAGCGGAAGTCTTCGATAAAACGGGTAGAACCCATGCCATCTGCCTTAACCCTACAGGCATTCTGACTGGGATAGCGTCCTAGTTCGCATGATCGTCTCCAAAGAACTCTTCCTCATAATCCTGCTCTTCCATGCCTCGCCAATTAAATAACCAGTGGCAAGCCAATGAGTACTTTGAATGTACTCGCAAGCAACCCATGATGTGGTTCAAGTAACAATGCAATTGAATAATAATGAACAATCTAGCAGGAGGCTAGAACAATATGCTATCATCAAGCTTATGCATCAATAACCTCGCGTAACCTTGAGAACAGGTTACCGACATCAACATGAATATAATTCATCTCATTGAGTCAAGTCACCACCTCGACTCATCACACACATACCAACACTGATGAAGTAAAATTCTGGACATAGTTTAAGTAGCACCACCCAACTGTCCATGACCGTGGACACGGCTATTCGAATAGTTTTACACTCTGCAGAGGTTGCGCACTTTACCCACAAGATCCGGGGAACTTCCGTGTCATCCACGACCGGCGGTACCTCAAGTACCCGGGGTAAGCACCCGGTCATTACCTTTCCTTAGACGACACTAACATAGAGTCCACTCGTTGGCACACGGCCCTCGGGTACAAACAATAGATCACGGGACTTGCCCTAATTTCAATGTTCACGCGTACCCGAAGGGACCAACGGTGTGTCCGGTGCCCTGTGAAAACAGTCATGGCCGCCTATCCAAGCACGACCCCGTCCCGGGAAAGACCTCAAGTCTTCCCGTCACTAGTAATGCGGGCACCATGCTAGTATCGACCTAAGTAATCAATAAAGCCCCGTCCCATAAGGGGTAGTGTGGTTGCACATGTTTGGTTGACGGTAGTCACACATAAATCTAATCCATCATTCCACCATGCACACGATATTGCCGGCACATCACTTCTTTCTCAAGTGATGACCTAACACTTCATCACCCTCGGGCATTAGGGGCACCCGATGGGTTCATGCAAAGTTTTCAACTACGGGGGTTCATATCACACATGCATCACATAAGCATCAAGACCAACTATTGCATGTCATCTAGCATATAGCAAGATCAACAATAGAGCATGCATCATGTGGTGGTTCATCTAGGTTACCATCGTAACCCTATCATCATGCATCGGAAACAAACGGGTTCCGAAGAACAAGTGTATCATGGTCAAAGGGCTGCTTGCCTGGATTGGCTTGGTCTTCAAAGTCTTCTAGTCCTTCCCCTTCCTCTTCCACAGCAACTTCGTCAAATACGGGATCTATATGTCGCATAATAACCACGGAAAAATAAGAATACACATAAAACAGAAAAACCAAAGTGCTCAGAAAAATGTCAACTCATTTTTGTAAAATACTAGAGGGTTTTCTAAGATGGGGAAAAATCTTAGTTGGGGTTTCGGAGTTACAGAATAGGATATATAGATTTTTGAACAGGAGTTATACTGCTCAAATTTGAATTTAAATTTGAACAGTACAGAAAAGTTTCATGGATTTGAATAAAAGTGTTACCATTAAATAGGTTGGAATATTAGAAGATTTTAGGAGTTGGAAATATTTAATTTGGAACAATATTCTTTTCTGCATAAATGTTTAAAACATTAACAGATAAGAAAAAGAGAAAAAGGGTCCTGTGCACTGGGCCAGAAGAGGCCACAGTGCACGGCCCAGACGGCTCGGCCTGGCCGCACGGAGCCAGCGCGCGCGCACGTCAGGTTTCAAACCTGACGGGCGGGGCCCGTGGGTCAGCGGCACAGAGGAGGGGAGAGAGGTGGGGGGATGACAGACGGGGCCCGCCTGTCATCTCTAACCCCGCGGTCACGGCGGCGGCGAGCTCACCGGCGACGATACCGGCCACGGCGACGGCAACGGAGGGCAGGGTCGAGCTCAGCGTCGTGTCGCGGTTGCAGTGGTGGTAGCGCGGCACGGCGGGGAGCCCTGGTTCGCCGGCGACGAGGTGTGACGGCGGAGGCTCGTCGGAGGACGGTGGTCGGGGTCGTTTCCGACTGCAAATGGAGGGGGAAGAAGAGGGGAAAGGGTCAGTGGTGTGCTGCGGTTCCGAAACAGGTGGAAGGAGGGGCAGGGGAGGCCTGTACCTCGAGATCGCCGGCGGCCCGACGCGGCGGAGCTCCGGTCGATCCCGAGCACTGGGGCGCTCCGGGGTCGAACTAGTGATGCAGGAGGGATCAGTGGGGTGGTGCGAGGCTGATGGTGGTGTTGGAGGAGCTCGGGGAGGCCTATTTATAGGGGCCCGACGGGGACCCGTGGTCCAGTGCGCCGGCGAGCTCCGGCTCGTCGCTACAGCGCACGGGAGGCTACGAGGGTGAGTCAGGGGAGTTGCTGGACGAGTCCCACGCCCAGCTGAGGTAAGAGGAGGAGCGGGGAAGTGCCAGAGGAGCGTGCGCGTGTGGAGCAGAGGAGTGGCCGAAGCGGGCGGCCGGTGCGCGTGCGGCGACGCTCACTGGAGGGCGCAGGAGGAGGGGGGACAGCGCCGGTGACGTCGCGGACGTCGAGGCGCCTCGACTGGCGCGAGGGGGAGGCTCGAGGTGGTCGGGGATCAACGATTGGCCCGAGCCAGCGTGCGGGAGCACTGTTCACGCGCTCCAGAGCGCGCGTGTGACCGGCATCAGCGTGCTCTCGCTGGTTTGGCCCGTCCCAGCGTGTCCAACAGTGTCTGGGGTGATGAGGGGGTAGTAAAGAATTGCCCTAAGGCCTTGGATGCTCTGGGGTTGCAGAGAGAGAGGGAGAGGGATGGTAACAAGATGAAAGTGGGTTGTACAGCAAGGTAAAGCTGGGGTTTCACCCCTCAATCATGGAGCTGGGGTGCTGAGGGAGTTACTGGGGTTTGCTGGTAACCCAATGAGTCTGTGGTAAGAAGTTGAGGCCATGGAGAAAAGTGAAAGTGGTAAAAATGGGGGTTTTAGAATTTCTGCAGAAGGTGTTTGATCTGTGTTTGATCAAGCAAATGGAGTCCACTTGACATGGCACTTGACAGGGCTGAAAGACATGAGAAAGTAGGGTGCTTCACCAAATTTGGGCTCATTTGAAGAAACTAGCCAATGTAACTTTGGTGAACCCTAGAAATCAACAGAAACAGTTCCATCTTGATTGAGTCAAGCTAATCATCTCCCCTTGATGCACCACTTGGTGTAGCATCCTTATTTGGGGTATTGATCATGCTCACAAAGTATGAGGCTCCAGATAAAAAGTTGGTAATGTAAAGTTGTTCAAATTGGCATTTGAACAGAAAGGGTTTTGAGGTGATCTGATCAAGTTGCTCTATTCCAAATCTTGTGCCATTTGGTCTAGGTGCCTTATTAGGCCATTCTAGCAAGTGCACCAAGTTTGAGAGCATTTGGACAAGTTTGGCAATGTAAAGTTGCTCAAACTTCAAATATGGACAGAATGGTTATGAAGGGGTTTGAGGAGGTTTTCTTGCTTTCCAAGGCATGGGACTTGGCAAGATCATCAAATATGTCATATGTGACATGATAGAATTTCCCTTGAATTTTTGAAGAAAAATTCCTTTGTAAATATTTCAAAAGCTTGAAATATCCAGAAAGGGTTTTAGAGGGTTTAGCCCATTATTTTGAACATGACCAAGTGTTGAAACTCTTATATATGGACAATATATGTCCTCTGAGTCTCTCTGAATTTTGGCAAATATTTTTGAAAGAGTAAAGTGCAAGCGCGGTCCTAATTCTTTTTTAAAAATGTCACTTGGGTCCTAATTCTTTCAAAATGCATATCTGGGTCCTAAATCTTTCTAAGTTGTTCACGCGAGGTCCTATTTTCGTCTAATCGCCTCTGACCAGCTCGCGTGGCGCTTTGCCCGCCGCCACGTTGACTCAAGGGCCCACGCGGGAGATTTCCCGCGGCTGGAGATTGGGAATTTAAGCAATGTGGCCCCTGGAGTTTACGCTTTCCTCATTCCCCAGTCCCTAGGTCTTCTGCTCGCTCTCTCCCTCTCTCTGGCTCCGTCGCCGACACTGCCATGTCCGCCGCCGCGAGCTCGTCTGCCGTGAAGCACCACGGGAAGACGGTTGTCCAAGAGGAATGTACGTCATCCATGGATCGACCAGTTTTGATTCGGCTGGTATCAAAACTGCTCGATCCATGGCTGACGTACCCACCTCTCACCAAAAAATTAAAATATTTGTTCGGTCCATTTTCACAGTAATAATGTTGGCAAAGATTTGGTGGAATCTGACAGAAATTGAGTAACAAAATTCAGCAAAAAAGAAACACAGGAACACAGAAACATCAAATCGATTGGGGCACTTGTAGAAAATGTTACATGGTGATTGGGGCACTTGTAGAAAATCCTGCCAGACCGATTTTGACAGAAGATGAATTGTAATGCGGCAGCTAGGGCATGGTACCAACGGCAGCAGACCAACTAGTGCCGGCGATGAGATGAGCATGGAGAAAAGGGCTAATGCCGGAGGTGGAAGAGGCGCTTGGACAACCGTCTGCCCGTGGTGCTTCACGACAGACGAGCTCGCGGCGGCGGACACGGCGGCGACATCGTCAGAGAGAGGGAGAGAGCGAGCAGAAGACCTAGGGACCGGGGAATGAGGAAAGCATAAACTCCAGGGGCCACATTGCTTGAATTACCAACCGCCAGCCACGGGAAATCTCCCGCGTGGGCCCTCCAGTCGACGTGGCGGCGGTCAAAGCGCCACGCGAGCTGGTCAGCGGCGATCAGACGAAAATAGGACCTCGCGTGAACAACTTAGAAAGATTTAGGACCCAGATATGCATTTTGAAAGAATTAGGACCCAAGCGACACTTCCAGAAAAGAATTAGGACCGCGCTTGCATTTTACTCTTTTTGAAATAGCTAAATAATTTTCCCCTATTAAAGACCATTTCTAGCCTTAAGAAAAAGCTTTTAAATAAAATAGGAAAATAACTTTTAAAATTATACCTTTGTGGTTTCTGGGAGTCCTATGACTACTAGGTCTCAAATAAACCTTTTGAAATAATTTTCACACCCTTAATCAAGTACTTGCAGTGCAAACCTCAATTCAGGGGTTTTTGGAAAACTAAATTTATAAAATACCTTTTTGGCCAAATTAATTTGTAAGAAAATACTATACTGCTATATATCACTTGGCATGATCATTGGGCAGAAGTTTTGGATAAGGAGATGAAATCTATAAGAGGTCATAGTTGACTTTAATGAGCACATGAAAAAGCAAATGAAGAAAACTCAATTCCAAATAAAAGCCAAATGATGCTAAAAAAATTTGTTGGTCCAAATTTTTATGCTTCAAAGTTACAAACAACATGTTACAAAATGCAGTGTGTGACAATGTGAAGAAGCAAAAACTTTGGATCAACCGATACTAACCGATAATTGTTCATGAAGAAAGGTGGGATGCCTACCGGGGCATGCCCAAGCTTAGATCCTTGAGACTTCTTGAAATAATATCTTGTGATACTTTGGGCATCCGCAAGCTTCAGCTCTTGTGTCTTCTTCATTCCTGTTATATCACGGTTTCCCTAAATCTTAAAAACTTCATCCACACAAAACTCAACAAGAACTCGTGAGATAAGTTAGTATAAATCAATGCAATAACCTTATCATTATCTACTAAAGAAAATCACTAAAATTATCATTTAACATTGTATACTAAATGCATCTGCATAACTAATACTCCTATCCTCAAAAAGAATCATTAAACATAAAAACATACACAAACAATGCAACCATAACAGCAATCTGTCAAAACAATACAGTCTGTAAATAATGCAAGAGGATCCATACTTCCCTAACTCAAAAAATTCTGAAATTTTCACATCCTGTAGGAAATTTGTTATAGCTTCCTATGCAAAAACATTCAACGTTATATCACATTCTGACTTTTGTCATGAATTTTTGCAATAGCGACAAACTTTCTGTCTTAAAACAACAACATGTAGACTTGCAAGATAAGCATGGTAAAAGGTATCCTTGACACTTTTATTAGAATAAAGGATACAAAACATTATTATGAACAACAGCAAGAAAATACTAGCAAAATAAAATGACGCTCCATGCAAAACACATGAAATGTGATGAACGAAAACATAGCGTCTAGTGAGGTTATCGATAATGTTGAAGATTGTCGGTGTACAAAAAGAGGGGTACACTTTTTGTACCCCTATGACTGTGCACGGGCAGTCTGAGCCACGGTGCAACCACACCAAGCATGGCAAGGGAGGCAAGCCGGGGTGAGACTGAAGCTCGATGGAGACTGGAGCGACGCCAAGAACAAGACCAGAAAGAGCAAAGGGGCGAAACGGCTTCCCCCGGCAAGATCCTTGCCGTGGCTGGCTCTGGTAGCCCCGGCAAGACCCTTGCCGCGACAGCTCGCCCCGCGCCTACGGGGAGAATCACCCTTGAGTCCACCGCCCCCATGGGGCAAGGATTCGGGACATATCCCCGTGGTAGCATGTAATCTTTGTGAAGACATTCAAGATCAGATGCAAGTTAAGAAGACGACGACCCTTGGCGGGATCCCAGCCAAAGAGGACTAGAAGGACCCCGGCAAGCACCTTGCCGGGGATGACAGCAGGCGCCACGGCAAGGCCCTTGCCGGGGGCCCCGGCAAGGCCCTTGCCGAGGACACCCGCGGGGCCACCGTCAGGCCCACATCAACTGGGTTCCACCGACCCACGCATCTGCCGACCCAACCAGCTGGAGAAGCTCCTGCGTGGCAACCCACAGATCTTCGTGGAGACCCGCCGTTGCGCCACCTCAAATGCCTGTCTGCCTACATGGCACCTCAGGCACCGCTGGCCAGGGCACGTGTCAACACGAGGAGGAGCAGCGACGGACAAGACGGACGTCTCCCTCGTCCCCGATAAAGCAAGGACACCTAAGCTGGGTGCATTAAATGCACCTTGTCCTGCAAAGCGAGGGATAACCTCGCATCACTGTACCCTTTCCACCTCCTGTGTGTCACTGTGGCAACCCCTTTTCCCTATAAAAGGAGGCCTGAGGCGACCAGGGGGAGGATTCAGCTTTTTAGAACTCCTCACGACTCTCTTGGAGCTCCTCGTTAGCTGAAGAACACCTACATATAATCCACCAAAGCAGGAGTAGGGTTTTACACATCTTGGCGGCCCGAACCTGGGTAAAGGAACCGTGTCCTGACTGTTAGATCCGCTCTTCTCTCAATCCAGCGCCCCGCAACCGTAGTAGGGATTCTTGTTATCCCATAGGTGTCGATCCAAATACACCGACATCTTTGGCGCGCCAGGTAGGGGGCGCAGTTGTGAGAATCGGCTTTAGCGGTTAGTTCGGCGTTCCTGCGAAGTCATGGCACCCAAGAAGAAGACGACGGTGGCGGTTGGCCAGTCGGAAGCCGGACAGCCCGTCCTGACGCGGGCGAGCAGCGGACCAGTCGCGGAAAGGACTCGGGGCGCTGCTCGCGAACACCAACGCCATCCCGACAGCCGGAGTCTAGGAGGTGGCGACGTTTGTGCGCCTGGTAACGGGCCACACACCACTAGTTCCAAAGATGGAGCCCGACCCTCCGCGGGTGGCGCGGGGCCTTCCAGGGTCGCGGCCGCCTCACCCGAAGGCGACGCAAGGGCCTCCAGAACTCCCACGCCGGCGCCAACAGCGTGCTCTTCTCAAGTAGCACGCGACGAACGGCGTCGTCACCTCGAAGATCTCGGGCATCGCCATGGGAAGGGCCCCGAGCGCCACTCCCGAGACGTAGAAGACCTGCCCGCCCGCCGAAGCGTTGGTGGAGACGTTAGGCAACCGCGGGATCATGATGGAGCTCCCCCTGACACGGTCAGGGGTCGAAGTGTGTCACGGTCCGCGCAGGTTTCACTACCGTTGACACCAGCCGAAACTTTGACACGCGTGCAGTTGCTCCTCGACTTTCCTCCCGTTACGGGGAAATTTGACGAATGGAGAGCCACCATCCGAAGCCTTGTCGCAGTCGCCAACTGGGATGACCTAAATCCAGCGGAGCTCCCAGGCTCCGATGGAGTCCCATGCACCGGCGGCGGGAGAGCTGGCAGCGTCGTGGCTACGGTGCATTCGCCTCCTCCTCGTCCAGTGCAGCGTGCGTCGACCCGTCGAGACGTCGCGGGCGATGCCACCTCCATAGCGTCGTCCGACCCACGAACCGGCGGCGACCAGCGTCAAGTTCTTCAGGAGCGAGCTCATGAGAACGCTCGAACTACCACCGAGCGCCGGCACGGAACGCGCCACCAGTCAGACAGGCGAGCAGGGCCTGCTGCGGACCGCCCAGCACCGGAAAGCCCTGGAGGTCTACCCTACGAGGTAGGTTGTCCAGCTTTCACTCGTGAGATGCGGCAGTTCCAGTGGCCCTCTCACCGCACCTTCAAGCCTGACGTTGGCGAGAAGTACAACAGCAAGACCCACACGTTGGAGTTCCTCAGCATCTACACCATCGCGATGCAAGCTGCCGGGGCCCGCGACGATAAGGTGCTTGCGAATTACTTTTTGTTGGCTCTTAAACCTAACGCCATGTCGTGGTTGATGCACTTGCTAGTAGACTCTATTTACTCCTGGTCCGACTTGTGCCATGAGTTTGTTGGCGCCTCTACCGGAGGCCACCAAGCCCATGGCCAAGCAAGTGACCTGCATGTCATACCCCAGAAGGAAGGCGAGACTCTGCGCAAGTACATATAGAGATTCAGCCGGGTACAGTACAATATCCCCGATGTTCACCCTGCCGCCATCATCAGCGCGTTCCACCAGAACGTGCGAAATCGCAAGATGCGTGAAGAGCTGGCGATGACCAAGGTGAAGGATGTGGCAGAACTCTACGTTCTCGCTGAAAGATGTGCCTGGGCCGAAGAGGGAAGGAAGTACCCCGGCGAAAGCACCGGTGCGGAAACCGACTCCTTGGACGAGGATACCCCTGCTCCAGCGAAGAAGGGCCGGAACCGTAACAGGAAGTGCAAGGGGAAGGCCGTGCTTGCCGTCGAGACATCTGATGACACCGGCTCCGCCAAGAAAACCAAGGCGGGTGAACCTGGGAAAGAAATTGCTAGGTGTGTCGCCTGTTGGGCATTGGCGGCTGCAGAGAAGCCAGGAAACTCCGGCAAGCGATACTGCAAGATCCATCGCACCAATGGCTATGATCTCCAGGACTGCCACCAGGTTGAGCTCCTTGCTAAGAAGTAGAGAGCTGAATATGAAAGGCGGGACAAGGAGAAGGGCCAAGACGGCGCTGAGGGATCCAGCAAGAAGCGTGACGGCCAAGCAGGCCGTCACGGCAAGGATAAACAGCAAGAAAGGCCCGCCCGGGGCCGCGATAGAAGACCTGAAGACGACGATCACGAAGAGGACGACGAGTCCGGCGGCCAAGAGTTTCAGAACGCTACGGACGCCATGTGCGTCGATGGTGGCGCCTCGCTGCATGCTTCTCACCGCCAGCTTAAACAGTGGGCGCGAGAGATTATTGCGGCAGAGCCATCGCCCGGTGCCCAAAAGCTGCTGAAATGGTCCAGCACATCTATCATCTTTGACGCCGAGGATCACCCTGATCGCACTACTGCGGTCGGGTGCTTGCCATTGTTGGTTTCACCGACAATACGCAACCTCAAGGTGACGAAGATGCTAGTAGATGGCAGGGCCGGTCTGAACCTACGTTCGCCCACCGTGATCAAGAAGCTGCAAGTTCCTGATGGAGACCTCGAGGAGACGGGCGCGTTTCAGGGGGTCAGCCCAGGGAGGAGTCAACCGAAGGGGAAAGTCACGCTGCCCGTGACTTTTGGGAGTGATCTGAACTACAGGACAGAGAGGATCGTGTTCGATGTTGCCAAGATCCCCTGCCTTACAATGGGATCGTTGGCCGCCCAGCGCTGCCCAAGTTCATGGCAGCATCACACTATGCCTACAACACCCTGAAGATGCCAGGGCCCGTGACGATCATCACTATCCCCTCCGACAAGAAAGATGCGCTGATTTGCGCCGACCAATTGTACCAGCAAGCAGTTGAAGCAACTGCCGCTACCGGGGCACTTGGTCCTGCCACTGGAGCCCCGGGAGGGAAGAAGAAGAAGACATGCGAGACCTCGGGCGCCCACTCCGGCAAGCGCACCTCTTCGGAGTGCTGTGCTCACGTCATGGACGTGCCTGAGAGCTCCACCGAAAAGAAGAAGACCGGCGAGACCTCAGACACCCACTCCGGCAAACGCACCTCTTCGGAGTGTCGCGCTCCCGTCGAGGATGTGCCAGAGAGCTCCACCGACAGAAACAAGAGATCCAGGGCTACGCCGCCAGGAACCAAGAAGGTTTCTGTCAAGGAGGACGGCACGGGAGGGGCTTTTACCATAAGCTCCGCCCTTGACAAAAAATAGGAAGACGCGCTCGTCACCTTCCTGCGGGCGAATGTCGACGTGTTTGCCTGGCAAGCATCCAACATCCCCGGCGTTCTCATGGAGGTGATTGAGCACCACCTTGCTATCTGCCCTCATGTGCGGCCCATCAAGCAGAAGGTCAGAAAGCAAGCTTTGGAATGGTAAGAGTTCATCACCGAGGAGATCCGGAAACTGGAAGTTGCGGGTTTGGTGGGAGGAGTGCTCCACCCAACGTGGTTGGCCAATCCAATGGTAGTGCGCAAGGCAAATGGGAAGTGGAGGCTGTGTATTGATTACACAGATATCAATAAAGCTTGTCCCAAGGACCCCTTCCCGTTGCCGCGCATAGACCAGATTGTCGACTCCACGGCAGGGTGTGACCTGCTGTCATTCCTCGATGCCTACTCCGGCTACCACCAGATCTTCATGGCGAGAGAAGACGAAGAGAAGACAGCATTCATCACCCCATGTGGCCCGTACTGTTTCGTACGAATGCCTTTCAGGTTGAAGAGTGCCGGCTCGACGTTTGCAAGGGCAGTCCAGATTGGTTTTGAACCCCAGCTCCATAGAAATATGGAGGTTTATATGAATGATATAGTGGTCAAAACCAAGAACAAGGCAACCCTTGTACCGGATTTGCATGAAACATTTGTGAACCTGCGCAAGATCAACCTCAAGCTGAAACCTGAGAAGTGCGTCTTTGGCGTTCCGTCTGGCAAGCTTCTCGGGTTCTTTGTGTCGCAGCGTGGGATAGAAGCCAATCCGGACAAGATCAAAGCCATGGAGCAGATTGAAGCACCCAAATGGGTCAAGGATGTGCGTCGGCTTGCTGGCTGCGTTGCCGCCATGAGCAGATTCATTTCCATGTCTGCTGAGCGCGCCCTCCCCTTTTTCAAGATTTTGAAAAAGGCGGGGCCAATGGAGTGGACGCCGGAAGCCGAAGCAGCGTTACTGGATCTGAAGAAGTATCTTTCCTCCATGCCAATACTGGTTGCGCCGCGACCACATGAACCGTTGCTGCTATACTTAGCGACAACGAACCAGGTGGTCAGCGCTGCACTGGTGCCGTAGAGAGAAATCGATGATGAGGTGATAGCAGCAACGGTGCCTGGTGCCACTGGCGCAGAGGCGACACAGCCGATTGGAGTGCAGCCGAAGAAGAAGATGATGCAGCACCCGTTCTACTTTTGTTAGCTCCCTCTTGCAGGGGGCTAGGTCAAGGTACTCCGGTGTGCGGAAATTGCTCTTCAGCCTTCTTATGGCCTCGAGTAAGCTGCGTCACTACTTCCAGGCACACGAGATCACTGTCGTCACTCACCTCCCTCTGCAACGGATATTGCACAACCCAGATGCAACGGGAGCAATTGTAGAGTGGGCACTAGAGCTGTCCAACTTTGGCTTCAAGTTTGAAACTACCTCGACAATTCAGAGCCGAGTCCCGGCAGAGTTCGTCGCAGAATGGACCGCAACGCCTGATGAAGAAGTCCAAGAAACTTCTCTCCCCGGCAAAGAGGCAAGTTGCAACTGGATCATGTACTTTGATGGGGCTTTCTCCTTGTAGGGCGCCGGGGCCGGCGTACTGCTGGTCGTGCCCACTAGAGAGCAACTCAAGTACGTGGTCCAGATGCACTTCCCTAGGGAGGTATCAACGAACAACACTGCCGAGTATGAGGGGCTGCTTGCTGGTCTTAGGATAGCGGCAGACCTCGGAATCAAGAAGCTCATTGTCAGGGGCGACTCGCAGCTTGTCATCAAACAAGTCAACAAGGATTCCCAGAGCCCGATGATGAGGGCCTACGTCGATGAAGTGAGAAAGTTGGCAGAGCGCTTTGACGGTATACAGGCAGAACACGTTCCCCGAGCAGAGAACGACATCGCCGATTACCTGTCAAAGCGCGCTGCCCTCAAACTACCTGTGAACTAGGTACCTTTGTGCTTCAGCTTTCTCAGCCATCCGTTGATCCATCAACAAAGCAGAACAAGAGGAGGAAGTCAGGGCCCGGCAAGTACTTCCCCGCCGAAGTACCCGGAGCCGCCGTCAAAGATGTTGCCGGAGACACCGAGCCCGCCACCGGAGGGCTAACTCCGGCGGAGCGTCAAGCTTTTGCCGTCGAGATGGCCACTCCCTTGGCGGAGGAAATGCCTTTAGTCCTCGCCGTCGAGCCCCAGGCTCTAGCGTGGGCGCAGCATACCGTCCGATTCCTTCAGACTGTGGAACTTCCTGAAGAGCAGGAAGAAGCGGAGAAAGTAGCCCGTCGGTCCGCCATGTACCAGTTCGTCGATGACGTCCTGTACAGGAGGAGACCGAACGGTGTGAAATTGAAGTGCATCCCTCGAGAGGAAGGACTGGAGCTGTTGGCAGAGATACATGGAGGCATGTGTGGATCCCATATAGGGTCGAGAGCCCTTGCCAGCAAGGCATTCCGGCAAGGCTTCTTCTGGCCCACTGCCCTCCAAGATGCGGCGGCGCTGGTCACCAGGTGTGAAGCATGCCAATTCCATTCAAAGAAACTTCATCAACCAGCTCAAGCCCTTCAAACCATTCCTCTCTCCTGGCCCTTCTTGGTCTGGGGGCTCGACATACTGAGCCCTTTCCCCCGCGCCGTCGGGGGCTTTGAGTACTTGTACGTTGCAATCGACAAGTTCACAAAGTGGCCAGAAGTGGAGGCAGTGAGGAAGGTCACAGCTCAGTCAGCCGTCAAGTTCTTCAAGGGACTAGTGTGCCATTTTGGTGTACCCAACAGGATTATCACCGACAACGGCACGCAGTTTACAAGCCGCACCTTCATGCAATATACCCAAGACCTCGGCAACAAGGTCTGTTTCGCTTCCGTTGCTCACCCCCAAAGCAATGGTCAAGCTGAGAGGGCAAATGCTGAAGTGCTGCGAGGATTAAGGACAAAGACCTTTGACAGGCTGCACAAGAGCGGGAGGCGCTGGATTGATGAATTGCCGGCGGTTCTTTGGTCGATCAGGACGACGCCAAATCGAGCCACCGGCCATACGCCCTTTGCCCTGATATACGGGGCAGAAGCAGTTCTCCCCACAGGACTCATATACGGGTCGCCTCGAGTGCTCGCTTATGATGAGCTTGAGCAAGAGCAATTGCGACAAGACGACGTAATGCTCCTTGAGGAAGATCGTCTTCGGGCGGCTGTGAGAGCAGCGCGCTACCAGCAAGCCTTGTGCCGCTACCATAGCCGCAAGATTCATGCTCGAAGCTTTGAGGAAGGTGACCTTGTTCTCCGGCGCATTCAATCGGCCAGGAATACGAACAAGTTGACGCCGAAGTGGGAGGGCCCTTATCGGGTAATACGAGTCACCAGGCCTTGCGCAGTCCGCCTGGAGACCGAGGATGCCGTTCTGGTGAGTAACTCTTGGAACATCGAGCATCTTCGCAAGTTTTACCCATAAGGCGCGGCTTGCCGGGCCTCCCAGCAAACCACCCTTTTGTACGAGCCTTGCCGGCAAGGCATGTAACCCTTTGTACAAAGCCAAGCGCAGACCCTGAGCATAAATAAATGAAGCGTTGGCACCCTAAGTTTTAGCATGCATGCTGAGTCGAATCTCGTCCTTGGTTAGGGTTGATAGTGCTTAGCAGCGACTAACCCCTAGCTTAGAGGTCGAGTCTTTGTCTTTCCTTTGTCTTCCTTGGTTCATAGTTCGCGCAGACATCCTTGCCGAAGCCACTTGGAGGAGAGAAAGAAGAAGAAGACTAGTGCCTAGGCCCCGGCAAGCCAGTATTGCCGGAGGCTGCAAGGGCAAGAATTCGCCCACAGCAGGCCAGGGTTGCTGGGGGCTGCAGCTTCAGATAAGTCCTTTATCCTTATCATGCATTCCATTATGTACTTAGGTATGTGAAACCTCGTTCTTTTCCTTAAATCTACCGTGCTCCCGTAACTCTAGGCCCTGAGGCTCGTTCCTGGGGCTAGGTTCGGTCGTAGTCGCGGCAGCAGAAGGACTAAACGAGGAGCCTGAGCCCGCTTCATCCCTGCCTCCGCCAAGGGCATGAGAAAGGTCGAGCGAAGTAGGGAAACGGCAGGGCCTGTTGCCGGGCGAGAAAATGTTTATCTTAAGGATATCAGGGATTTATTCCCTGTTGTGGGTTTTTACCTACGAACAAATGACCCGGCAAACATTACTTTTTCATTAAAAACATTCCATTCTGGTACAGTCCATAGGGAATGAAAAAACATGAATAAGGAGATTACAAGTTTTAAACTTAACAGATGCCCGAAGGCTTACAGACTAAAAAGAGATAAGATGCCCGTAATGCCTTTCTAGTCCCTCTCCTCAGGATGTAGGTAAAGGAGGAGAGAAGGGCAAAAGGGGCGCCTAGGCGAGCTACGGGTGACAGAAGACACCGAGAAGGCATCTCGGCGGCCTCCCCAGGGCTGGACGGTGATGACGGCGCCGGAGGCTGAGCTCGAAGACGAGGCGGCAGGACGTCAGTAGGAGACGAAGGCGTCGATGCCCGCGTACTCCGACATGCTGTCCTTGCCGCCCGCCTTCTTCCTCTTCCTCTTCCGCAGTCTCCCTACGCCAGCTGCCAAGGAGACGGCCCCGAGAAGTTCAAGGAGCCGGCGACGCGGATGATGGGGCCGCCGGTGCCACTAGGAGCGGCGCCCGACACCTAGTCGGACCCGTCATCCTGCCGCCCCCCGCCCTCGTCGTCGCTGTCGCTGTCCTCCTCGTCACCCTTGTTCGAGGAGGAGTCTTCATCATCAGAGGATCTCTCCATGCAGCACCTCGCGCGAGTCCCGAAGTGCCCGAAGACCTTGACAGAGAGGTGGACATCCCCCATCAACTTGAAGTGGAGGGTGAGCCCATCCGTCAGGCTGTGGATGCGAGCGAACCTCTTCCATCCTTGGCGAAGATACATCACATGAGGGGCAGGGAAGTCGATGCGGGCCAGCGTGCCACTGATCTCACAACCCCTCATGTGCAACCGCAGCGACTCCGGCGGATTCGCCTCCATCTCCCGCGCAAACGGAGTCGGGAGACGAAGGCGATAGCGCGGCGACCCCCGTATCCTAATGAAGAATTCACAGGGGTCATCTCTAACGTGACCGTCCACTGGAGGAGGAGCTGCTGGCAGGGGCGAGGCCGGCGGGCCGCCCCGTCCTCCTCTTCCCCGAGCACCCCGGCCTCGCCCACGGCCCCGCCCCCTCCCTCTTCCCCTCGTGGCTAGTTCGGCCACTGCGGGTGCAGGAGAAGGGGGGACGCGCTGTCGAGCAACGACCCTCGCCGCAATCGTTGAGGAGCCGGGGTTTTCCTTCTTCATGGCGTATAGAAGGAAGGAGCAGAAGCTGAAGGAGAAAGAAGATGGACAAGTGCAGGGCGCCGTCCCCTCCCTCCACCCTTTATAAAGGGGGTGGGGCTGGACCTCGACCGCCCCGCTCGGCCAATCAAGACACGGAGGGCGAAGGGCGGCTGGGACCGACCCGCCGCCCCAACCAGCCACGGCTCGGTTTCCCGCCTCCAACGCTCGCCACCTCGAACGCATGGGAGCCACGTGGCGAACCCGCAGGACCGAAGGGACGGGTGAGGCGACCTCTCCCCACCCCGTGATCGTGGGGAGTTGACGCCTAGCAGACCGTGCCTCGGCCCCATCCGGTCAGCGGGCCACGCCCCCGCACCTCCCCCCGTTTATGGGGAAGGCGCGGGCCACCTCCTTTCGCATTTACTGCGACGTGACGCATACCTGCGGAAACCGCCCCACGCATGCCGCCCACGTCACGCACGCCCCTCCACCCCGCGCCGCGCGCGCGGGTTGTGGGAGGCGCAGCGCACAGAAATTTTACCACGGTGAAAACCACCCCGCCTGCCTGTGCACCGTTCTGGGCCTGGCCCAACAACGTGTCGCACTTATGTGTGGCCCAGGCCCGGGTGCTCCTGTCGGTGTACAAAAAGAGGGGTACACTTTTTGTACCCCTATGACTGTGCACGGGCAGTCTGAGCCACGGCACCACCACACCAAGCATGGCAAGGGAGGCAAGCCGGGGCGAGACTGAAGCTCGATGGATACTGGAGCGACGCCAAGAACAAGACCACAAAGAGCAAAGGGGCGAAACGGCTTCCCCCGGCAAGATCCTTGCCGGGGCCGGCTCTAGCAGCCCCGGCAAGACCCTTGCCGCGGCAGCTTGCCCGCGCCTACGGGGCAAATCACCCTTGAGTCCAACGCCCCCATGGGGCAAGGATTCGGGAGATATCCCCCTGGTAGCATGCAGATCTTTGTGAAGGCATTCAAGATCAGATGCAAGTTAAGAAGACGACGACCCTTGGCGGGATCCCAGCCAAGGAGGACTAGAAGGCCCCCGGCAAGCACCTTGCCGGGGATGACAGCAAGCGCCACAGCAAGCACCTTGCCGGGGCCCCCGGCAAGGCCCTTGCCGAGGACACCCACGGGGCCACCGTCAGGCCCACATCAACTTCGTTCCACCGACCCACGCAGCTACCGATCCAACCAGCTGGACAAGCTCCTGCGTGGCAACCCACAGATCTTCGTGGAGACCCGTCGTTGCGCCACCTCAGCTGCCTGTCTGCCTACATGGCACCTCAGGCACCGCTGGCCAGGGCGCGTGTCAACACGAGGAGGAGCGGCGACGGACAAGACGGACATCTCCCCCCCGTCCCAGATAAAGCAAGGACACCTAAACTTGGCGCATTAAATGCACCTTGTCCTATAATGCGAGGGATAACCTCGCATCACTGTACCCTTTCCACCTTCTGTGTGTCACCGTGGCAACCCCTTTTCCCTATAAAAGGAGGCCCGAGGCGACCAGGAGGAGGATTCGGCTTTTTAGAACTCCTCACGACTCTCTTGGAGCTCCTCGTTAGCTAAAGAACACCTACATATAATCCACCAAAGCAGGAGTAGGGTTTTACTCATCTTGGCGGCCCGAACCTGGGTAAAGGAACCATGTCCTGACTGTTAGATCCGCTCTTCTCTCAATCCCGCGCCCTGCAATCGTAGTAGGGATTCTTGTGATCCCATAGGTGTCGATCCAAATACACCGACAAAGATGAAAGAGGGGATGCCTTTCGGGGCATCCCCAAGCTTAGTTGCTTGGGTATTCCTTGAATATTACCTTGGGGTGCCTTGGGAATCCCCAAGCTAAGAGTCTTGCCACTCCTTATTCTCCTCATATCAATATCTCACCGAAAACTTGAAAACTTCAATCACACAAAACTTAACAGAACTTCATGAGACGAGTTAGTATAATAAAGCAAATCATTCACCTTTGTATTGTCAAAGAAAAAAGTCATAATTGTTTCCACACAATGCCTACTGTAGCATAACATTTCTACAATTTATATTGATCAATATAAGCCATAGAAACTAGAAAATAAGCGAACTATGCATTGAAAATAGAATATGTCAAAAAGAGAACAGTCTATAATGATCTGGATAACCACCATACTTATTCAACTCTGAAAATTCTGAAAAATTAGGACAACGTAGTAAATTTGTATACCAGTCATGTGTCTACGCTTAATTGTCATGTTCCAGTGATATATATAATTTTCTGCACTGGACGCAAAACTTTCTGTTTTTGCACAAAATCAAATCAACTATCATCCACACTATCCCATAGGTTTTACTTGGCACTTTATTGAAACCAAACATGTAAAACATGATTACTACAGTAGCTTAACCATGTGAACACACAAAAACAGTAGGTGTACGTGTTGGGTTGTCTGCCAACAAGCACTTTTCTTTAATGCCTTTTAGCTAGGCATAATGATATCAACGATGCTCACATAGAAGTAAAGAATTGAAATATAACGTGAGCTTCATGAATCACGAGTTCCTCTCTCATAATAATTTTCATTAGCATCATGAATTGATTCATCAATATAAGCATCACACAAAGCATTCATTTCATTATCTACAAGCATAGAAATTTCATTACTCTCCACATAAGCAAATTTATTCTCATGAATAGTGATGGGAGCATCATATGAAACTCGAATACTATAAATTGTTTCCATATTAAAAGACTAATGTTCAGTAAAATTATATTAAAAATTATGACAATAATTATCACTAATTTTTAGAACATAATTATCATCACAATAATCATCATAAGTAGCATGATTGTTCTCATCATATATAGGAGGCATGCAGTCATCATAGAAAATTTGATCATCCAAAGTAGGGGGGCTAAAATATCATCCTCATTAAGAATAACATCCCGAAGCTTGGGACAAACATTAATTGCAGCAAATAAATTCTCAAGCATCTCATTCTCATCAAACATAGCATCCCCAAGCTTGTGGCTTGGCACATCATAAACATAATCACTCTCATCATTAATTGTATGAATAGAACCAACGATATAACAATTGCTATCATCATAATTTCCCAAGTTGGTGCCAAAAATATTTCCAAGATTATAAGTAGTATAATTATGTTCCCAATCATAATCATCACAACAAGCAATAGGCATAACAAAATCATCATACATAGTGCTCTCGGACATTGTGCCATAAGACAAAGAAACAATAGCATCATCAAGTGCATCATCTTCCGCAATTATTTTTCATTTATTTTCATGAGGCACAATAATAATAGGAGCAACATTATTTGAGAAAGATACATTTTTACCTCTCTTATTTCTTCTTTTTTTTCTTCTTCACCACATCATGTGTGGGTTTAATAAAAAATTCGAGCTTCATATAGATGTGATTGGTTGAATAGGAAGCTCCTCCTCGTCACCTATTACATCATGGGAGAGAATAGGAGGGAAGGTGGAAATATTTACCCTTTAATTAGTATTTATTTTATATTCTATTGGTTTTCCCATCTTTAGATAGTTAGCAATATAAGCATTTTCATTGCAATTTACCACACAAAACATATATATTTATTTCAAGCAAGTTTCAACATGGTCCGTGAGTATGAATGCTTCAAACCAACTATTCTTATGTGTCAATTCTTCACACCACAAACATAAACAAAGTTCATTATAAAGTTCAACGGTGATCAGGTTATTGCCATATTTGGACTTGATTGGATCATGAAAAAGCATGCATTGGAAATTAAGGTGACCAACGTTATTGCATAGGACACAAGTAATAGGATAAAGAGAACATAATTTTGTAGCAAACTTATCTATCACTTTGAGCCATTGATTGGTTTCATCATGTTTATGCTTCTTGCAAAATCTACCATCCCTGTGAGGCATGTCTTCACAAAGTCTTTCCACACCAAAAAAATTGACATGCTTATAAGAGACATTTTTTGTCATGACTAGTACAATCATCATTAGCATTTTGGATACTCATAGAATTCACACTAACATCATTGCAATCATGCTCATCATTTATGCCCAACATTTTATAGCTTTCTTCTTCTAACAATTGAGCACAAATTTATTTTCCATCATACTCACAAAAAAATTATAAAGATGAATAATATGATGCAACCTCAGTTCCAGTTTTTAGTTTTCTTCTACAAAACCAAACTAGTGATAAAACAAGAAATTAAAAGATTTGATTGCAAGTTTTGAAGATATACCTTCAAGCACTCACCTCCCCGGCAACGGTGCGAGAAAAGTGCTTGATATCTACTACAAAACTTGTTCTTATAGACTCTTGTTGGGCCTCCAAGCACCGAGTTTTGTAGGATAGAAGCAAATTTCCCTCAAGTGGATGACCTAAGGTTTATTAATCAGAGGGAGGTGTAGGATGAAGATGGTCTCTCTCAAACAACCCTGCAACCAAATAATAAAAAGTCTCTTGTGTCCCCAACACAATCAATACAATGGCAAATTCTATAGGTGCACTACTTCGGCGAAGAGATGGTGATACAAGTGTAATATGGATAGTAGATATTGATGTTTGTAATAGGAATTATAAAAAACAGCAAGGTAGCAAGTGATAAAACGGAGCACAAACGGTACTGTAATGCTTAAAAATGAGGCCTAGGGTCCATACTTTTGCTAGTGCAATCTCTCAACAATACTAATATAATTGGGTCATATAACCATCTCTCAAAGTGCAATGAAGAATCACTCCAAAGTTATGTGATAGCCTGGCTTAATAGGGATGATAGACTACTCATATCAATAAGGAATTACTTTTTTCCGGGAGCCCATTCAGATAGAACTCCAAAGTTAAGCGTGCTCAGCTTGGAGTAGTCTCAGGGTGGGTGACCAACCCGGAAGTTGCTCCCGGGTGTGCACGAGTGAGGACAAAGTGCGCGGAAAAGACAAGAATTGATCTGTGGGGCCAGTCTAGATCCTGCTAGGAGTAAATGACCACCGGCGGGTGTGTTCGTGGCGTTACAAGTTGGTATTAGAACAGACCCAAGTGCACAAAAAGACTAGTATTGATCTGTGTGGCCAGTCTAGATCCCGCTTGGAGTAAATGACCACCGACGGGTGTGTCAGTGGCATTACAAGTTGGTATTAGAACCGACCCTCGCGGTTACACGGATGTTTGCGGACAGGTGCGCAGACATGTTGTTCGTGACGTTGTGACCCGTCGTGGCACACGGCATGGTACATGTATCGGACTGGATGCACAGGCGTATGTGCCAAGAGGGAACGTTCTTGTGGCCCGACGAGGACATCGATTGCTCTGAGTGGAGGTGTATGTGATAGCCTGGCTTAATAGGGATGATAGACTACTCATATCAATAAGGAATTCCTTCTTCTCTGGGAGCCCATTCAGATAGAACTCCATAGTTAAGTGTGCTCAGCTTGGAGTAGTCTCAGGATGGGTGACCGACCGGAAAGTTGCCCCCGAGTGCGCGCGAGTGAGGACAAAGTGCACAGAAAAGACTAGTTGTCACATCCCTAGTCAGTGCATGCATTAGGACTAGCTAGAGTGTGCATCATGTTTACTTTTTCCAGAAACTTGAAATGGGAATGACAGAAACCCCAGAACCCCTCTTCTAACAACTAGGGTTTAATAAAATCTTTTCCAATGTACCCAAATGCCCTTCAAAAATGTTCATCATCTTTGCCATGGTATTAAACCTCTGACAAAAATGGTGAACAATTTTCTAGGATAACCAAAGTTCACTATATTAATTCATACTGTATTTGCATTTGGGCATTTAAATGCTATAAAATATTTTAGGTGCCCAAATAATCATAAACTAAAATGTTCCATGTTGTTCATATTGTATAGAGTGGGCATGAGTAGTTTTATGATCTATTAAAATGTTCTAGCAATTTTATTAATTCTACAAAGTTGAAAAAGAAACAAAACAGAAAACAAAATAGAAAAGAGAGAGAGAGGGCACAACCCACTTACCTGGACCAGCCGGCCCACCTGGCGGCCCAGCACTGTGCTGGCCCGAGCCAGCCAGCTGCTTTGGCAGCCAGGCAGGCAGGTGACGCCGGCGCACGGCCGCGAACCACCGCGGTAGCTGCTTGCCGCCTGGCCGCCGCCTCGCCGTGGGAACGGTCTGGACGACCTCCACGTCGCGCCCCGAAGCCGCTGGACGCATCCACTCCCCCTGCCTCTCTCCCTCGCCCTCCCCGCGCTATGACCGACACTGCCGCCGCCATTCTGCCGCCATAGCCGCAGCCACCGAGCTCCCCTCGCCACCGAGCTCTGTCTCCTCGCGCTGAAGCTCTACGTCGAGCCACGCATCGCCGGAAGCCCCAACACGTCGTCTCCATTGACTTCTCCCCCGTTCAGCCGTCGAGATCGCCGGCGACCTCACCGTCGCACCAGTTCATCCCCGACCTCGTCGTCAATTCCAACGCGACCGCCGTGAGCTTGGCTACCTCCCCATCCTCTCCGTTCTCCCTCTCAAGCTCTGTAAAGAAAGCACGGAGCTGACCCGCACGCATCGTCGTGGAGCTCGTCATCGACGATGCTCCGGCCACCCAACGGTCGCGCCACCCTGTCCATCAGCTTCACCGCATCCCAAGGAGCCTAGAGCACCTCTCCACAAGCCTCGCCGTGCCTCCTAGCGACTAGCCTGAGCTCACCCGAGCTCCGGCAGCCGCCAAGGTCATCGCCGGCGCCTTTTCCGGCAACCCTGAGGCCAACCACCACCACCACCACTAGATGCGGCGCATCCCCCGCATCACATAAACGTGCTCCGCCGTCGATTTGGTCGCCGTAGCACGAATCTCGTACCGCACCACCACGTCTGGCCTCGCCTATGGCTAAACGCCGGCCGCTTTGACCCTCTTTGAACGCGGGTGGGCCTAGTTTGACCCCCTGGAGTCAATGATAGGTGGGGCCCAGACGGCTAATTAAGTTAGGTTTAGCACTAATTTTAATTACTTAAGTTAATGACACTGATACGCAGGACCCACCGGTCAGGTTTGACCTGGACCAGCTCTGTCGACCTGCTGACGCCAGCATGATGTCATGCTGACGCAGTAAAGGCTTTTCTGGGATTATTTGATTTAAAACACTTCAGGAAATACCAGAAAATGCTTTAAATTTCCAAAAATCGTATAAATTCAACTGTACTTCGGATGGAAAAGATTTATATATGAAAATTGATCAGAAAAATTCAATCTTTCCAATGGCACTGGTTTCTTGCATGTTTAAGCAAGTTAACCTTGCTGTTCACATCAAAACATGATAATGCACTTTAATAAATAATAGTTTGGGTTTAAGTTTGAATCTTTGGTTCAAATGAGCTCAAACCTTTCTGTTTATAGTTGCATTAGCCCAAAACACATTCATCTCGCCATGTCATGAGCATGCATCATATTGTTGCATTTGTTTGTATATTGATTGTATCGTCGGTGTTCTCCGTGGTAGGTCCTGCTCCCGAGGATACATCTGCGTATCCAACTGAAGAGCGGTACCCGACAACCAATCTGTCAGGCAAGCAACCCATTGATCATTCCGATACAAACCCATCTTCACGCTCCTGCTCTCTTTTACTACATTAAGCTAACAGCGTGTGAACTGCTACTTGTTGTGGTAGTTGAACCCTATTCCTTTGCATGACCTGTCATTGCCACAGTAAATAGTTGAAACCCACTAGCATGTGTAGGAGTTGTTTGAGCCATGTGATGTGTGTTCTACCATGCTATTTGTTTATGTTGCCTGCTATGCTTAGAGTTGTGTCAGGTCTGGTTCATCTAGGTGATGGATCAGAGTGAAATGGTCATGTCTGGTAAAGAGAGTGAAGTGTGGAATATGCTTGGTAAAGGTATCGATGAAAGGCCATGTAGGAGTACATGGTGGGTTGTTTCATTGGAACCGTCCATAGGACCCGAGATATGTATGTGTGATTCAAGTTTCAGCTACTACCACACATTGGGCCCTGGAATATGACCCCGCTCGACTTATTGACTGTCCTTGTTCTCTGTCCAGGAGTTGCAACTAGTTTCTGGTGTTTGTAGTTTACTGGTGGTCGTGCGTAGCGCTGACCCTCGGGGTGGGCTGTGAGGCGGCAGGTACGTGGCACGGTGTAGCGGTCGCCCGTTTGGTGACTCGGGAACCCTGTACACATTGTTTGGGGTTGTGAGCGACAGCCCGGCCGGATCTCCCCATGGATGGAACCCAAATAGGTGATAAACCTGGACTAGAGATGTGGTTGGTTAGGTCGTGGTCTACACCCACGTCGGCTTTCGCTTGAAGTCTGCCGAGCACATGTCGTGTGCAGACGCTAATTGGTGGAAACATGTGTGAAGAAGTACACCCCTGTAGGGTTACCAATCTATTCGAATAGCCGTTGTTCACGGTTATAGACCACTTGGTTGCTTATACAGTTCATAGACAAGTTGAAGGTTACTTCTAAAAGTCTCAAGACAAGTGTGAGTGCCGTGGATGGCCCTTCCGTAGGATGACGGAAGAGGATCCACAGTAGTGTATTGTTGTGGCGAGTAGAGGACTCGTGTACGTAGTCTCATCTTGCAATCTGCTGAGAGTTGTAGTATAGGTTAGCCAAGAGTCTAAGCACGCTTGCTGCTATGAACTCCACTACCCTTGTTGATAATGATGGATGTATGATAGGATCTGTTGTAAGTTTGCTGAGTACCTTTGTACTCATGTTTGCTTAATAACTGTTGCAGAGGAGAAACCTGCCCCTTCTGATGGGTTTTACATAGACGTTGACGTCGACGAGTAGATTGCTACCTAGACGGTGATCTTGAGCTTGTGAAGAGCCTTGTAGATAGTCATGCTACACCAAGCCTGTTTTATTTCCAAGTTGTCTGTACTCAGACATGTTAGCTTCCGCTTGTGCTTGTATGCTTGTATGACTTGAGAGTTGGGTCATGTGACCCCTATCTGTATGGATATGTTATGTATGGCTCTTCGGAGCCTCTTAAATAAAGTACTTTGAGTCATAGAGTTCTGTTGTGATGCAATGTTGTATTTGCACATCTTGAGCATATTGTGTGTATGTTTGAAATGCTTGGTATGTGTGGGATCCGACACCTAGTTGTTTACCTTTGGTAGCCTATCTTACAGGGAAATGCCTCCTAGTGCTTCCACTTAGCCTTGGTAGCTTGCTACTGCTTCGGAACACGTAGGCTGGCCGGCATGTGTCCTTCTTCGTTCCTGTGTCTGTCCCTTAGGGGAAATGTCACGCGTTGTTCCTTTAAGTCCATGTAGCTTGCTATGACTTGGGTTCATACATTGATGACCGACACATTCGTTGCTGAGTCATGGATGCATGTCTCTGTAATTTAGTGCCACTTTTGGTTTATAACTAGCCATGTCGCCCCGGGTTCTCTGTCATATGGATGCTAGCAACACTATGATATATGTGTGCCAAAATGCGCAAACGGTCCCGGGCCAGGTAAGGTGGCACCCGTGGGGATACCGTGCGTGAGGCCGCAAAGTGATATGATGTGTTACAAGCTAGATTGGTGTGACTTAGGATCGGGGTCCTGACAGCGTTGGCATCAGAGCCGGACTGCCTGTCGGTTCTTCAAGCCAAACTGGTCGATGTTGAGTCTAGAAAATTCTTAGTTATATGTAGGGGAATTGATTGTGAAAGGGAACGTAAGGCTCTTTTACTTCTTTACCTTATGCCCTTCAGATCTGAGTCAGCCTATTCTTTCTACGGGGGTTTAGGACTAGGCCTCTCATCTTTACTAGGTGCACGTGTTACTAATCCGTAGACTCTTAGGATTGTTGGTTTCAAGCCTCAGTTCAGTTTCTACCTTCCAGTTTGTTGATTAGTTGGACCAGAACCATGATATGATGTTGTTGAGTGGCTATGCTATCATTTGTATGATGTCTCAAAATCTTTTTGAGCATTTACATTTGTTATGATGCCCGATTTCTTCTAGAAATTTTAATGCCTTTGCATTATTTCGTGTTTTGAGATGTCTGACCGCACACCTCACCAGGTGGTCCGTTTGACCAGGTGCATTAATGTGCCAGGTCACACGGCCATGCTAGTCCGTGTGTTGACTGAGACCGGCTGCCGTTTGTATCCTGAGTACACTGTGGAGGAACAGTACCGGGATTTCAACCAGAGTCAGTATTTCTGCACAGTCTGGATATACCCTTCGTATCCTGGAGCTACCGACCCCATCCATTGGTCTTATGGGCTCGGGGTTACCATCGAGATGGCAGTGCAGGATGCCGCTTACTCGATGATGACCATCATCCGGGCTAGGCATGCCCTGCTGCTGAACATCGAGTTCTGCTACATGCCAGCCTCACTTCCTAGAGAGGAAGGCTACTACACTGGTCTGTATACAGATGCCGCTCATGAGGAGCCACTCCTTCAGTCTACTACTCAGATGATGGATGATAGGTACCGTGAGGTCCGTGCCCTCCGGATGGAGCTTTATAACACTCGAGCCGCCCACTGGACTACCTTGACACGGCTTGCACCTGCCGTGCAGGCCGGATATCTGGATATGCGGGATTTGTACCCCGTGCGGACTCGTCTGCCCGACCGTATGGATTGGCGTGACGTTGGGGGCATTACACCTCCACGTGGGCGTCGGTTACCACAAACAGTGGAACCGAGACCGCATCCGTGTCCCTATGGTCCACAGCCTTTAAGTGCTCGAGAGTTTCTAGATCCACATGTTCCACTTCCAGGCTATGGTGGTAATCTTTATGAAGATTACTACGGAAATGTCTGAGTTAGACCGTGGCAGTAGTAGTATCGTAGTAGTTGTATTTCCACAGTCCTGCGCATCTTGCGGAATATGACTTTGTGTGTTCTGAGTTCCGGAGGCGTAGATAAATAATGTATATGAGCTTGGAGTGCCTCTGATGAGATGTATCGTATTTCACCGCAGTTGTACCTTAGCCTTGGCTTGTACGAAACTATGTATGGTGTGTATCACCAATGGTGTATATATGGCAGTTTCTATATTACCATGTTGTACAGATGAACATCTCTGCATTCCGTGTCATCCATTACATTCTGCACTCCTATGTCAAAGTTTTGCCATCCTTTTCTAAACCGTTGTTTTTTTCCTAGGATGGTCAACACTCGCAGCACTCCTGCTGCCCAGGAGCAGGGTGAGGCCAGTGGGGTTAGAGATGAGAATCTGCCCCAACCACCCTCTTTGGCTGAAGTAATGCTCGAGGCAGAAAGGAACAAGAGAGAGACCAACCGTCTGCTGGAACGCATAGAGCAGAATACTGCCTTTCGCCAGAGGAATGACGTGGTGTCAATTAATGACTTTATTAAGATGTGCCCACCGAAGTTCCATCATTCCGCTGAAGCTCTTGATGCGGATGACTGGCTTCGCAGTATCACCCACAAGCTACACTCTGCCCGTGTGGCCGAAGCTGACAAGGTTACTTACGCCGCCTACCATCTTGAGGGCTCTGCTAGCCTCTGATGGGAAAACTTTGAGGCTATGCCTCCTGCTGACCAAATCACTACTTCGGTAGAGTTCAGTGAGGCATTCCGTGAACATCACATTCCGGAAGGTCTCATGGATCGCAAGCGGGAGGAATTCTGCAATTTCACCCAGGGCCGGCTAACCGTGGATGGCTATAGTCGCGAGTTTGGCAACTTGGCACGCTATGCTCCCGAGGAAGTGTCCACCGATGCCAAGAAGCAGGCGAGGTTCCGCAAGGGACTCAGCCCTGAACTTCGCCGAGATCTATGTCTGCACGAGTGCACCTTCTTCCAGAAGTTAGTGAACAAAGCCATCAGTGCTGAGACGGGTCAGACTGATTTTCAAGCCACACGCAAGCATCCTCGTGACTTTGGTTCCTCATCCGGCTCTGGCTCTCACAAGCGCCGTGTGTGGGTTCCTAACACAACCCTGCCACCTAGGTTCACTCTCAGGCCATCCTATGAGGCGCCTCGCCCGACCCAACAGTATGCACTAGCCAAGACTTATGGAGGACCACCTGCCAACTTTGCTCCATGCAGTGGCACTGTGACGTGCTTCAAGTGTGGGGAACCAGGGCACTACAAACGTGAGTGTCCTCAGAACCAGCAAGGAAGGTCCGTTGGCCAAGGTAAGCCAACAGGCAAGGTGAACTATGTCAAGCCAATCCCCACTGCACGTGGTCATGTCAACTATGTCTCTGCTGAGGAAGCTTATGAGGATCCTAACGTCGTCGTTGGTACGCTTCTTGTTAACTGACATCCGGCATCTGTTCTTTTCGATACTGGAGCATCTCATTTGTTCATATCTGAGAGCTATGCTCGAATGCACAACATGAATTTTTGTGACATGCCCACTTCCATGGTTATTCAAACTCCTAGCTCGAAATGGCAAACCTCTAGGGTAAGCCATGGAAATGAAATTCTTGTTGATAGACTTGTTTTCCTTGCATCACAAATAGCTCTCAAGTCCTCGCACATAAACATCATCTTGGGTATGGACTGGATGACAACTCATTACGCCAAGATTGATTGCTACACTAGGACTGTTCAACTTACACACACATCCGGCAAGACAGTGAATGTTTTGGCCCGAATGGCTGAGCGTTAGCTCTACTCTCTTAATGCCAGCCCTCTACCAGAACTCGAAGATATCCCGGTAGTCCGTGACATTTCGTATGTCTTTCCAGAAGAACTGCTAGGTGTTCCACCTGATAGAGATGTCGAGTTCGTGATAGATCTTGTTCAAGGAATTGTCCCAATCTCTAGGAGACCCTATAAGATGGCACCCCTAGAACTAGCTGAGCTTAAGAAACAACTCGATGAGTCCTTGAAAAAGGGTTTCATCCGTCCTAGTTCTTCTCCTTGGGCTTGTCCTATCCTCTTCGTCAACAAGAAGGATGGAACGGAACGGATGGTTGTAGATTATCGACTGGTCAATCTAGTCACCATAAAGAACAAGTATCCGCTCCCCAGGATCAACGACCTGTATGATCAGCTTGCTGGATCCTCAGTCTTTTCCAAAATGGATTTGAGGTTGGGCTACTATCAAATCAAAATCAAGAACGGGGACATTCCCAAGACGGCCTTTGTTACCCGTTATGGCCAATACGAGTACACCGTCATGTCCTTCGGGTTAACCAATGCCCCAGCCACCTTCTTCCGGCTAATGAATTCTATATTCATAGAGTACTTGGATAAAATCATCGTGGTATACCTCAATGATATACTCATTTACTCAAAGAACAAGGAAGATCATGCCGAGCATCTAAGGCTGGTATTGACGAAACTTCGAGAGCACCACCTTTATGCCAAATTCTCCAAGTGTGAATTCTTGTTGCCAGAAGTGACCTATCTGGGTCATGTAATCTCTGGCAAGGGTATTGCTGTCAATCCCGAGCGAGTTCCAGCCGTCCTTGATTGGACTCCACCTGAATCGGTCAAGCAAGTTAGGAGTTTCCTTGGCTTAGCGAGCTATTGCCGACGCTTCGTCGAGAATTTCTCCAAGGTTGCTAAACCTCTAACTGAACTCCTCAAGAAAGATAAAATGTTCGAGTGGACCCCATAGTGTGAGTCCAGCTTTCAGGAACTGAAAAGACGCCTGACATCTGCACCCTTACTGGTACCACCAGATTTTTCCAAGGACTTTATTATCTATTGCGATGCTTCGCGACAAGGGCTAGGTTGCATACTCAAGCAAGATCGTCAAGTGATTGCCTACGCATCTCGATAGTTGCGTCCACATGAGGATAACTATCCTACACATGCTTTAGAGCTTGCAGCTATAGTCCACGCACTCAAAACACGCCGACATTACCTTCTTGGTAATCGCTGTGAAATCTTCACTGATCACCAAAGTCTGAATTACATCTTCACCCAACTGGATTTGAATCTCAGGCAAAGACGTTGGGTTGAGTTGCTCACAGATTACGACTTAGGAATCACTTACACCCCTGGGAAGGCCAATGTCATGGCTGACGCACTAAGTCGTAAGTCTTATTGTAACAATCTGATGTAACAACAAGGCCAACCACTTCTCCACGAGGAATTTCGTAAGCTTAACCTTCACATTGTTCCTCGAGAATTCCTTTCCACCTTGGTGGCGAAACCTACCCTTACGGATCAAATCATAGCTGCCCAAAAGCGTGATAAGGGTATATCCCGACTCCAAGAGAGCATTACTAGCGGAACTGCTAAAAGTTTCTCTATGGATGATCGAGGTGTTGTCTTCTTCGAGAACCGCCTAGTGGTTCCCAAGAATCGACATCTACGATAGTTGATCCTTAAGGAGGCTCATGAATCTCCCTCACGATTCATCCCGGTAGTACCAAAATGTATCAGGACCTATGCTAGAGGTTCTGGTGGACTAGGATGAAGAGAGAAATCGCTCATGTCATTGCTAACTGCAACATTTTCCATCGAGTTAAAGCAGAGCATCAACGGCCTACTGGCACCCTTCAACCTTTAGCTATTCCTGAATGGAAATGGGACAAGATCGGTATGGACTTCATTACCGGGTTTCCTAGGACCAGGGAAGGGAATAATGCTATCTTCATCGTTATCGACCGCCTCTCCAAAGTAGCACATTTCCTCCCTGTTCCGGAGAGTATAAACGCTAGCCTGCTAGCAGACTTGTATATCTCTCGGATAGTATCTCTTCATGGTGTGCCACTGGAGATTAACTCAAACCGTGGAAGTCTTTTCACCTCTCGATTTTGGGAAAGTTTCCAAAATGCTATGGGGACTCGTCTTTCTTTTAGCAGCACCTTTCATCCTCAGTCAAGTGGTCAAGTAGAACGAGTCAATCAAATTATGTAAGATATGCTTCGAGCCTCTGTCATCTCTTTCGGTATGGATTGGGAGAAGTGCCTTCCATTCGCTGAATTCGTTTATAACAACAGTTATCAAGCTAGCTTGGGCAAGGCTCCCTTCGAAGTTCTGTATGGACGAAGGTGTCGAACGCCTCTTATCTGGTCCGAAACCGGGGAAAGACAATTCTTTGGTCCTGATATGATCCAGGAAGCAGAAGAGCAAGTTCGCATCATTCGTGAGAAATTGAAAACAGCCCAGTCTCGCCAGAAGAGCCAATATGATAGTCATCATAAGGCTATGACTTACGAAGTCGGCGATAAGGCTTACCTCCGGGTTACACTTCTTAAGGGAACCCATCGCTTCGGTATCAAAGGCAAATTGGCTCCTCGTTACATCGGTCCTTTTCGCGTTCTTGCCAAACGAGCAGAAGTTGCCTACCAATTGGAACTACCTCCGCACCTTTCCAGAGTTCATGAGAAGTCTTCCACGTTTCACAACTCAGGTGTTTCTTCTCGGATACTATCCGCAGAGTGGACCACGAAACGCTGGATCTCCAGGACAATCTCACATATCGAGAATACCCCGTTCGTATTCTTGATCAAACCGAGCGTACCACTCAACGTCATAATATCAAGTTTCTCAAGGTTCAATGGTCACACCATTCCGAGAATGAAGCTACTTGGGAAAGGGAGGATCATCATCGTCTTGAGTACCCCACCCTTTTTCTGGAGGAACCCGAATCTCGGGACGAGATTCTTTTGAGTGGGGGTGAGTTGTCACATCCCTAGTCAGTGCATGCATTAGGACTAGCTAGAGTGTGCATCATGTTTACTTTTTCCAGAAACTTGAAATGGGAATGACAGAAACCCCAGCACCCCTCTTCTAACAACTAGGGTTTAATAAAATATTTTCCAATGTACCCAAAATGCCCTTCAAAAATGTTCATCATCTTTGCCTTGGTCTTAAACCTCTGACAAAAATGGTGCACAATTTTCTAGGACATCCAAAGGTCACTTGATTAATTCATATTCTATTTGCATTTGGGCTTTTAAATGCAATAAAATATTTTAGGTGCCCAAATAATCATAAACTAAAATGTTCCATGCTATCCATATTATATATAGTGGGCATGAGTAGTTTTATGATTTTCAAAAATGTTCTAGCATTTTTATTAATTCAACAAAGTTGAAAAAGAAACAAAACAGAAAACAAAATAAAAAAGAGAGAGAGAGAGAGCACTACCCACTTACCTGGACCAGCCGGCCCACCTGGCGGCCCAGCATTGTGCTGGCCTGAGCCAGCCAGCTGCTTCGGCAGGCAGGTGACGCCGGTGCACGGCCGTGCGCCATCGCGGCAGCTACTTGCCGCCTGGCCGCCGCCTCGCCGCGAGAACGGTCTGGACGACCTCCACATCGCGCCCCGAAGCCGTTGGACGCCTCCACTCCTCCTGCCTCTCTCCCTCGCCCTCCCCGCGCCATGGCCGACGCCGCCGCCGCCGTTCTGCCGCCATAGCCACAGCCACCGAGCTCCCCTCGCCTCGCCGTCGTGTCCCTGAGATCCGTCTCCTCGCACTAAAGCTCTGCATCGAGCCACGCATCGCCGGAAGCCCCAACGCGCCGTCTGCGTCGACTTCTCCCACGTTCGGCCGTTGAGATCGCCGACGACCTCAACGTCACAGCAGTTCATCCCCGACCTCGCCGTCAGTTCCAACGCGACCTCCGTGAGCTTGGGTACCTCCCCATCCTCTCCGTTCTCCCTCTCGAGCTCTGCAACGACAGCACGAAGCTCACCCACATGCGCCGCCGCGGAGCGCGTCGCCGACGAGGCTCCGGCCACCCAACAGCCGCGCCACCCTGTCCATCAGCTTGACCGCACCCCCAGGAGCCTAGAGCACATCTCCATGACCCTCGCCGTGCCTCCTAGCGACTAGCCTGAGCTCACCCGAGCTCTGGCAGCCGACAAGGTCGTCGTCGGCGCCTTTTCCGGCAACCCCGAGGCCAACCACCACCACCACTAGATGCGGCACATCCCCCGCATCACATAAACGTGCTCTGACATCGATTTGGTCGCCGGAGCACGAATCCCACACCGCACCGGCACGTTTGGCATCGCCGGCGGCTAAACGCCGGCCGGTTTGACCCCTTTGACCACAGGTGGGCCCAGTATGCCCGCTAGAGTCAATGACAGGTGGGGCCCAGACAACTAATTAAGTTAGGATTAGCACTAATTTTAATTAGTTAAGTTAATGACACTGACACGCGGACCCACCAGTCAGGTTTGACCTGGACCAGGTCTGTTGACCTGCTCACATCAGCATGATGTCGTGCTGATGCAGTAAAGGCTTTTCTGGGATTATTTGATTTAAAACAATGCAGGAAATTCCAAAAAATGCTTTAAACTTCTAAAAATCATATAAATTCAACAGTAGCTCAGATCGAAAAGATTTATATATGAAAATTGATCAAAAAAATTCAATCTTTCCAATGGCACTGGTTTCATGCATGTTTAAGCAAGTTAACCTTGCTGTTCACATCAAAACATGATAATGCACTTTATTAAATAATAGTTTGGGTTTAAGTTTGAATCTTTGGTTCAAATGAGCTCAAACCTTTCTATTTATAGTTGCATCAGCCCAAAACACATTCATCTCGCCATGTCATGAGAATGCATCATATTGTTGCATTTGTTTGTATATTGATTGTATCGTCGGTGTTCTCCGTGGTAGGTCCTGCTCCCAAGGATACATCTGCGTATCCATTTGAAGAGCAGTACCCGACAACCAATCTGTCAGGCAAGCAACCCATTGATCATTCCGATACAAACCCATCTTCTCGCTCCTGCTCTCTTTTACTGCATTAAGGCAACAGCGTTTGAACTGCTACTTGCTGCGGTAGTTGAACCCTATTCCTTTGCATGACCTATCATTGCCACAGTAAATAGTTGAAACCCAATAGCATGTGTAGGAGTTGTTTGAGCCATGTGATGTGTGTTCTACCATGCTATTTGTTTATGTTGCCTGCTATGCTTAGAGTTGCGTCAGGTCTGGTTCATCTGGGTGATGGATCAGAGTGAAATGGTCATGTCTGGTAAAGAGAGTGAAGTGTGGAATATGCTTGGTAAAGGTATCGATGAAAGGCCATGTAGGAGTACATGGTGGGTTGTTTCATTGGAACCGTCCATGGGACCCGAGATCTGTATGTGTGATTCCAGTTTCAGCTACTACCACACATTGGGCCCTGGAATATGACCCCACTCGACTTATTGACTGCCCTTGTTCTTTGTTCAGGAGTTGCAACTAGTTTCTGGTATTTGTAGTTTACTGGTGGTCGTGCGGAGCGCTGACCCTCGGGGTGGGCTGTGATGCGGCAGGTACGTGGTATGGTGTACCGGTCGCCCGTTTGGTGACTCGGGAACCCTGTACACATCGTTTGGGGACGTGAGCGACACCCCGGTCGGATCTCCCCATGGATGGAACCCAAATAGGCTATAAACCTGGACTAGAGACTTCAGTGGTTGGTTAGGTCGTGGTCTACACCCACGTCGGCTTTCGCTTGAAGTTCGCCGAGCACATGTCGTGTGCAGACGCTAAGTGGTGGAAACATGTGTGAAGAGTACACCCCTGCAGGGTTATCAATCTATTCGAATAGCCGTTGTTCACGGTTATGGACCACTTGGTTGCTTATACAGTTCATAGACAAGTTGGTGGTTACTTCTAGAAGTCTGAAGACAAGTGTGAGTGCCATGGATGGCCCTTCTGTAGGATGACGGAAGAGGATCCACGGTAGTGTATTGTTGTGGTGAGTAGAGGACTCGTGTACATAGTCTCATCTTGCAATCTGCTGAGAGTTCTAGTATAGGTTAGCCAAGAGTCTAAGCTGGCTTGCTGCTATGAACTCCACTACCCTTGTTGATAATGATGCATGTATGATAGGATCTGTTGTAAGTCTTGCTGAGTACCTTTATATACTCATGTTTGCTTAATAACTGTTGCAGAGTAGAACCCTGCCCCTTCTGATGGGTTTTACATAGACGTTGACGTCGATGAGTATCTTGCTACCTAGACGGTGATCCTGAGCTTGTGAAGGGCCTTGTAGATAGTCAGGCTATACCAAGCCTGTTTTATTTCCAAGTTGTCTGTACTCAGACATCTTAGCTTCCGCTTGTGCTTGTATGCTTGTATGACTTGAGTGTTGGGTCATGTGACCCCTATCTGTATGGATATGTTATGTATGGCTCTTCAGAGCCTCTTAAATAAAGTACTTTGAGTCATAGAGTTCTGTTGTGATGCAATGTTGTATTTGCACATATTGAGCATATTGTGTGTATGTTTGAAATGCTTGGTATGTGTGGGATCGGACACCTAGTTGTTTACCTTTGGTAGCCTATCTTACAGGGTAATGCCTCCTAGTGCTTCCACTGAGCCTTGGTAGCTTGCTACTGCTCCGGAACACGTAGACTGGCCGGCATGTGTCCTTCTTCATTCCTGTGTCTGTCCCTTAGGGGAAATGTCACGTGTTGTTCCTTTAAGTCCATGTAGCTTGCTACGACTTGGGTTCATACGTTGATGACCGACACGTTCATTGCTGGGTCATGGATGCCTGTCTCTGTAATTTAGTGCCACTTTTGGTTTATAACTAGCCACGTCGGCCCAAGTTCTCTTTCAAAGAGATGCTAGCGACACTATCATATACGTGTGCCAAAATGCGTAAACGGTCCTGGGCCAGTTAAGGTTGCACCCGTGGGGATACCGTGCGTGAGGCCGCAAAGTGATATCATGTGTTACAAGCTAGATCGGTGTGACTTAAGATCGGGGTACTGGCACTAGTATTGATATGTGGGGCCAGTCTAGATCCCGCCAGGAGTAAGCCACCACCGGCGGGTGTGTCCGGGGAGTTACAAGTTTCTATCTACCGGAGAACATAAGAAGGAATTGTTTGTAGCTATTCTTTCCGATCGATCTATCAAGAGTTCGTACTAACATAACATCAAGTTATCCTTCCCGATTGATCTATTAAGAGATTGTACTAAGATAGCACCAAAACATATTTAGATTTATAATACTCAATCCAACACAAAGAACCTCAAAGAGTGCCCAAAGATTTCTACCGGAGAAACAAAGACAAGAACGTGCATCAAACCCTATGCATAGATTACCCCAATGTCACCGCGGGAATCCGCAAGTTGGGTGCCAAGACACATATCAAGTGAACCAATATAATACCCCATTGTCACCATGGGTATTCATAGCAAGACAAGCATTCTCCAATCCATAAAATTATTCAATCCAAAGAAATCTGAAAGGGAAAACTCAATTCATCGCAACAAGATAAAGAGGGGAAAACACTATATGATCGGACTACATTAACAAAGCCCGCGATACACTAAGATTGTGCATCACAAGAACACGAGAGAGAGAGAGAGAGAGAGAGAGAGATTAAACACATAGCAAGTGGTACAAACCCTCAGCCCCGAGGGTGGACTACTCCCTCCTCATGATGGTGGCCGTCGGGATGATGAAGATGGCCCAAGGTGATGATTTCCCCTTCAGGGAGAGTGCCAGAAAGGGTTCTAGCTTGCATCTCGTGGATACAAAAGCCTGCGGTGGCTGGAACAAAATTTCGTTGACTCCCCTGGGGTTTTTAGAATATTTGGGCATTTATAGAGTAAAGAGGTGGTGCGGGAGGCCACCGGGGTGGGCACAACACGCCTCGGTGCGCCTAGGGGCCCAAGCGCGCCTTGGTGGGTTGTGACCCCCTCGGGGCACCCCCAGGTGCTTCTCCAGCCCATATGGTGTCTTCTGGTCTATAAAAAATCCCCGTAAAGTTTAACTACTGTTGTACTTTGTTTGGTATTGATTTTTCTGCGAAGTAAAAAACAAGCAAAAAACAGCAACTGGCACTTAGCACTATGTCAATAGTTTAGTCCGAAAAAATGATATAAAATGACTATACAATGATTGTAAAACATCCAAGAATGATAATATAACACCATGGAACAATAAAAAATTATAGATACGTTGGAGACGTATCAGTGTCCACCACCATTCCGAGTTCTTGTCATATTAGGTTTGTTTTCGAGATCGATCTAGTTTGAGTTTCATGTTTCCTTGCCTGAGTAGGTTTAAAAAAAAGAGTCTCGAGACCCCCGGACAGTTTTTAGGCCAAATTTTTGGCATGTGAATATGTTTTTCTCTATCCAGTTTTTAGGTCGCAGGGAGTGCTTTGAGACACTCGCCATCATAGTGATTTTTTGTCGCACTTTTTGGTCGTCGCGGCCCTGATTTCCCAAAAATTAGTTAATTTTTTTGTGCCTATCCAGTTATTTAGATTTGGGAAGGGTTTTGAGGCACTCGCCATTATAGTGTTTTTTGGCAAAAAAAGAGCCAACTTTTTTCCAGAGTGTGCTCTTTCCTTGTTTACGTGCAGTGCCGTGAATTTGCTAGTGTTCTAGGCTCGCGTCTATAGCATGGTCTAGCCTAGGACCAGCACAGTACCGTCATTGAGCGTTTATTTAACTTTGCATCTGTGAATTGATTATTGTTGATATTTTTGCTACCATATCATAAGCCTTCCCAGCTCCACATACATCTAGTTCAGGCGTTTGACACCACCTGGCAGTCGCTCTTTCGAAGCCTTGAGAGTTTTGACTATAACAGTTGTCGTTCGCCACCTATTGTTGTGTAAGAACTTCTAATAATTTGATAATTTTTTGACGGATTTTTGACACCCCGCCAACACCACTTTCTAGTAGTCTGTAGGATCATATTCTTGTGAATTTCTATTGCTTCTAACCATGCCAGGTCACAAGCCGTCGAGATTGACTGGGAGAACATGACGAAGAAGGAGCTTCATTATAAATTTCAGCAAATGATGGGTCAACAGGTGGAAGATGTGATGGCAACTTTGGAAAGGCACTTGAAAGGATTGATGACATTGAGAAGACAATTGACACCAAGTTGTATGCCAAGTTCGATGAAGTACTCACGTGTCTAACACAACCACCAGCTACCCCTGTTGCACCGTTGCAACATCATCAACAACCACCTCCACGTCGCGATATAGTAGGACGAGCGCAGCGCACTCTCCTTAGGCCCAGCCAAACTTCTGGTGCCGATGCACCCATTGTTGATACTTCTGGACCTGCTGCTACGGATGAGGACTATTATGAGGATGTGGTTTATCAACATCAGAACTACATGCAACCACCAGCACCAACACCACCAGGTCGTCCTCATGCATACAATCGTAACGATAGGGCTGCACCACCACATCACGTATAAGATTATGACCATATTTCTAAACTAAAATTGAATATTCCACCGTTTGCGGGTAGGTACATTCCTGATGTCTATCTTACTTGGGAGTCAGAAACTGAACAATGTTTCACATGCTTACAATATCCCGAGGATAGACATGTTGCTGCTGCTGTTTGTGAATTCACTAGTTCTACTTCTGTTTGGTGGTTTGAACATTGTAGACTATATCATGATAATATCCCTACTACATGGGCTGCTTTGAAAAATGCTATGCGTACTGGTTGGGTTCCACCGTATTATCAACGTGAATTACTCCAAAAATTGTAGTGTTTAAAACAAGGGAAAATTCTATAGTGGAATATTATCAGGAATTACAAACTGGCATGATTAGATGTGGTATTCTTGAGGATAATGAAGCCATGCTTGCACGTTTTATGGGTGGATTAAATATAGAGATTCAAACCATTCTAGAGTATACAGAGTATAATAATATCACTCGTTTATTCCATCTTGCTTGCAAAGCTGAACGTGAAGTGCAGGATCGACAGGAATTGGCGGAACTAATTATTCTATAGGTCGACCATCATCATCGACACTGTGTTGATGTCTACTACACAACTTTATTCTTGTAGACACTGGTTGGGCCTCCAAGCGCAGAGTTTAGTAGGACAATAGCAATTTTCCCTCAAGCGGATGACCTAATGTTTATCAATCTATAGGAGGTGTAGGATGAAGATGATCTCTCTCAAACAACCCTGCAACCAAATAATAAAAAGTCTCTTGTGTTCCCAACACACCAAATACAATGGGAAATTTTATAGGTGCACTGGTTCATCAAAGATGGTGATACAAGTGTAATATGGGTAGTAGATATTGATTTTCGTGATAGTGACAATAGAAAACAGCAAGGTAGCAAGTGATAAAATGGAGCACAAATGGTATTGCAATGCTTAGAAACAAGGCCTCGGGTCCGTACTTTCGCTAGTGCAATATCTCAACAATACTAATATAATTGGATCACGTAACCATCCCTCAATGTGCGATGAATAATCACTTCAAAGTTCCTCTCTGTCGGTGTATCTGGATCGACACCTATGGGATCACAAGAATCCCTACTACGGTTGCGGGGCGCGGGGTTGAGAGAAGAGCGGATCTAACAGTTAGCACACGGTTCCTTTACCCAGGTTCGGGCTGCAAAGGTGCGTAAAACCCTACTCCTTCTTTGGTGGATTATATGTTTGTGTTCTTCAGCTAGTGAGGAGCTCCAAAAGAGTCGTGAGGAGTTCTAAAAAGCCGAATCCTTCTCCTTGTCGCCTCGGGCCTTCTTTTATATGAAAAAGGGGTTGCCACAGTGGCACACAGGAGGTGGAAAGGGTACAGTGATGCGAGGTTATCCCTCGCATTACAGGACAAGGCGCATTTAATGCGCTTAGCTTAGGTGTCCTCGCTTTATCGGGGACGAGGGGAGACGTCCGTCTTGTCCATCGCCTCTCCTCCTTGTGTTGACACGCGCCCTGGCCAGTGGTGCCTGAGGCGCCATGTAGGCAGGCAGGCAGCTGAGGTGGCGCAACGGCGGGTCTCCACGAAGATCTGCATGTTGCCACGTAGGAGCCTGCCCAGCTGGTTGGGTCGGCAGCTGCATGGGCGGTGGAAACTCAGTAGGTGCGGGCCTGACAGTGGCCCTGCGGGCCTCCTCGGCAAGGGCCTTGCCGGGGCCCCGGTAAGGGTCTTGCCGCGGTGCCTGCTGTCATCCCCGGCAAGGTGCTTGCCGGAGGCCTTGTGGTCCTCCTTTGCTGGGATCCCGCCAAGGGTCGTCGTCCTCTTAGTGTGTGTATCTGTCCTTGAATGTCTTCACAATGATCTGCATGCTACCACGGGGATATCTCCCGAATCCTTGCCCCATGGGGGCAGTGGACTCATGGGTGATCCGCTCCGTAGGCGTGGAGCGAGCTTCCGCGGCAAGGGTCCTGCCGGGGCTGCCAGAGCCGGCCCCGGCAAGGGTCTTGCCAGGGCTGCTGAAACTGGCTCCCGGCAAGGATCTTGCCGGGGGAAGCCGCTTCATCCCTTTGCTCTTTGTGGTCTTGTTCTTGGCGTTGCTCCAGTTTCATCAAGTTTCGGTCTTACCTTGGCTCACCCCCCCTGCTGTGCTTGGTGTGGTGGTGCCCGTGGCTCAGGCTGCTCACTTCCTCCATTTTCCTCGCGCCTCTTCCAATCTCAGAGCCGTTGTTCCCTCCCTTCCTTCCTTCCGAAGCCTCCGCCGTCGCCTGTCACCATTGCTTCGCCATCCCTCTTCCTCAGCCATCCAACTCAGCCGCCATGGCGTCTAAACCCGCCAAGGGCAAGGGGGTGGCCAAGGGCGCCGGGCCCGTGGTGCCGCCGCGGGGCGCGTTTACGGGGGACCAGACGAAGGCTGCTTTCTTCATCCCGTCAACGGTCGATGTCCACGAGCTCCGGGCTGCCTTCAAACCCCTTTGGGGTGGAGACGGGGGGGGGGGGGAGAACTTGGATCATCCGGCGACGTGCATCATTCTGGCCGCTTGCGCCCAACCTGGCCCAAATCGGTACCCCTTCTTTGTTGATTACTTCTCTTGCGGGTTGTGTCCCCCCTTCTCCGATTTCTTCTGTGATGTCATGCACACCTTTGGCTTACGCCTATTGGATTTTACTCCAAATGTGGTGGCGTGCATGGCTTTCTTCGCGCACCTTAGTGAGGGCTTCGTCGGGGTGCAGCCCAACACAGCGCTGTTCCGCCACTGTTTCACCCCTCAGATCCAGCCGGGAGGCACCGTCTCTGGATGCATCACCTGGATTCCGAGATCCAAGGGAGCGTACCCGGAGGGTGCCGTGAAGGAGAGGTGGGACGAATGGCGCGGCCGGTAGTGCTGGATCGAAGAAGAAGAGCCACCAACGTTCTGCAGGGTCCGCTGGGTGCCGCCGGTTCGTGGCAGTGACTGGGGCGACGTCGAAGTTGCCGACGGGAGGCTCACCGTCGCCATCACCAGGATCAACTGGATCGCCCAGGCCGGGCTCACCCTTGAGATGATCGGGGCGGACTTCATTCGTCGTCGGATCGCCCCGATGCACAACAAGGGGAGCCCAGCCTGGCTCTTCAGGAACCCGGCTAATGTCATGCGGCTCCGCCCTGGCTTCGACAACAACCTCACAATGATGGGACACGCCCATTTCTGCTAGCAGCTCTTCCAGCTGGATGTGGGTCGTGACGGCGAGGTCGAACGGACCGTCAAGGCCGCGAAGGCTGCCGCAAAGGCCAACAAGGTCATCAAGGGGCAGCTCTTCAAGCTGCCAGTGGGGGTGGTCCCGCTGTGCAACAATTCGCGCCAGTCCGAGTCGTCGCCATGATGCCAGAATGCAACGCGCACAGCCCCGTCCTGAGCTGGCAGGAGCCGGCGAAAGAGGTCGTGCAACAATTCTTCGACACTCTGGTCAAGGTGTGCATCAAGCCTGACGCGGAGCGGTGGCTTTTCAGGGACACCACCCCGGAGGAGCTGGACTACATCGCTGCTAGGGCGAGGGAGGCGCAGCTCGTCATGGAGGCCGGCAGCGCCGAAGGTATGGAGGACAAGGATGCCGCAGCTGCGGAGGAGGAGGAGCTCACCCAGTTGGCGGCGGCCGCCGGAGAGGCTAGCAGCGCCGACAGTGGAGCTCCGCTGGTCGAAGACGCGGCCGATGAGTCGTCGTCGGAGGAGGACGCGGCGGCCGGCCCGGCGGCAGCCAGGGGAAGAGGGCTAGTCCTGCGGCGGGCCTGTTCCGGCGAGCTGGTCCGGCCCGACAAGACTACGCAGCCTCAATTGGCCCTAGAGGGGTCCGGGTGCCACACGAGGACCACGGCGGCGATCAGGTCGACGAAGGCCACCGAGAAGAACAAGGCGGCAGCCCTTTCTCCGTCTAGGCGCGCACAAACTCCGCCCCCTTCTTCGCCTCCCTCAGCAGACGTCGATTCGGATGGCGACGCGGAGTTCCCCTTCGATCTCAGGCCTCTCAGCCCGAAGAGGAAGAGGAAAGCGGCGGAGGAGGAGGAGATGGACGACGAGTAAGTATTCCATTTCCTACTGCCATTTCCATCCTCCTGAACCATGCCACTCATCTTGATCTGTTCTTGCTTCTTCAGGGAAGCAGAGACGTTGGCCCAGAGGATAAAGAGGGCCAAGGCTTCGGCGAGCAGCCAACCCCCGGGTGGGGCTTCAAGGACACCACTGGTGGTGTTGAGCAGCCCAGACGGCAGCCCCCGGCACAGCCCCCAGCGTAAGTTCATCATCCTCTTCTCGCTCGACATACAGTAGGCGTTTGATGCTAAGGTGCTAACCTTGCCGGTTTTGTAGGACGGGAGCAGCAGCAGGAGGAGCCACGGGGGGCTATCCCCAACACACCACCCCCATCGACTACGCTGCCACAAGGGGCGTCCCCGACAAGGGCACCAAGCATGGAGCCCACGTGCATGGAGGAGGAGGGGAACTTGGGCGCTGGTGGCTCCGCCACGGCGCCAGATGCCGGCGGGGAGGGGACTTCTGCCTCACAGCCTGGCACTGGTAAGTCGCTTGTCTTCTGTCTTTGCTTTTCCATTATCCTTTTTCTTTGCTTCATCATCCCCGTCACTGCCCAGGCCCTCCTCCAACAGATGTGGAGGACGTGGACGCCGTCATCAAGGATGTTGCTGAGGAGGCCGCGGCGGAGGCCGACAAGATCGTCGCCGAGGAGGCTGCCAAGGACGCTGCCAGGGCCGCCGCGGATAAGGCCACCAAGGACGCCGCCAGGGGCGCCGCCGAGGGTGCCGGCGGTGGGCCTGCCGGGGAGGCCGGCAAGGCCACAGCCGAGGAAGAGGCGATTGATGATCAGCCTTCTTCCTCCACAACCTCGGGCCCCGGCAGGTACCTGAAGGTGGGCGACGGCCTCTTCGTCCACCTCGCCGGGGCGTCAAGCTCTCGGGCGCCCGCCGAAGGGGAAGTCTTCCATGGCGAGGTGCTCGCCGCCACCGGGCTCGAGTTTGTTGATGAACCGGGCGCCGGTGGCGATGGCTCTCCAAAAGGGCAGCTCTTCCGGGCCATGGGGGCCAACTACCGGAAGCTACAGGCGCTCTACCGCACCCGTCTGGACAAGGTTAAGTCCAGAACGGCAGCGGTGGACGAGGCGGAGGTGGACTTCCAGGCGCGCGTCGCTGAGGCGCAAACCTGGTTCCACCAGTCCCGCGAGGAGCAGAGGGCCTTCCAGGAAGAATTGGCCAAGCGTGATGCGGAGCTCATCATGAAGATGGCTGACATCAAGAAGGCCCAGGAAGAGGCAGCGAACTTGGCTACCGCGATGGAGGCTGCCTGGAACCAGCATCAAGCCGCCCTCGATTCCCAGGAGGAAGACCTCTCCGCGCGCGAGGCGAAGCTTGCCGCAATGCTCCGCGGCAAGGATGAGGAGCTCGAGGCTCTTGTCGAGCAGCGGACTAGTGAGCTGGGGTAGAGGCACAAAGAGCCACTCGATGCCCAAGCTCTGGCCCATGCCTGCAAGGTGCAAGAGCAGGAGGTGGAACGGGACGGGCTGAAGGAGCAGGCCCTCAAGCTGTCCGAAGAAAAGAATAGGCTCAACTGCGCCTTGACAGAGGCGCATGGAGCGGTCATCAGCAGGGCTGGGGAGCTCTCCGAGGCACAAAACTCCATCAGAGATCTCAGGCTGAGGCTGAAGAATCTCGAGAAGATGTTGTCGGAGAGGTCAGCTCGGGAGGAGGCCTTGACCAAGAGCATGGAGGAGGAGAAGCAGCTGCGGGCGGACGAGGGTGCCTCCCACCAAGAATACGTGGCGGGCGAGAACAGGTGGATCAGCCGGCTGGAGGACATCGCCGGCAGACGCGCGAGGAAGCACTGACACTTGAGGGAGGGCCCCTCCAATGAGAAGGAAGTCCAGGCGCACGAGGAAGCACTAACACTTGAGGTCTCGGAGCACAGCCTAGAGCTTGAGTGGCTGGAGGTGAGGGAGCGCCAAGGAGCCGCGGCTGAGGATGCCACCGCTGCTCGAGAAGCCAGGATCCAACAAGAGATTAGTCAGAAGGTGGCGGAGATTCGCGAGGCTGTTGCAGAAGAATACTGTCAGGAGTTGAGGCTTCAGGAGACCAGCTTCCAGCAGTGGCAGATCGTGCTGGAGGGCAGGATCGCTGCCCTCAGGACGAGGCTAGCTGCCGTGGAGCAGCATGAGATAGCCGCCAAGGAGGCTCAGGCCTCTGCCCAAGCTGACTTGTCTTCGCTTCAACAGCAGGTCGCAAACTTTGCGTCCCTCGTGGCTCAGGCTGCGAACGAAGGAAGGCGCCGCCGGACGATGCAGGGTGAGCGCTCCTTGATGCTCCAGGATCTCAGGGTAAGAGCCAACCGGGCACTAGACACCGTCTGCGAAGAGAGCGTTTCTCGGCCGCATGAGGATGATGACGCCGGCTACCTCCACTTCTTTACTCAACTCATGACCCGTCTGGGGGACCAGGCCACTAGAGCTCACCAGCTTGTCGAAGAAAGAAGTCGAGGCCTCCTTGGACGCCCATTCTCAAGCATCTTCATCTACCTTCTCAGCCTCGACCCTGACTTTGACTTCAATGCTGAGATATCCCCCGTGCCCAGGGTCATTCAGGGCAATTTGACGAGCTGGGTGAACGAACAAGTGGACGATCTGGTCGCGGAGTTTTCCCTTGAGGGCGGTGTGGACGTGCCCGCAGCCTAAGAGGGTGATGCAGATGGAGATGATGACAACGTCGCTGATGGCAATGCGCCTCGCTAGGCTTTCATTTCCTTTCCTATCATGTATGCAAAAAGTCTCCACATACTAACCCAGAGGGTGTGAGAGCATTTTTGGAGGAGAGTTCCTCTATAATGTATGAAATGAAGACATGCTTTTGGGGTAGGTTCTAGGGGGTGCCATTGTGAGCCAAGAGGCTCTCTACTAAAGTAAATATCGTGACTTACAATTGGTGTTGATGGTCTTGGATCAGTTCTTGTGGCGTGGGAGTGCCTCTCGCCCGAGACGGCCTTCTGAGGCTCATGAGGGCCTAAGACTCTTAAGGAGCCTGTGGACCCACTTGAGAGCGCCTCGTGAGGAGCCAATTGCCGAGCTTCGGCAAGGTGTGTGCACAATGGCCCTACGGTAGCCGTGCTCTCGACCCAGAGGAGGCCACGGTGCCGCTTGGGCTATCCCAAGCGCGTGCATAGTGCACACACCATGCCCAGCCCCCCTCGTGAGGCGCTCGTGGGGGAAGGTAGCAGGCTTCAGCCCTGCTCTTCAACAAAAACAAAAGGATTAGAAAATACTGCGAATCGAGAAAAAGTCCCCCCTTTACTTTTGATAAGAACACGAAACTCCAAGTTTTATTCCAAAAGAAGGCAAATTGGGTTACAGAAAGAGGACAAAAAAACAGCCGCGTCCGACACCTAGCTAGTCTTCTCACTAGCGCGGAGCTAAGTGCTTCCACTGGGCGTGGGCATAGTCATTGGGGGACAGTGTCGACGGCCAGCGCGGATCATGGTGCTTCCACTTGGAGGTGGGTCAGAGCCCCTGTGAGGGCCGAGGGCCGCACTCAGGAGACTTCGGGGCGTGTACAGCGCTGACTCATTATTACGTGAGAGTGTCACGAGCGAAGATCTTCATGAGATTCTTTGGCGCCTGGACAGGGCCCCGCCCTATGCCTCCCCAAGCCACCATTGGGGCGTCTGGAAACCAGGATGAGGCCAAGGGGCAAGGGGGGCACTGGCGGTGCCCTGGCGACCGTAGGCCCTCCGTTGGGGAGTAGGGCTTGCTGGCGACTTCCCCGGCGGGGAACCAACCTCCGAGCGGCGTGTGCCACGGTAGCAGCAGCGCCTTCCTCCATGCGGCACGGGGGAGGCCCTGGTGCTGGGCTTCTCCCGGGCAGCCCCTAATGCATTGCGTCCGCCTGCAGTGGGGCCATTCTCCTGACGTCCATGGCTATTGCCACGGCTTGGTTCACATGCGGTCCATGGTTTGCATAATCATGCCCCTAAGATATTGGTTGTACCCGATGGTTGTTGTTGTTGAAGGGGTCGGTGAAGCCCCAGGGCGGCTCGCGGAGGCCCTCAGGCTCGCGTGGCCTCTACGCCTAGGCTGGCAAAGGAAATGGGTGGGGGCTTGTTGGCGTGTATATCAGGTCCACCGCCGGAGGCACGGGGGTGTCTGAAGCCGCCATTCTTGAGTTGTCGCGTGGCCATCCCGCATCGTCGTTTGCCAGGCCCGGCGCCAGGTCATGATGACTCTAGGGCAGCGTCTCGGCGCGGCCCCAAGAGAGGCCATTCGGGCTCGCCACGCTCGGAGGCACCGCGTCCTGGGCAGGGCAAGCGATCCTGCGGGCCAGGCCGGCACCGCAAGGTCCTCCGCACCTCTCGAGGAAAGGTGCATGGGTGTCCTAGATGCCGGCGCACATCCACGGCAGCGCTCGTGATGTGGGCAGGGTGCAGAAAGTTCAGCACCCCTACACATGGCATCAAGCAACTCGGCGACCCACTTCACCAGGCATCGTGGCCGCCTTCCGTCAACCGACATCCCACACCTCTCGTGCCACGATGACTGTGGCTCGTGTGTTTGCCTGCTCCCGACAAGTGTCCCGCGTCGTCTCCACGGCATAGCTAGAAGATCGCGCGGTGGCGCGGTCGAGGACTCTGGGCAGCATGCAAGCCGCGAGGTGCGCGGAGTGGAGGTCCTCCTGGGTGGAAGGTGCTACCCGGGCGGGCCGAGCTGCCCGGGGCTCTGCGCGAGCCTGAGGAGCGTTACCCATAAGGGCGGTGGAGCGTCGGTGAGTCGACCGATGGAAGAGTGGCTCCGACGCACCACTACCTGGTGCACCAAATGTCAGATTCAGGTCTCCGCAGACCCTTGATAGATTCGAACACTGGGGTGCGTGCGAAGAACTGAACTTCCCCTGTCTGCATACTCGTCGATCTCACGGCCTAGCTCGATGAACAGGAAGGAAATGGGACAAGGCAGTTTACCCAGGTTCGGGCCACCTCGCGGTGTAATACCCTACTCCTGCTTTGTGGTGGATTGACCTCAACAAGGGCTGAGAATGAACTAGTACAGTGGTGGCACAACCTCAAGAGGTGTGTTCTTGCTTGTGTGGGGTGAGGGTGGATTGAATGATGTGTCCCCTACTATGGTGGTGGCTAGGCTACATTTCTAGTGGCCTTGGTCCTCTTCCCCCAAAATGAATGCGGGAAGGGATCCCACAACGGCCAAATTCGAAGGGAGACAACTAGTACATCTTATCTTGACGAAAGGTGGTCTTCACCTGCAGAGTTTCTAGCCATGACGCCATGGTGGGCTCGGTGATGATCTTCGTCCCGTCGTCCTGGCGATCTTGGTCTTGTTGCATGGAAATGGAAACCTTTGGCTGGTTCCTCGGGACTCCGCGCATGTGCTTGCCTTTTTAGCACCAAAGAGGAAACCTGATGTTCTGCGCCCGCTGGCGCCCGCCTGGCCTTGGTCGTCATGGCATGCGTCATCTGAACCTCACGAGGTGGGGGCTTGCATAGAAATCTCCGCGCCTCAGGAGCCAGCCTAGAGTGGCTGCTCCTTCGGGAGGCCTTTCCGTCGTTCGCCTCACGAGGCTTGGCCCCCCGTGATGGTCTTGTTTGTTGATGCTGAAGATGGGCCATACTAGGTTGGTGATGGAGCCATGCCGTGGGCCGCAGGAAGGCAAGTCTGGGTATCGTGGTTCCAAGAAAGTCGACAGACATACCTTCCTCTTTGCCTCCTTATGTAACTAACATTTTGTAGGAGTTTGCTGACGTCTTTCCCCAAGACATGCCACCGGGATTACCACCTATTCGAGGGATTGAGCATCAGATTGACTTAATTCCCGGTGCATCACTACCCAACTGTGCACCATACCATACCAATCCAGAGGAGATGAAGGAGATTATGCGTCAAGTACAAGAGCTACTCAACAAAGGTTATATACTTGAATCCCTTAGTTCTTGTGTCGTTCCTATTTTTCTAGTGCCTAAAAATCACGTTACAATGCGCTTGTGTGTTGATTGTAGTGGCATCAATAATATTACTATTTGTTATCGTGATCCTATTTCTGGGCTAGATGATATGCTTGATGAATTAAGTGGCTCTACTATTTTCTCCAAAGTTGACTTGCGTAGTGGATACCATCAAATTCGTATGAAATTGGGAGATGAATGGAAAACAACATTTAAAACTAAGTTTGGATTATATGAGTGGTTAGTTATGCCTTTTGAGTTAACTAATGCACCTAGTACTTTCATGAGATTAATGAATTAAATTTTACGTGCTTTCATTGGACGATTTATGGTAGTTTACTTTGATGATATACTGATTTATAGCAGATCTTTGGAGGAACATTTGGAACATTTACATGCTATTTTTATTGCTCTATGTGATGCATGTTTGTTTAGTAACCTTGGGAAGTGCACCTTTTGCACTAACCGAGTATCTTTTCTTGGCTATGTTGTTACTCCACATGGAATTGAGATTGATAAAGCCAAGATTGAAGCTATTGAGAGTTGGCCGCAGCCCAAAATAGTCACACAATTGGGGAGTTTTCTTGGACTCGTAGGTTTCTATAGGCCTTTTATGAGAGATTTCGGCACCATTGTTGCACCTCTCAATGAGCTTACAACGAAGGTGTGCCTTTTGCTTGGGGTACTGCACAGGAAGAAGCCTTTGCGGTATTGAAAGATAAGTTGACACATGCTCCATTACTCCAACTTCCTGATTTTAGTAAGACTTTTGAGTTTAATATGATGCAAGTGGAATTGGGTTAGGAGGTGTGTTACTACAAGATGATATACCTGTTGCATACTTTTATGAAAAATTGAGTGGGCCTAGTCTGAATTATTCTACTCGTGATAAGGAATTATATGCTCCCATTCGGATGTTGGAAACATGGCAACATTATTTATAGCCCAAAGAATTTCTTATACATTATGATCATGAATATTTGAAACATATGAAAGTCAAGCAAGAATGAATCGTAGACATGCTAAATGGGTTGAATTCATTGAGACTTTCCCTTATGTCATAAAACACAAAAAGGGCAAAGAAAGTGTTATTGGTGATGCATTGTCTCGTCGTTATAATGTGCTTTCACAACTTGATTTTAAAATATTTGGTTCAGAGACCATCGAAGATAAATATGTGCATGGTGCTGAATTTAAAGATGTACTACAGAATTGTAAAAAAGGAAAAAAATGGAACATGTTCGTTATTAATGATCCGTTCATCTTTTGTTGTTGCAGGAGGCGCGTGGAGGAGGATTAATGGGACAGTTTGGCGTGAAGATGACACAGGACGTACTTGCTACACATTTATTTTGGCCAAAGATGAGACAGGATGTTTAGTGTTTTGTTACTCGCTGCACTACATGTTAAAAAGCTTAGTCATGACTCAATCCTCCAGGTTTATATATGCCTTTGCTTGTACCTAGTGTTCTTTTGGAAGATATATCTATGTACTTTGTTTTGGGTTTACCTGGAACAATGAAGGGGAAGGATAGCATATTAGTTGTCATGGATAGATTTTCGAAAATGGCACACTTCATACCATGCCATAAAAGTGATGACGCTGCTAATGTTGCCGATTTGTTCTTTCGTGAAATTAGTGGCTTGCATGGTGTGACAAATACTATTGTTCCAGATCGTGATACTAAATTTCTTAGCCACTTTTTGAGATGTTTATGGGCTAATTTGGAGACTAAACTGCTTTTTCGTACTACTTATCATCCCCAAACTGATGGACAAACTGAAGTAGTCAATAGAACATTCTCTACTATGCTTAGGGCTGGTTTGAAGAATAACAAGAAAATGTGGGAAGAATGCTTGCCTCATATTTAATTTGCTTATAATCATTCGCTGCATTGTTCTACTAAAATGTGACCTTTTGAAATTGTGTATGGTTTCTTACCTCATGCACATATTGATTTGTTACCTCTTCCATCTTTAGAGAAGGATAATTTTGATGCTAAACAACATTCTGAATTGATCTTAAAAATGCATCAGTTAACGAAGGAAAACATTGAGCATATGAATGCCAAATATAAACTTGCTGGAGATATAGGTAGAAAACATGTTGTTTTTGCACATGGAGATCTTGTTTGCTTACATTTACGTAAGGATAGATTTCGTGATTTGCGAAAATCAAAGCTAATGCCACGCGCTGATGGTCCTTTTGTGGTGTTAGAGAAAATAAATGATAATGCATATAAACTTGAGCTGCCTGTAGATTTTGCGGATAGTCCCACTTTTAACATTGCAGATTTGAATCCTTATTTGGGTGAGGAAAATGAGCTTCTATCGAGGACGACTTTGTTTCAAGAAGGGGAGGATGATGAGGGCATAAATATCATTGTTACACCCATAGCCCCTGCTGCTATACATACTAGACCAATAACTAGAGCTCGCGCACGCCACTTGAATTACCAGGTACTTCTGTTTCTTGGTAATAATTTTAATGTTCATGAGAATATGATGCTGCTTAAATTGGATACATTTGTGTTGGTTACTAATATGGAAAAGAGGGATGAACACTGGAGCACAAACAAGCATGGATATGAAAGCACGCATTAAGGGAACCTTATTTTTGGGCTAGGCCCAGGTAATTTGGAAACACTTGAGTATAGGCTATTTTTAGAGTCTGTATGTGTGGGTAAACAAGAGTTATGGTTGGTTTCGAACCCCTCCTACAATGGGTCACGAAATTCCCCCCTCTTCCTCCATATATACAGCCCTTAGGCCCTTGTTTGGACTTTGGGTTTTTGTTTAGATTAGTGTCACCATAGCTACAACTTTCCGTACTTCATTTGTGTTCAACGACTGGACATAGACGTCACAGAACCCCACTTTCATCAACAAAGATTTCCTATGAAATTCGCAATATCTAGACTGCAATCTTAGTTTCTTGCTTGTTCTTCGTTTGCTTGCAGGAAATAGACCCTCATGGTCAGGTTGATCGTGCTCTGGCGTGGTCAATAACCTCTCTGAGTTAGTTTAGCGATTGCTAAGGTGCGACGTCCTCACACGTTCGTAGTCGGATCGTCGAAGTCTACTCCACCAAAAAATTATAGCCACCATCTCATCGAAAGATGGGACAGCTTTACCTCTATCACTAACGATATCATAATATCCAAAAAAGGTGATCGCCATTGCTACCTCTTGAGCTTGCGTTGTATTCCCTCGAAGAGGAAAGGGAGCTGTAGCACAGTAGGTAAGTATTTCCCTCAGTTTTTTGAGAACCAAGGTATCAATCCAGTAGGAGACCATGCGCCAGTCCCTCGCACCTACACAAACAAATAAGAACTTCGCAGCCAACGCGATAAGGGGTTGTCAATACCTTTACGGTCACTTACGATAGTGAGATCTGATGGAGATGATAGTTTATATTTTTGGTATTTTTGGTATAGAAACAGAAAGTAAAGAAAGCAAAAAAAAAAATGGCAGCGGAAATTGGCTAGTTGACGGGAAAGTAATATGATAAAGATAGACCCGGGGGCCATAGTTTTCTCTAGTGGCTTCTCTCATGATAGCGGTATTCTATGGCGGGTAAACAAATTACTGTCGAGCAATTGATAGAAAAGCAAATAATTATGAGACTATCTAGGCATGATCATTGTATATAGGCATCACGTCCGAGACAAGTAGACCGACTCCTGCCTGCATCTACTACAATTACTCCACATATCGACAGCTATCCAGCATGCATCTAGTGTATTGAGTTCATACGAACACAGTAATGCCTTAAGAAAGATGACATGATGTAGAGGGATAAACTCAAGCAATATGATGAAAACGCCATCATTTTATCCCCGATGGCAACAATACAATACGTGCCTTGCTGCCCCTACTGTCACTGGGAAAGGACACCACAAGATTGAACCCAAAGCCAAGCACTTCTCCCATTGCAAGAACTATAGATCTAGTAGGCCAAACCAAACCAATAACTCGAAGAGACTTGCAAGGATATTATGAGCACACATAAAAAGTTCAGAGAAGAACCAAGTATCTTTCATAGATAACCTTGATCATAAACTCACAATTCATCGGATCTCGACAAACACACGGCAAAAAGAGATTACATCGAATATATCTCCTCGAAAACCGAGGAGAACTTTGTATTGAGATTCGGAGAGAGAGAAGAAGCCATCTAGATACTAGCTATGGACCCGAAGGTCTATGGTAAACTACTCACAACTCATGGTGAGGGTGATGATGATGATGATGAAGGCCTCCGTGATGGATCCCCCTCCCGGAACAGGCTCCAAGATGGGATCTCCACGGGAACAGCAGCTACGGCGGTGGAATTAGGGTTTTCTCTCTACGTATGGAGTTTCTGGGGTACGTAGGCATATATAGGAGGAAGAGGGGCACCAAGGACCACCGGGCCTGCCCTCGAGGCAGGGGGGCGCGCCCCCCACCCTCGAGGGTGGGCCCCTTATCCTCTGGCTTGGCCCCGAAGTTTATCTCGCGTGATTTCCTCCAAAAATATCTCCTGCGAAGGTTTCATTTCGTTTGGACTCCGTTTGATATTCCTTTTCTGCAAAACCCTGAAATAGGCAAAAAAATAGCAATCTGGAATGGGCCTTTGGGTTAGTAGGTTAGTCCCATAAATGATATAAAAGTGAATGATAAAGCCCATTAAACATCTAAGACTTCATAAATAATAGCATGGAACAATCAAAAATTATAGATACGTTGGAGACGTATCAGCCATCAACACTTGAGCTAGTCTTAGAGGCGATACTAGGAGTCATATTTTACCATTTATCATTCGAGGTGTGCATATGGGTTTTCTACTGAATCACATATTCCAGGATCATAACAGTTATAGCATAGAATATAAACTTTTAATTATAATCATGGCATATAATAATACAATATTATTTCCCCTAGGGAATTTTTCCAATAGACTCCTACTTGCACTAGAGTCAATAATCTAGTTAGCCCATTTTCTTTTACACCAGTGGCAATCCGGTGTTTGTTCATCCTTTGCTTATGAGATAGCTTTAGTCCTATCAGATCTTGATAGGTTCAGATGTACGTGTATCATTTGCATTTCTACACATCTATAATGCTTTCACAAGAATTCATAATTTGTGTGAAACTAGCTTTGTATATGGTGAATCACTGGCAGGACCTTAGATTCCTTAGACTAAGCTATGGAACCACTATTGAGAATGGTATTCCATTCGCATAGTCATCTAGAAACCATATCAAGCTCATAAATGAAATTTTGATTTACCATATATTTTTGCTTCTTAAAGCAACAATATACTCATCCTTTCTGTTATATAATTCACTAAAGTAACTTTCTTGGACCAATTCCAACTTACTGTGGCAATTGGTAGTATGACCATGTCACATCCCTAGTTCTAGTAATGCTTAGTGTTAGCATCTTGTGTTGCATCATGTTTAAATTTCAATTAAAGTTGAAATGCGGATGGCAGAAACCCCCAGCACCACTTAATCCAACTAGGGTTACTAAAATACTTTTTCAATGAACCTGCAATGCCCTTCAAAAATGTCCATCATCTTTGCCTTGGTCTAGAACCTCTGACAAAAATGGTTCATATTTTTCTAGAACAGCACTGGGTCACTAAATTATATCATATGCTATTTGCATTTGGGCATTTAATTGCAATATAATATTTTCAATTTCCAAATATTCATGAACTAAGATGTTTACTGTTGGAAATATTCCAAATAGTAGCCTTGAGCAGATTCACAAATTTTGAGATTCTTTTGGTATTTTTAATAAAGTCGTAAAGTTAATAAAAGAAAGCAGAAAATAAAAGAGAAGGAGACTTACCTAGCCTTACCTGGCAGCCCAACTAAGCTGGCCGAGCCCACTGGCTCTGCCAGTCATCCCCATCCCCGCGCCATGAGGACAAGGGCGTGTGGCGAGAGCGCGCGGCCACACGCCGGCCACCTCCTCCCTGCCTGCTTCACCACCCGACGGCCTAGACGGCCCTGGAGACGCCACGCATGCCCCTGAACCCCCTCACTCTCTCCCTCGTCCTCATCTCTTTCCCTTGCTCTCTCCCTCACATGCGCCCGAGCGCCACCGTCGCCGCCGCTCACCGTTGCCGCGCCCACCGCCGTCCTGACGACGCCCCGAGATGTCCAAGATCCCCGCCTTGACCACCTCCTCCTCCTCACAAAGCCATACGACGTCAGAAGCCCCTGGAAGGCGCCAGCGCTGCCATTCCCCTCGTCGGCCACCGAGGATCGTTGTCATTGATTTGTCTCCTATGGTGACTCCCCGAGCTCGCCGTCTGCTTCTTTCGAACCGCTGTGAGCTCCCGTGTCAAACACCTCTTCTCCCTCTCTGGTCTGCACCCAATAGCCCCGATCCCAACCATGGCCGTGAGCTCATCGCCGCCGTGCATGTCGCCGCCGTAGCCACTGTCACCTAGGGCCATGACCGAGCACACCACCATGCTCAGTGCAACGCCAGGACTGTAAAACCATCATCTGTTGCTCCTGCCGTGCACCGGAGGGCCGAAACCGCCAACTCTCGAACTTCGGCGGCCGCAAAAGAGCTCGCTGTCATCAGCTCCGTCCACCCCAGGCCTTGCACTGCTAGTTGCGCACGAGCCTCAGCTGCGCGTAGCACCAATCCGCCACCCAAATGGTCGCTTGTGGGCGATTTCCGACGCACTCCGCCTCGATTGGATTCGCCAGCGTCGAGTCGCCGGTGAGTTTGACCCCGCTGACGAGAGGTTTGACCTCCCCTGGCTGAATGATGTGTGGACCCAGGCCCCTGTTTAATTAGTGTTAGGTTTAATTAGTGTTAATTAAATTAGTTAATTAGATGAGCTACTGACATGTGGGCCTAGCCCTACTAACATTTTAGTTAGAGCTAGTTTAGCACTAATTAACTCAGTTAATTATCTGAGTCACTGACCAGTGGGCCCACTGGTCAGGTTTGACCTGGACCGGCCCTATTGACTTGCTGACGTCACACCGACGTCGTGGTGACATAGTAAATGGTTTTCTGGATTATTTATAATTCAGAAAATTCCAGAAGATAACCAAAACTTCAAAAATTCACACAAACTCAACTGTAGCTCAGATTGAAATAAATTATACATGAAAAGTTATCAAAAAAATTCAAGGAATCTGTTTATGGCGTTTTCATGCATTTTTAAACAATCTAAAGTTGCTGTATAAGACAATTTGAATTAATGCCATTTGAAATGCCTTATGTGAAGTTTGAATTTGAACCTTTGGTTCAAACCAACTTCAGTTAATATGGTTACTAGTTGCATTAGGTCAAATCACCGCATGTTGCCATGTCATGATCATGCATCATATTGTTGCATTGCGTTGATTGTGTTCTCTCTTGTTTGCCGGTGCTTGTTCCCTCTCAGCGGACGTAGTTCCGACAATGAATTCGATGACACCGATGAAGAGCTATACTATCTTCAGGATTGCCAGGCAAGCAAAACCCCATTGAGCTTTCCGATACAAACCCACTCTCTCGCTCTTGCTCTCCTTTACTGCATTAGGACAACAATGATTCAACTGCTACTTGCTGCGGTAGCTGAACCCCTTTTCCTCTGCATGACCTGTCATTGCCACAGTAAATAGTTGAAACCCACTAGCATGAGTAGGAGTTGTTTTAGCCATGTTGTGCCTAGTCATCCATGCTTCCTTGTTATGCCTGCTATTGCTTAGAGTTGTGTCAGGTCTGATTCATCGGGGATGAATTGGAAGGTTGTCGTCAAGTCCTATTGTTGAGAGCTAAGTGTGTGAACACGATTTGGTAAAGGTAGCGATGAGAGGCCATGTAGGAGTACATGGTGGGTTGTCTCATTGAAGCCGTCCTCGAGAACGGAGTTCAGTGTCCGTGATCCAAGATAGTTACTACCACACATTGGGCTCCGGGCACTCCAAGCTATCTCGACTTATTAATCGCCTCGATCTCTGTCTAGGAGTTGCAACTAGTTTCTGGTGTTTGTAGGATATGTGTTAGAGGTCGTGCGCAACACTGACCCTAGGGGTGGTTTTTGATGCGGTAGATACACCGTGGCACGGTGTACCGAGTCGCCCGTTTGGTGTCTCGGGAACCCTGCGCACATAGTTTGGGGCCATGAGCGAAACTTCGGTCAGATCTCCTTGTGGATGGAACCCGAATAGGCGATAAACCTGTACTAGAGACTTGCGTGGCTAGTCCGGTCGTGGCCGACACTCTCGCCAGGCTTCCGCTTGAAGTTTGCCGAGATACATGACGTGTATATGGCGGTAAGTGGCTAGAGCGTGTGTGATGAAGTACACCCCTGCAGGGTTAACATGATTTATTCAAATAGCCTCATCCGCGGTAACGGACTACTGGGTTGCTTGTGTAGTTCATAGACAAGTGAAAGTGGATACTCTAAAATACACAAGATAAGCGTGAGTGCTATGGATGGCCTTCTCGTAGGGAGACGGGAGCGGATCCATAGTGGTGTATTGATATGGTGAATATGTGCACTCGTGTGCGCCACCCCAAAAGAGTTACCAGCAGTTGTAGTACATGATAGCCACTGAGTCAAAGTTGGCTTGCTGTAGTTAAACTCCACCACCCCTTTGTTCATACCGATTCGCATGTAGATAGTTTTGATGTAAGTCTTGCTGAGTACATTTGTACTCACGTTTGCTTAATTTATGTTTTTGAAGAGAGACTTCAGTCTCACTAGTGGTTCCGCGTAGACTTCGACATTTAGCTTGTTACCTCAGCTACGGTCTTGTAACCTTGGGAGGGTCTTGTAGATAGTTAGGCTTGATAGCCTTCTTCCTTTTTCAGATGTCCGTACTCAGACATGGTTATGCTTCTGTTGCTTGTATGCTCTGTATGTTGGGTCATGAGACACACTGCTTATAATAAATGCTATGATGGCTCTTCTGGGCCTTTATCTATACGAGTTGTTGAGTTATGTTGTGATGCCATGTTGTACAACACATACTTGCATGTTATGCGTACGTGTAATGTGTATTTCTATGTGTGGGATCCGACACCTTGTTGTTTACCCTTGGTAGCCTATCTTATGGGGAAATGCCTCCTAGTGCTTCCACTGAGCCTTGGTAGCTTGCTACTGCTCCGGAACACATGGATTGACTGGCATCTGTCCTTCCTTGCTCCTGTGTCTGTCTCCTCTGGGGAAATGTCATGCGGTGTATATCGAAGTCATGTTAGCTTGCTATAGCCCGGCAACACTCATTGCTGACCGACACGTGCATTGTTGGGTCATGTATGCATGTCCCTGTAATTTAGCGCCACTTTTGGTTTATAACTAGTCATGTCGGCCCGGGTTCTCTATCATATGGATGCTAGCAAGACTATCATATACATGAGCCAAAATGCGCAAACGGTCCCGGGCCAGGTAAGGTGGCACCCGTGGGGATATCGTGCGTGAGGCCGCAAAGTGATATGATGTGTTACATGCTAGGCCGGTGTGACTTAGGATCGGGGTCCTGACAGACCAGGTGTCCCAACTTGATAGTATGACAATTGATCCTAACGCGGTGTCCAAACTAACACCGTGAGACCGGTAAAATAGAAAACCCATCAAGAGCAAACCTTTGCCTTGCACATAGTCCACTTGAGCTAGATGATGATGATCTTGACTTCCTCAAGTTGGACTACCTTTCTTGCTTGCATTGGCCTGATGAAGACAAGTAGATTGCTCGCCTTTACACCACTATGGGTGAGCCTCTCTTTGGCACATGTTCACAAGTATATTCGTGATGTTCCACTTGAACTACAAGCTCCAAGCATGATCCATTCGTGAAGCTCCACTTGAACTTACACACGGCAATCTTGATGACGATCACCACTTGATGTCATCCTCCACGGGTTGTATGAGATTTTCCTCTTGACGCAAGCTAATGGAAACATACCTAACCCCATATAGAACTCTCACGTAGACCATGGGTTAGTACACAAAGCATAATGGACAATTTTTACCATACCATGGGATCACTTCATCCCTTTCGATACATCTTGTACGCTTTGCGTGTTGATCAACTTGATTCGAATATTGACTTAATCTTGATCAACCCTGTATCATGTCTTTTACATGAACAATCTTTCGATAATTCCTTGAATAGCACCTACCTTGCCCCTAGTGAACCTCTACTAGACTACTCGTTCATCAAAGATGGTTAAGGTTTCCTAACCATAGACATGAGTTGTCATTTGATAACGGGATCACGTCATTAGGAGAATGATGTGATGGACAAGACCCAACCGTTAGCATATCATATGATAGTTCAGTTTATTGCTACTTATTTCTTAATGTCAAATAAATGTTTCTTCGACCATGAGATCGTGGAACACCCGGACTACGGAGGAATGCCTTGTGTGCTATCAAACGTCACAACGTAACTCGGTGATCATAAGGGTGCTCTAATGGTATATCCGAAGGTGTCTTTTGGGTTGGCATGAATCGAGATTGGGATTTGTTACTTTGTATGATGGAGAGGTATCTCTTGGCCTCCCGGTAATACAACATCACAAGAAGCTTGCACGAAAAGTGACTAAGTAGTTAGTTGCGGGATCATGTATTATGGAACGAGTAATGAGATATGCCAGTAACGAGATTGAACTAGGTATGCTGATACCAACGATCGAATCTTGGGAAAGTAACATACCGACAAACAAAGGAAATGACGTATGTTGTCATAAAGGTTTGACTGATAAAGATCTTCGTAGACCATGCAGGAACCAATATGGGCATCTGGATCCCTCTATTGGTTATTGACCGGAGAATCGTCTCGATCATGTCTACATATTTCTTGGACCTGTAGGGTGCGCACGCTTAATGTTCGTTGACGATATAGTATTATATGAGTCATGTATGTTGGTGACTGAATGTTGTTAAAAGTCCCTAATGAGATCACTGACATGACGAGGAGCTCCGGAATGGTCTGGAGGTAAAGATTGATATATATGATGATATGGTTAGGCCAGGTGGTCAGGCCCACGGGGCTTTATGTTGGTGCAAAAGGATGTTTTGTAGAGGTCATGGACCAAATGCCGGAGACCCTGGCATCGGGCTCTGGGCAAGACGCCGAGGCCCATGGCGTCTAGGCTAGACACCAAGGATTGTGGCGTCTGGCCCTGGAAGTCCGAGAAGGACTCTTCCATGCGGGAAAAACGGACTTTGAGGAGGCTCTTTCTCCAAGTTTCGACCCCAGGGCTCAACATATAAATAGAGTGGAAGGGCTAGCACTCGGAACACATCAAGATACACCAAGCCGCGTGCCGGGAACCATGACCCTCTAGTTTATCCTCCGTCATAGTTTCCATATGGATTGGCGAAGGCCTATGGAGATTGTTATTTGCCACCACCGTGACCACGCCGTCGTGCTGCTGGAACTCATCTGCTACTTCGCCTCTCTTGCTGGATCAAGAAGACAAGGACGTCATCAAGACGAACGTGTGCTAAACGCAGAGGTGCCATATGTTCGATACTTGATTGGGACGGATCGTGAAGGTGTACAACTACATCAACCGCGTTGATAAACGCTTCCTGTGATCGATCTTCAAGGGTATGAAGATGATCTCCCCCTCTCGTAGCTATGCATCTCAATGGATAGATCTTGTGTCTGCGTAGAAATTTTTTTGGCATGCAACATTACCCAACATATATTACATTTAGTGAGAATATCATATAAGGAGAAAGGATACCCGAGTTGGAGACAGTTTCCTTGAGTCAGAATATTCATACTTGTTCCCCGAACAACCATATCTCGAGGATGAGATTTATTTAAGGGGGGAGTTCTGTAACACCCTGGATTTTGGCCCTTTATTTTTCTTTTTGATTTATTTAAATTTTAATTTGAATTGCTTTTCTATGGCTCTATGGTCCTGAAACTTTAGAAGATCATCTCTTATCAGGCTGCCAAGTGGCTGTCATCCTGAAAACCATGCCAAAACTATGTCATTTTCACCTTAGCCCAAAACCAAATTCATTTTCTTGGGAATATTCCTTTTTCTGTTGAAGAATAAAATTATTTGCCCTAGGTTGTGAAGCCACCTATATTTCCATCCCTCCCATAAATCCCAAATAATTATTATATTTTTTTGGGTCACATCGTCCACAAAAATATCAAAACCCTTCCTTAGTTAGCTCAAACATAATTCCCAAATATACATTTTCCTATTCTGCTCTCAATGACACTTTGTGAAGGAAGTGTCATTTATAAAGCATGTTAGAGATGTAGGTTAATATTAATTACCGTTGAGCTTGATTACTCCCAAACTTGTTTATATCCCTATCACAAAGTGAGCGATCTATGATAGAGATGTAGGAACTATATGATACTATCACTACTAGAAAAAAGGCTGTTAGTGGCACACCTACTTTAGCTATTAATGGCGCACTATAGGTGTGCCACTATTATCATGCCATTAGTAACTGTTAGTAATGGCGCACATTTGGTGCGCCATTACTATCACAGATAGTAATGGCGCACCTATAGTGTGCCATTACTATGCCTAGAAGTGCGCCATTACTATTTGACTTAGTAATGGTGCACCACATAGAAGTGCGCCATTACTAACAATTTTTTTTCAAATTTTTTCAGAATTTTTTTTTCAAATTTTTTTTCCAGAATTTTTTCGCTTTTTTCTTAATCTCGGGTCACTATGGCTTAATCTCGGGTCAATATGCTTACTCTCAAGTAAAATCGCACTCCATGGTCAAACTTCCCAGAAGGTCATCCATCCTCACACTAATCCAGCCCGAGCACGCTTAACTTCTCAGTTCTATCCAACCCCAGCACAAGGTCACTTAACAGACACTTGTTGATATACCTATCATATCAATTCTATTAAACCTTGTTGATGTCTAGGACTTTGTTCATATTCATGAGTGTGATGAAATTTTGAAAAAAATATTGCAAACTTCCCGATCATATTACGTATCATATGTTGAACATTTTTTTCCAAAAAAAAAATCGAAACCAATTCATTTTTTCTGTTACTAGTGGCGCACCTAGCAAATGGTGCGCCATTACTAAGTTTGAATTTTTTTTCCATTCCCCCCCCTCTAGATCTTAAAAGCCTAGTATCTTTTATTTCTGTTAGTTTTTGGGGATTCTAAAAATCTTTTCGAGTAGATGATTTTTCATATAAAAAACTTTCTATTCCGAGTTCGTATGCAAAAGTTATGCCCATTTTACTAAATTCCAAAGAGATTTTGCAAATAAAGTCGAAATTCTTATTTGTAAACTTTCCCAACAACTAGACCACATATCACAAGGGAAACTTATTTTCTTTTATTTTTTTGACATTTCCATCTTTTTTTTATTTTTTTTAAACTGAAAAGATGGTCCACCGGGGGGGGGGGGTGCATTTGCTAAGTTAGTAATGGCGCACCTTCACAAAGTGCACCATTACTATGTGTATGAATTGGTCAAACCTTGGTCAAAGTCAGTAATGGCCCACTTTGTATAGGTGCACCATTACTAAGTTTGACCAAGGTTTGACCCAGTCATACACATAGTTATGGCGCACTTTGTAAAGGTGCGCCATTACTATGTCAACTTAGTAATGGCGCACCTATACAAAGTGCGCCATTACTATGTGCATGACTGGGTCAAACCTTGGTCAAATTTAGTAATGGTGCACTTTTGACCTGGTGCGCCATTACTGTTTTGGTTACTAATGGTGCACCAACACATGGTGCGCCATTACTATATAGCAGTGGCACACCACAAACATGGTGTGCCTTTAATGTCCATATTAGCTACAGCCGTTTTTCTAGTAGTGTATAAAGGAAGAACAAGGGCTCATCCTATAGAAATAGATCATGCATATTGAATAGTCTCATGGTGTGAGTTGCCATGACCCAATTCCATTATCTCCTATCTATGTTGGTTTTGCCATTATTAAGTAGCCACAACACCAACGACTGCCAGGAGCATTCCGTTCGGCCGGCGATACATGTTGATTTGGATCAGTACTTGACATCGAATATTGATCAATGTGTGGAAAGGTTGGCATAAAGATAGCTACACCAAGTGCAGGCATATCAAGATAGCATCCTTGACTAACTCGGAAGCGAGGACGTACTCGGTAACCATGTAGCAGGACACGAATATCATGACCACATTATCATTAAGAGGATGGAAGGGATCCGTACTCGTCCAAGGAAGAGGATAGCGGGGAAAAATGAGTTTGCTAACATTGCCCTTTCTTGATGACTAAGAGCATTAACGGTTGCCAACACGACAGATAAAAGGGCGATCCAGGATAGAAGTATGTCTATCATCGAAATGATAGTTGGGGATGACAAAAAGAAACTAGTTTGATACGTCAACACCATCCTGCAAACGGTGTCCGAAACACTTGGCATCACTCAACTGGGACATAAATGATGCCAAACACCAAAGAACAGACTCAAAGGAAATTGGAGAGATGCAGCGGCTGAGCTATAGTGAATCCGAACCGATGCCAGCTACACTCACAAGATAAATTGTTAGAACAAAATAATAAGTCTATATGCATTCTATGCAGCAACCCATGAAATAAACATGCCACACTCTATACTACTGATTTCTACCGCTCGCGCTGACTAGGGCGTCCTGCAACCAGACCTGCTCTGATACCAAGCTCTGTTGCACTCCGGCTCAGAGAAACCAGAACGCCCCGTATTCCAGCCCAGAGATCGAGGTAAGTCTTCTAGAATACGGCACTGCTCGGCATAGAACAAATAAGCTCTTATTACAAAGAATGACGGATACAAAGGTCTGATGTTACAAAGGAAACCTCAACATGAATGGAAACCTCAACAAACAATCAATCACGGCATCACCTGTAATCTGGCATGACATGCCAAGTCAGTAAATAGAATGTACCTGCAAGATAACAACAACCAAAAGCATCAAGGCAAGAGTGCAACATAGCATTAATAGGTTAAGTTATAAACAACTACTATGAGGAAGCAACTACTAGTCATGATATGATACTACTAGAATTACTGCTCAACCACCATCTCAAGAACCATCTCACTCTTGGCTATCCGGTCAATGAATAAATCACCTCGATCACCTCATGATCAATACCTCCACGTGATCACCGCGTGACCACATCACAAACTGAATGATCATCCTCGAGATCATCCCAACATCCTCATCATCATCCTGCCAAACTGTACATCTCAAATATATCAACATATAAATCACATATTAGTCATTCCATCATGTGAGTGTTGATCGAATGGTGTGACCCAGTATGAACTTGTGCCCATGGCCGAGGACGCGGCTATCGATATATTAAACACACAATCTGCAGAGGTTAGCACACTGTACCCACATCACGGAACCCATGTCCTCGTGCTCCCATTCGGGTGGACCAACGATGTTCCAACAAAACCGATGTACTGCCATGACACTCTCCCGACCACTCCGACTAACTCCCATTTGGGATATGTTAAGGGTGGCCCCGATGCCACTCCAGACATCAAACAGCCACCATCATGGCAAAACAATCGTCCCAAATGGGGACATGGCACCAAAACAACTATGGCACATAAGGCTTACACCGGCCTACCTGATCAGGATAGCGCACGCATATAACCTTCCCTAGTTGGAGGCACCGGCGAGAGGCATACAATAGACTGCATTAGGGCCTTCCCATAAAGGCAAATGTGGCTGCACTTTTAAATCCCGGTTCAGTGGCACCCGACCAACGAAATGATGGAATTTATCCCCAACATAGATCTGTGATAACTGATACTCCAATATCTTCTATCAACCTATAATCCAAGTCATAGCAATATCCAACAAATAATCCAGATATAGTCATAACCTAAAACTCTGAGGGTATCATATCAACTAAGATCATGATGAATCCATGTACCATGATACTACTAATCCAATAACAAGATCAAAATATTAACCTAAGATCCACATGATAACATCCTATCCAAAATAATACTCCAAAGCATCATATCCAATACCACAATGAAACTAATCATAATAGCCACTAATAACAAAATGGCAACATGTCATCCCCATCTGCAAGCATTAGTCCTAGGAATCCAAACAACATGATGGCAACAGCAAGATCAACACAACTGCAAGAAATGCCATGAACAAATCATATATAGATAATGCAATATTTAAAGAAAGTTTAAATAAGTAAACCATGTCACTGCATTGCAATCATATAAATGGAGGGTGTGGCTTCCCTAGGATGGATGGATTCACCGAGAGGAAGTGCGAGAAGCTCGCCAAAAGAATCACTGGAAAACATTCTCTCTTGGAGGGACTGAATAAGGGTAAGGGCATCATGGGTATTTTCTGAATGTGAGAACATCATGAAATTGATACAAACAGAACGGGCTCGACGAAACTAAGAAGTGGGCTTTGGAATCACCTGAATCGGAGTTGGGAGTGAAAAGACATAAGGGTTTGACTACCAAGGACCTATCTATAAGAGAAGTCTTCACAAATGGGCCCTGAAAAACAGAACACACATTTAAGAAAATACAATTTCAGTGAAGTGAAAGCGCATTTCTAGCCGAAGAACACAAGAGTAGGCTTTCACTAGAGGAAATGTATTCCGTGAAGTGCATGTCCACTTATCAATGTCAGTGGACCAGCTGGGTCAAACTCGTAGAGGCTGATGAGCGGCTCCCATTGGCAGAGGTGGTCATCTTCGTCTTCGCTCACCCGCGCCTAGCCATGGTTGACCGGTGCCTGACTGTGATAGCCGTAGCTACAGGCGGCCTTCGGTGACGCTCTGGCTATGGATGAGTTCAGCGTTGAATGGTGCATCCATAGTTCCCATCCACGGCCGGTGAGGTGGCCCGATACGATGACGGGCTCAACACCGGCGGATAGGAGGTTCGACCGGAGTTGGGCACTGCACTCCGGTGATGTAGGTGAGGGGAGTGCTCCGAGGCGAGGTCTATGACGGTGGTGGGGGCCTCTAGTGGAGAAAAGAGGGGAGGGGAGGGGAGGCTCCAGTGAATTTAGCCGGATGACCGAGGCGGCCATTGCGGTAATGGAGAGGCAGGAGGGCAGCTTGAGCTCGGGGAAGAGGCTGGGGAGGGTGTGGAGGTGAGTGGTGAGGAGAGACGAGGTCGGGGTGTCGTAAATAGCCGAGGGGAGGGGAGGCAGGGCCTAATGCCATCACAGTGAGCTGCACAGCTCGGCGATGGTCGAGCTCTTCACAGGGAGGGTGGAGAGGACTGGCGAGAGGCGGGGGGGTCTCACAGGGACGATATGGAGCCAAGGGGCCACATGGAAATGGTCGGGGCGACGATAGAGCCAAACCTAGCGTAGTGCACTCCTGGTGCTCGACGGCTAGCTCTGGCGATGGCGCTTAGCTGCACGGGGAGGACAGGGATGACTGGAGAGAGCAGAGGGGAGGTCACAGAGCAGAAGACGATGACAAGGACACGAGGAAGAATAAGACGGGGCGTGGATAGAGCCATGTCGGCCATAGTGCGCCCGTGGGCGCGCGGCGGCGAGCGCCGATGAGCAAGCTTCCGGAGGGGGAACATGGTCATAGAGCGTCGTGAGGTAGCAGGGAGTAAGTTCAGCAACCACGGACCCGCGGAGGATCACCAGAGAGAGGGGCCCGAAGCAAAATGACGTTTTGGACGCGGCCAAATGCTGCAGAGCGCGTGCACCGTGTGGCACCCCGGCTCTGAGAAACTGGAACGCCCCGTATTCCAGGCCAGATCGAGGTGAAGTCTTCTGGAATACGGAACTACTTAGCATATAACAAACCAGCTTTCTATTACAACACGTATATGGATAAAAGGTCTCCGATATTACATAAATAACACCGGCACGGCGACGCTATGCCAACCACAGTTGCTCTATGCAAGCAGCATAACAACTCGAGGCAGCAGAACCTCTACTGGCAGCGGAACAATGAACGATGATGATGGACTCCAATCTGCAGGGACTCTAGCTAGAACCTTTATACTAGCTCGCGAACACATGAAGCACACCAAAAAAAGCAAACAATCCCGGCACGACCTGAAAGTTGGCATGACATGCCAGGTCAGTACATTGAATGTACTTGCAAGCTCACAATATAACAAAAGCAGTTAAGACGAACAACGGCATGACATTAGCAGGTAATTCAATCATGAACATGGTACTAACAGAACAACATGGCTTGCACAACTGAACATGATACAATTAGAACAAGCATAGCATGAACATACGAACATGGTGATACTACATGCAACATGATGATACTAACATGCACCAACTTACTCTGCTCAGGTTACCTCGTAACCCTCACATGCACAAACTTACCACCATAGACATCACACGATCATCTCAGGATCAATTCAAGCTTGGTATAAACAATACCGTAGTAATCATTAAATGACCACAAGGAGCTTGATCTTTACCCATGATTCTCACACAACATCACGGATATCCAACAACTCGGTATCCTCGATGCCACCGTGATCATCTCTTAATCACAAACATCATTAATATCCAACAACTCGGTATCCTCGATACCACGGTGATCATCTCTTGATCATGACTAAACTCTTTCTCATCATCGAACCGGGGTTGTTATTAATCGAGTTATTATTATTACTGTTGACTCATAGTGTGACCGACATGAACTGGACCCTTATCCGTGGGCACTGCTATCGATAGATTAAGACACACACTCTGCAGAGGTTAGCACACTATACCCACACCACAGAACCCATGGCCTCGCACACCCATTCGGGTGGACCAACGGCATTCCGACAAAACCGTCCTACTGCCATGACACTCTCCCGACCACTCTGACTCACTCCCCACTGGGCTAGTACCGGGTGGCCCCGTGTGTATCAAAGACACCAACGACCATCGTCGTGGGCAAAACATAAACGTCCCACACGGGGATACGAGCTCAGAACAACAACAACGGGCAAACTAGGCTTATGTCCGCCTACCTAATCAGGGTAGCGCGCTCCCATAACCTTCCCTCATTGGAGGCACCAGCAAGAGGCATGACAATAGACCTAGTTAGGGCCTTCCCATAAAGGAAAGCGTGGCTGCACTGGTCAGCTCGATTCGATGGCACCATGACTCAGCCAACAGTTGTTCAAGTTCATTTTAAGTCCGGTTAAACTTGAATGCAAATGATGATGAGCCATAATAAAATAAGATGATGCAACTACAATGCATGAGCATGATATCAACATAAGCATGGAGGTGCAACATAATCATCGAGCATAACGACAATGAAACATATATCCAAATCAGCATGGCATACTGACTAGGATAAATATCCCAAGTATAACGCTACTCATGGCATACATGACTAATAGCATCATAAATAAATACAATGCAAGAACATAGCAAGAACACTACTAAGTAAGCACGTAACTAACTAGTTGCAATGGAACATGCATATCAACGGTACTTGACACACAACAAGCATGCATCAAGATAAACATCACTAATACCAGAATGCAATTCTACTACAAAGCAAAACATGTAAACATGATACTAACAAGTAGTACAAGATAACAAGAAACATAGGAACATAGAATGAAAGTGAACATGAAGCCACGAGCATAACCGAAACAATGACAAAGTAGCAAAAAAGCAGACAGATAACAACAAACTTTTATTAAATATTCAAGTTGAAAACCATGGCTACTACATATCTATCTTGCAAGTGGCTATTGTGGCTTGCCAGAGGGTGAGGGAGACTCCGGGAAGAAGTGCGGTGAAGCCGTGGAATGAAACGCCGAAACGCTTCTCTCTCTGAGGGGCTGATTAGAGGCAAGGGTATAATGGTCATTTTCATAGTGTGAACACATTATGAAAATGGGACCAACAGAAAGATCTCGTTGATACGAAGAAGTGAGCGCTGGTTTCACCTGATTCGGAGCTACGGTTGCGGAGATATGAAGGATAGAAGCTTAGGGATTATCCTATGAACATTTTTATCACCAATGGGTCCCTGAGTGGATAAGGCAGAAGCGCATATAAGAAAACACGCTTTCAGAACGGGAAAACATACTTTGGGCTGGAAGAAGAAGAAGAGTGCGCTTTCAAAAAACGGAAACATATTCTTGCGAACACGCTTCCACTTAAACACGTGGATAAGGTTACGAGGGAATGACATGTGGAACCCGCGGGGTGGAGGGGCCCGCCTGGCCAGCTGGGCAAGGTGTCGTCTTTTTCCTCCTCGTTCTGTTCCTCGACAGAACAGAGGAGGCAAGGCAGGGTGACGCTGGTGCCGGCCTGGCTACCTCCGGCCACCTCCGGCTAGTGAGAAGCCACCGGCGGGCGTTGCACGGCCGGCCACATCCATCCAGGGGGAAGGGTCACGCCGGGGAGGGCAGGGGAGGCGGCGAAAGGAGGAGGCAGGAGGAGGATAGGGAGTTGGGGGCGGTGGTGATGCTCGGTGCTACGGACAACTCTGGCGAGGGGCAAGTAGGTGGGGCGGCTCGTGGTGGTGTGGGGAGGACGATGGTGAGGTCGGACATGGAGGAGGAGCTTAGGATGATCAAGATGGAGAGGCGACCGAACGGCGGAGGTGGTCGGGCGATGGTGGTACTCGGAGCTCCGGCCGCTCCGGCGAGGGGCCACGGGGGTGGGGTGGCTCAGCGGAACGAGTGGAACATGCTGGACATGGAGAGGAGACACGGGGAGGACTAGGCGCACCGGAATCAAGGAGGAACCGCGGCGGCCATGGTGGACAGACGCGAAATAAGGAGGAGGCCGAGGGCTCTGGTGGTCAAATGAGGCGAGGGAGGGGCTGCTGAGGTGGAGAAGGACTCGGGCTCTAGAGCATCGCTAGCGAGCTCAAGCGGTGCAGTAATGGTGGACAGAGGCTGGGTGCGGCACGGGCACTGTTCTTGCGGTGCATTTATGGCGAACGACGACGAAGCAGCGACGCAGGGCGATGCAGACGAGCACGGGCGAGGTCCAGGACATGGATGGAGGTCGAGACGATGAGGGAGGAGACGAGCACAGTGGCAAGAACGCGCCAGATCTTGCAATCTGCATGACGCAAGCGTGATCACCACACGCACTGGCGCAAGCGGCGCGCTTTCGCGTGGCCGATCATGTCCAGTAGATCGATCGTCGTGCCCTTAGTCAAAATGAGGAAATAATTGGGTCCAGGGGCAAAGAAGAGATTTGCAGATGGCCACAACATAAACCAGTAGCCAAGTGTTTGTGTTGTGCTATGGGGTCAACAGCTAGGTAACTCAGTAAATAATTTATCTGGTGATGATCATACACTAAGATGATGTAGATCACCAAAAATCAGACTAAGAGGAGGAGTTTAGATGATGGTTGCTGTAGAAAGTGCAAAACTGGCCAGATTAGGGCACTATGATGTTGCACTCACATACTTAAGTGTCATGAGCTGAAATTTGGTGGGGTGCGGTTACTTGACCATATGGAGCTGCTGTAAAAATTCCATGCCATTTGGAATTACCAAACACTACTAGGAAAATGCCTACTAATGGCGCACCTATTTTGGCCATTAATGGCGCATTAGTGGTGCGCCATTAGTGCCACGCCATTAGTATATTTTACTAATGGCCCACCTGTGGTGCGCCATTAGTATATACCACGGTGCGCCATTAGTATGCCTCCCAGCGGGCCATATATACCCAGGTTCTTTGGCATACTAATGGCGCACTCTTGCCTGATGCGCCATTAGTAACTTTGGCATACTAATGGCGCACTGTTGGTTGATGCGCCATTAGTATCCTTTGGCATACTAATGGCGCACTGTGATGTGATGCGCCATTAGTATGAATATTAGGTTATTTATTTATTTTTTAATTTTCTGTTTTTTGCGCAGGTTACAAAATGTATTATTGGACAGAATATAGACAGCACCAGCACACAGCAACAACAGATTCATCGAATCCAATAGAAGATTAGTCTCTGAATACAATTCATCATATTAGTCTCCGAATTCAAAAGAACGAACAAAGATAGAACATTATATTACAAGTCTCGATACCGCGAGTAGCGAGTTTGTCTTCACATTACAAGTCGATATCGATCATCTAAACTACCATCACATAGAAGAGAGCTGCGGTCATCACGATGAGCATCATCATGATGAGCATCATCACGATGAAACTCGTCTTCATCCGGTTCCTCCAACGGTCCCTCCCCTCTCCCGCTAGATAGCGGGCGTATCTAGATTCCGCCTCGGCCCTAGTGGTGTACCCTTTGTAACTGTTACCGCTGAATCGGTGAACCTATCTCCGACACTCCTCCCAGTCGTCGTAGACTCCGGGAACCTTACCCTTGTACACGACATACGACGGCATTGCTATGCACTAGCCAAACGAAACTTTAGTACCAATTCACAGACAATACATAAGCAATATATAAGTATGCAACAGAACGATCGGAAGAGAAAAGCAAGACATTAATAGCATCGATTACATCTAAGTTGAACGACTGTCGAAACCAAAGAGACATACTACAAGTTCATTATAGTTTAATTACAACATGAGCCAATCGATGTTTCAGAACTAGACACAGCATCACTACTTTCGACTCGACTCAAGGGACCGGAGCGTGGATGAAGCCGCCGTCTATCGTGGGAGTCATGAAATCACGGGCGTTGTCAGCCTGCATTTGTAGCATTGTGTCGATGTCACTGTTGGATGATTGATTTCTAAGGTAGAACTGCCCTGAGGTACGAAGGACATCTTGATGGATGATTTCTGCAAACTCCGACTGGATGCGAACGAATTCTTGTCTGATGTCCGCGTCCTGGATTGCCGACACGCTCGCGGCCCAGTCTTTGAGTTTACTCGGTAGAAGAAGTTGATGATGGTCCCGTACGATCGCCCGCATGTGATGGATGGCGTAGTAGGCACCCTTCTGACCGCCACGCGGCTGGTTGACGCAACAGAACGTTGTATTGTGGGAGAAGACGTGCTTGCCGTACTTACGAATAGGCCTGGTGAAGGTGCCTCCAGATTTGGCGTAGCCGGGGAGAACATCATCAAGAACATTCTTGACATTTGTGTAGTCTACCTTCGACTGACGGTCCGAGTCGAAATACGTGGCCATGGAATATTTGGGGCTTAGGAGGATGAGTGTGCAATGTGTGTCACTGCAGAAAACACGGAATGTTAAAAGAAAAACGATCAAAATCTAAGAATTCATATGTTACGGGGCGGTTGAGGGGAGGACTTACTCGGGAAAGTAAGGCACGAGGAAGTTATCCTTATCTCGGTTTACCAGAATGACGCCTTCGAGGTAAGAACTCGCGACTTGCTGGTCCCCAGCGCTGCCCAAGATCTTGGCACGCATGTAGAAGGGGTCGACTATCACGATGTCCGGGGTCTTGTCACGAATGATCCGCATCTCCATACTCAGCGAAAATAGCCGAACGAAGGTGTAGTGCAGCGTATGAAGCTTCAACATAGCGTAGATGTCATCAAACCACAGGACGATCGTACCCCCGATGGAGTTTTCCACAAAGCCCTTTCCCTCTAGCACCTTGGCCGCGAAAACCGGGTATGCCACATCCTTCTCTCTGAGACGCCGCTTCTCCAAAGAAAGAACACTGTCATGCAGACTCCGCATAGCACCGGTTGCAGCATCGAGCATATTTCTCGGTAGCATCGGCCTACCCGCCACATGCACCCTCCTCATTACATCCTCAGGTGAAGGTGGCCCGTCCTGAGCATGGATCGTACTCGGTGCCGGCTGGCTCGCACCCTTGTTAGTCTTTCTTTTTCCGTGCCTTCTTCTTCTCTTGTAATGGGACCGAGTTCTGCTCACAGACCGCCTTCTTGAGTGTGTTGGGGCTGATAATATTTCGCACCTCGCCTATCTGAGGCTCGGTGAAGTCGGCAGCTGGAGGCGTCTCCTGAGAACTGAACGGGAGACGACGCCTGTTGCAACTTGGTTTCTCCGTGGTACCAGCTAGATCGCGCACGTCTTTTGTAGGGTTGGGTTCTTGAGAAGGAGGCCCCATGAAGTCGCCACCGTACCCATGATCGGCAAAGTACTAATCGGCGTTGGCAAATGTATCGTCGTCGTTGTCGTCGTCGTCGTTCGGATCTTGTGCCATATGCATGTTTGGATCCAGTGGCATAGGGATGTCCGGCACCGTTGCGGCGGTCTTGCCATGGGGCCGACTTGGCGCCGATACGACTGGCGGTGTTGTCTTTGGGGTGGTCTCCCCCGCCCCCAAACGAATCTGGCTCTTCGGCCAAAGCATGGGCCAGCTCAGGCAGGCGCTGAGGGTCATCACGTCATCTTCGTCAGCCCCGACGGGTCGAATCGGAGGTAACAACTCGTCGCAGCCTGGCAGCACCCGAACCAGTATAACCCTATACAAGTTGGGTGGCATCCTAGTACCGTGGAACACGGGGTTGCCGGGTTGAACGATTTTGCCCTTGGCGACATCGATCAACTCGTTGTTCATGAAGTGCAGGAGAGTGCACGGAACATCGGCGGCGCCCTGCGAAAACATGTAGGGCGTCAGGGATGCCCAGTCAAAGGCAAGGAGATGAAGTCCTCGGCCGAGAGAGGCTTAATTAGTTACCGTGAGGATGGCGTCGAGCTCGGCTAATGTCGAGGCACCGCCAATGGCGGGCGTGCAGTTGACGAAGGGGCCGCTTGCTGCAGAGGTGCCGGCCGGCGTACACCCGGGTGCATTAAGCTCCCGTGCCGACGTCGAAGACACCAATGCCGCCTCTGCCGGAGACACCAATGGCCCCGCCATCATGTTGTCCGAGTTGCTGGACGTGAAGCTGGGAATCGGGGGCGGCCCCTGTTGGCCGCCCGCAATCCACGCCTGCAACCCCTCAATCAAGGTAGGCACAATGGCGGTGATCGTCGCTCCCAGTTGTTGCTGCACTTGCTCTTGGACAATCTCCGGAATCCGCGCCACTTGTGCCTTGAGTTCTTGAACCTCGCGTGACTGGCTTTCCGAGCTAGTCTTTTTCTCCTTTCGCCCACCAGCATTATAGTATGACGACCATTTTGTGGACAAGCCTTTGCCGGGCACACGACCAGCTGACGACGGCTTACTGAGCTTATCCTTTTTCTTCATTACATTCAACGTCCTATTTAGAGTGGTGTCCCAAGGGTTGCTCTTAGTCGACCCCGCGCTACTGCTTTCAGTCGCCTGCGGAAGGAATGTGAACCATTTAGAAATTTGGCTTCATTAATTAGAATGCAACCATATGGAGCTAATTACGGGGTCGTGTATTCCTTACCAGAACAAGCTCAAGCGCCCTGGTCTTCGGATCCATGGTTAGCTCCTTTGTTTTCAGGTCCTTCTTGTACCGGGCCCTGACAAAGTTCCTGGTCTGCTTGTCACCTTATTTATCGAAGAGGGGCGGTAGGCCTTGCTCGGCACGGTCCGCCTCCTCTTTGTCCCATATAGGCTCCGCCACTCTGTAACCGCCGGGACCGAGTGTGTGTTCCCCTAAGTTCAGCTCCCGCATTTCTTTCCCCCACTGACTTGATTCGGAGGTTGCTGTGCACGAGCACTTGATCTGGAAGTCGTTGTAGTCATCTTCGGTGATCGAAGGATTTTTCTCCTTGATCTTCTCATAACTATCACCTTTATCGATCATTCTCTTCACCGTGCTTCTCCAAGTAGACAGGGTCGTGCTCATCTTCGTGAGGGCGGCATTGTTCACTTTATTCCCTTTGAGGCTTGTGTTTTCAAATTCAGCGGGGAACTTGTATCATTTGTGCAGCTTCGTGAAGAGGAGGTTGCGCAAATTCCCGCGGTCAGGATGCCTCAGGTTCTCAGTGTTGATCAAGACGGTGCTCCGGAGAATGCACCCGAGCTGAAGCGAGTACCCCTTGACTATTCATTCGGGCGCCGTTGGATTCCCGTCGGAGTCCACTTCAGTAAATTCCTCCTTGAGGGTGCGGAGCACGGTCGGGCGTCGGTCCTTCCGTTGCCTCTTCGGTTGGCTGCCATCTGTGCGTGCGCCGCTATCATCAGTGGTGGCATCCTCGTTGGCACCATCAGTGGTGTCATCCCCGACGGCACCATCAGCGGGGTTATCCTCGGTGGCACCATCAGTGGTAGTGTCAGGATCGGTGGGGAAGGCGGCGTCCTCATACAAGTGAGGTTGTTCCTCCATCTCCTGGGACAGCTCCCAGAATGCCTTCCCGCTCGAACACCCGGCCTCATCGTTGTTGGCCATGTTTCTCTCTAAATAGGAAAAAAGTTTGGTCAAAAAGTTGGTTATTGTCAAGGAACAAGATCATGGTCTCATCATTTAGGGTTTGTCGACACCGAGGCATCCTAAAAGCTAAGCTTTTATCATTGAGGGTTTTTCGACGCCGAGGCACCCTAAAAGCCTAAGCTTTCATCATTTAGGTTTTTATCGACACCAAGGCACCCTAAAAGCCAAGGTTTTATAATTTATGGTTTGCCGACACCGAGGCATCCTAAAAGCTAAGCTGGGAAGGAGAATTCTAAGTTGGGCCTAATCACTTGGCTCTATTGTCGCATATGGTTTAATGCAGCAAGAATAAAGGGGCAGTTGATCCTACTTAATTAACTACTAAGATACCCCGGCCCATGCATTAGTCACAAGTACCCCATATGTCCTATTTTTTAGCAAAGTCATGCTAAAATTCACGGAAAATTTCAGCATGACCTTTGCTGAAAATAGGACATATGGAGTACCCGAATTTGCCGGAACGGAAGTTAATTGACATTCCAGCAAACTCAAGGGCCTCTCGGGGTACCTGCAAAATCATTATCCCCTCGTAATGAAGTCGCCAATGGGTCATTTCAGAAGGTCACAAGTAGCATCATCACAAGTACAACATCATCACAAGTACAGCAGCAACAGCAGTGAATACAGGCATAACAGCAGCAGCAACAGTTAAGAAAAAGTTGCAGAAGCTTGTAAAACAACACTTTGAAGTTCAAATGGTGATTAGCTTAGCTTGGCATGTCTCAGACTCATTTGTGCACTAGTAACTCAAAACTATTCACTATCTAACACATTCGGAGCTACACCCAAGAAGAAAAGGTTATACATGACCAGCAACTGCAAAACTATTCACTACGTAACTATATTGGTTATACATGACCAGCAATTTCTTTTCTTTCAATAAAAACCATGGCATACACCTATTTATGTCACACAAAAACCCTGCATTTTCCCCATGGCACAACTATTGTGTACATCATGTATATCACTTAAACAAAGTATTTTTTTTCATAAATTTGAACCCAATAAAACATTTCTATAGAATTGCACACAAAGTATGTCCTGGACAGAAACCATGCGGTTTCTAGTCATGTAAATCGAACATTCTACATAGAAATAAAAAGTAATCCAACAAAAATACTACAAAATTATTCTGAAGCAAAGCACCCTTCACCACTTACCATTAAAAGGACATTCACACCATTTTGCATACTGTACACACACACACACACACAGAGACTCATGACACCAACCATGGAGAAGTCAATCAAATCCAAATATTTACAACAAGGAACCAAATACATGACCACCATTATTATCATTGTGCTAGTGTGACATACAAGTCGTACTAGTGTACATGAAAAAAAACCTAAAACCTAATTTTGTAAATATAGCTGAGAAGTCAACTTAATTATTCACTCAGATATCAGGGATCGCTGCCCCATGTCTCCCTGGTAAAAAAAAATTTCGGATGAAACAAAATATTAGATATAGCTTAGAAGTCAACTTAATTATTTAATCCTACTACTAGAAACACTGAATTTCTGGTACCCAGAATGAACCAAAGCTACTTAATTTCTGCAAATACAATGAAGTGAAGAAGAGAAGTAAACAGCAGGGCAATTCATCCATTCATTCAGTAAATAAAATAAAAAAGGAAGAAGAGTGGAACCTCACAGTGAAAATAAAAAAGTTTTGATTAGTGGGGGGTAACATGTACTACTACTATTTGTTGTTGTATTCTAGTGTGGGCGCACATGCATGTTAACTGACGCCAAGTCCCTGTCTGTCATGCTACCACCACACCACCAGATGAGAGCATATACCGCTCATGGAGAGGAGAGGAGAGGACAGTGGCATCTCAATTTGGCCATAAACACCACTACCTAATTCCATCCCTCTCTTCAAATTGGCAGCTAAAGCCTAAAGGTGACCTGATAAATATCTCACTTGTTCTTTGTGTGAGAAGGAAGATTCAAAGTTGGAGGCAACTGCTAAGTGGTATCTTTACACAAAATATGCAGTGAGGGTGATATAATCTACGGTTGATTTTCGATATGGTAAATCTCAAATGTTTTCTTGAATTGAAATGATGTTGAAGGTGTGGTGTCATCTGAAACTTGCATATATATATATACATATATATATATATATATATATATATATAGGGTGGGTCTATTCTCATAACACCCTCTAGAGTCTTATTCTCCTAACAACGGACTTATTCTGCTAACACTTCTCGAAATCAGACACAACTGCGGAAACAACCACGCCCCTCCGAAAACGAGCACCCCCACCCCGCCCGATCCACTACCTCTCTGCCCTCACACACGATCCCACCGCACCACCTCCCCCGATCCACTTCCTCACATTCCTCGCCCGGCCGCCAATAGCCCCGCCCAACTCCAGCCATGGCGCCCCACCCCTCCCCGCGAAGGCCGGCCTCGGCGACCCTAGCCCCGCGCCCCACCCCGGCCGCGGCTATCCGACTACGACCCCGCCCCGGGACGCTAACCTCCACCTCTCTGACACCCCACCCGCCCCGTGACGACCGGCCTCCACCTCTCCAACACCCCACACTGCCCCGTGACGGCTGGCCTCCACCTCTCCGGCACCCTAGGCTGCCCCGCGACAGCCGGCCTCCACGGCCTCTGGACCGTCGCTACATTCCCCTCGCCGCCACCTAGGGACGGGCGCTGGCCCGCTATGCCACTAGGCGACGGGATCAAGGAGCCAACATCCGCCTCCGCCTCCCTCTGACGACTGCTGCTTCCACATCGTCGGCAAAATTCGACGCGCCTAGGCTCCCTTCCCTCTCACTACTCGCCCCCTGCAGTTCGCGGATGGCGGATTGCAGCTCGCACGGCGAGTCCGTGCAGCAGCCACCGCCGGCAAGGCTCATCTCCGGTGATCCGGTACTTCTGCCCAACTTCGTCCGGTCGCTGGATCCGCGTCCTGCCTCCACCTACATCCCACCCATCCCCCGTGAGAGGTCGCGGCGTCGGCCCGTGCACTTTTTTTGGATTTTGGATCGGCAGCTCGGGCAAGCAGAACATGCATCTCGCCAGCGTGTGCGCTGCGGTTCGCCTGCTGATCGTGGAGACCAAAAAAGGACTTTGTGTGGATTACTCAGTTTGTAAAAAAAACTTTGTAAAAGCAGTGCGCTCGGTGAACCGAACAAAATGCATTTGAAAACATGTGAAAATGCAGTGCACTTTCGTCTAAAAAAAGTCCATTGCAAAGGACTCTTTTAAGCTCACTTTGTTTCTCTCGCGAAGTTGGCCATAAAAAAACCATTGTGGTTCACTTGGTGATCCAAAAACAAAAACACATCGGAAAAGCAGCTCACTTCTCAAACACTTCTCAGACGCGCGTAAAAAGTTCATTAGTACGAAAAAAACAACGGCAAATCATGAGGTTCACTTTTGGTAGTGTTCCGCTTCACTTTCGGGAGTATTGCGGTCCACTTTCCTTCGAAAAAAAAGTTGGAAAAAAAACAACAAAACTCCTCTGAGAAAAATCTACATCCAACAAAATAAATCATGAGGTTCGGTTAACTGTCTGATGCAGTGCGTTCTTCAGTTTGAAGCAGTGCGCTTTCTGTCCGATGCAGTGCACACGTCGATTTTGTGTCGCGAAAAACAGAGTTTCCGCGTTTTTGTAATTTCAAAACTGCTCTTAAACTGTAATGAATTAGAGGCTGTGTTCTACATGAAAAAGTAGCGTCTCGACGATATCTATCCAACGGTGTATCATTTGGATCATTTCGGCCAAAGTTTTGTAAAATTTTCACGAAAAAACGGCTGCTGCCGTTCGTAGTCAGCGGCACGATTTTCAAATTTAACTAAAAACCGTAAGGAATCTCAGAAACATTTCAACATATGAAAGTTGCGCCTCGTTCGTAGCTTTCTAACGGTATATTACACGCCTTGTTTCGACAAACGCTTAAAAAACTGGAGTGAAAACAGTACCGAAAATTTGAAAAAATTCGAAAAACACAATTCCGCGATCTAGTAAATTCAAAACTGCTCTTAAACTGTAGCGAATTAGAAAAAATAATAGATACGAAAAAGATGTGCGCCGACGATACCTTTCCAATGGTGTATCATATGTTTCGTTCCGACGAGCGGTTTAGAAAAAAACGCCAAAAAACGCTCGCTGCCATTCGTTGTGAGCCGCACGATTTTCGAAACTGCTCTTAAACCGTTCGGAATCTTGTAAAGTATTAAACATGGCGAAGTTGCGTCTACTCCATAGCTTTTCAACGGTATATTACACTCATAATTCCGATAAACGGTTAAAAAACTAGAGCAAAAAAGGTACCGAAAAAACAACACGTACAATTTTTCAAACATGAAGTTCCCTCGTCTCTGTGATGCGGTGCGTATAGCTCTCCAATGCAGTATTGCAATGCAGTTCGGAAGTGTTATGAGAATATTATTCTCATAATGTTATGAGAATAGACCGGATGTATATATATATATATATATATATATATATATATATATATATATATATATATATATATATATATATATATATATATATATATATATATATATATATATATATATATATATATATATATATATATATATATATATATATATATATATATATGTGTGTGTGTGTGTGTGTGTGTGTGTGTCCATGAGTAGGTGGATTTATGGCATGGTGCTGCTAACTCAGGATAGTTTGAATTAGGCAAAAATTAGGTGTTTGATGGATACTTTTTGTATGGCAGTGCTCAAGGACGTTGACGAATGAATACTGTACTAGGAGTACTAATATTATATCAAGACATGATAAGCAATCTTTGTCAGTGAGTAGCCAAAAAATTTGTAATCAACTAGGCAATTCAGAGGTCAGTGTTTGTCCAACCCTAACTGCTAACTGAATATTTATTTCAAGGTGCTGCAATGAGCAGTTGCTCCACTGCCGGCAGAAGGTGCAATGACGAATGGATGAAAGAAAGAGAAGAGGGCAGGGGAAGAGATACCTTGCTCCGTTGGTCCACCACTACGACCGACGTGGCCGCGGCAGCGCTAGGGCACGGCGAGGGCATCGGGGGCGCGGGCGTCGGGGGCGCGGGCATCGGTGGCGAGGGCGTCGGGGGCGCGGGCGTCGGGGGAGGACGTCGAGGGCGCGGGCGCGGGCAGAGGGGGGATGGCGAGGGAGGTGGCGCTCTGCTCGGGAAAGT
>LR738709.1:232113546-232178398 GCA_902687465.1 Secale cereale | reverse complement strand
GGTGCTCGGCGGCGAGGGGGACCGGATCTGGCGAGGTGGGATAGCGATCGAGATGGAGGGGGATCGAGATCGAGTGTCCATGAAATTTAAAAACATTCAAGAGTTCAAAAAGTGCCCATGAAATACAATCGAGAAATGAAGGCTACGATTTAAATACAATCGATCTTAGCTAGCTATCTGTTCACAATCTTCTTGCCCTTCTTTTTTCACAAATGGAGTTCTTCTGTGGAACGGACGTCCTTTAGGTAGGGTGGTCCTGCTTCTTCTTGTGGTGTATGCTGCTACTTCATCATCGTCGTCATGTTCGATCCTCGGGTCGTCGTACTTGTCGAAGTCTTGCTCATTGGCTACTCCATCCATTCCGATGATCTTCCTTTTGCCTCTCCTCAGGACAACATGACTGGGCTTTGACGGGTCGGTAATGAAGAAGCATAGGTCAACTTGGGAAGCCAGTACCCATGGCTCATTTTTCGACGTGACGTTTGCGCCCGCGGTCCTGGATTTGGCTTCGGGTATAACCATGGTGGTGAAATACTGGTCTTCTTTTAGGACACTCTTGGCCCATCTGACACGGAACATCGGGACCTTCTCTCCAGCGTAGCTCAGCTCCCAGATCTCCTCGATCCTTTCGTAGTATATGCCCTTGTCGTTACCGGTGTAGGATTCCATCGTTACCCCGGAGTTCTGATAACCATCGCTATTCATGTCCTTGGCCTAGGTGTAGAATATGTAGCCGTTGATATCGTACGCCTCATAGGTCATCAGGTTGTGCTCGGCGCCCTGTGGCAAGGCGAATATGAGTTGTTCTTCCGTGGAAGAATCCTCATTTAAAGGGTACGACAGAAGCTTCTGCTTGAACCAACGCGTGAAACATGAGTTGTGCTCTTTGATTATATCTCCATCCGTCCTCTGTTGGCCTCGGTCATTGTACGTCTTCTCAATAAAGCTTTTGTGCTCTACCACCCAAGGATCGACCACGTCTATGTGTTGTAGCGCGACTAGGTTTGCTCTTTCAAAGTCGGCGAGTCAACCCTCGAAGTCGACATGCATTTCGTGGCGACCCTCACGGTGACCCCATCCAGCGAGCCTGCCGAGGTGCCTGTTGACGGGCAGACCAAACGGGGTTCTCGATGCCTAGATAATTCGTGCAGTAGGAGATGCACTCTTCGGTCAGAAAGCCCCTGGCTATGCTTCCCTCCGGACGTGACATGTTGCGAACGTATCCTTTGATAACACCATTCATCCTTTCGAACGGCATCATGCTATGCAGGAACGTCGGCCCGAGTTGGATGATATCGTCCACGATATGGACCAGCAGATGCACCATAACGTTGAAGAATGCGGGCGGGAAGTACATCTCAAGCTCGCATAGTATCACCACGATCTCTTCCTGTAGCCTTCTGAGTTGCCTCACGCCAACCGACTTCGGAGAGATGACGTCGAAGAAGTTGCATAGGCCAAATAGCATTTCACGGACGTTCGCGTCCATGATCCCACGGATTGCAACTGGAAGTATCTGCGTCATCAGCACGTGACAGTCGTGAGACTTCATCCCGCTGAACTTCTGCTTCGCTGGGTCTAGGTATCTGCTTATCTTCCCCGCGTAACCGTAAGGAAGTTTTACTCCTACGAGGCAGGTGAAAAACTGCTCGATCTCCTCCTGACTTAGAGTGAAGCACGCGGGAGGGTAGTCATTTCCGGTCTTCTTGGCCTTTTTGCCTTTGCGACGACTTTCCGTGTCCTGCTTCGCCTCATCATCATCATCATCATCATTAGCATGAAGCTCCTGCCTGATGCCCATTGATTTCAAGTCTGCCCTTGCTTTCAGCCCATCTTTGGTCCTCTCTGGCATGTTGAGCAGGGTACCAAGCAGACTCTCGCACACGTTCTTCGTGATATGCATGACATCAAGGCTATGAGGCACACGGTGGATCTTCCAGTACGGCAAGTCCCAGAAAACAGACCTCGTTTTCCATACCTTCAGCAGCGGCTCTGGCGCCTTTCGCTTCTTTCCCAGCTCTGGCGCCTTTTGCTTCTTTCCCGGCAGTGGGCAATCTTTCCAATTTTTCAACAGCTCGTCTATTTCCTCGCCGCTCCTCGTACGCGGGCGCCCTCGGGGTTCAGTTTCACCATCGAATAGATCCTTGCGTTTTCTCCAGAGGTCATCGTCGCGAAGCGACCTTCGATGTCCCATGAACACGGTTTTCGAAGACCCGGGATCTCTATCTAGCTGGCGATACGTTCTGTCATCCATGCACCTAACGCATCCAGAAAATCCGTGGACCACCTGCCCCGCGACATATCCGTAACCGAGATAGTCGTGCACCGTCGTGAGCAGTGTGGCTCTCATAGGGAAATATTCTTTCTCTGCGGCATCCCACGTATTGGCTCGCGTTTTCCACAGCGTGTCTAGCTCCTCTTTCAGCAGCCCCAGATACAGATTGATGTCGTTCCCTGGTTGTTTCGGTCCTTCAATTAGCATACTCATGTGAATGTACTTCCTCTTCAAGCACAACCAGGGGGAAGGTTGTACATCCACACAAACATAGGCCAGGTGCTATGTGTGCTTCTCTGGCCGCCAAACGGATTGACTCCATCGGTGCTCACGCCCAGCACGATGTTCCTTGGATCTTTCCCAAATTCTAGGTCTTCGAAGTTCAACGCTTGCCACTGGCCCGCATCCTTAGGGTGGCTCAGCATCTTGTCTTTTTTATCTATCTCCGGATCATTTGCGTCATCTTCTCGCTTCTTCTCCTCCCTATCCACGTGCCAACGCAGGAGCTTTGCTACCTTAGGGTCCGCGAAATACCGCTGCACACGATGAGTGATCGGAAAGTACCACACCACTTTTCGAGGAGCTTTCTTCCTCTTCTTGTATCGACTGACGCTGCACACCGGACATATGGTAGACTCCGCGTGCTCGTCCCGATAAATGGTGCAATTGTTCATGCACACATGGTATTTCACGTGCGGTAAATCCAGAGGACACACGATTTTCTTCGCCTCTTCGAAACTGGTCGGGCACTTGTTCCCCTTGGGAAGACGTTCGTGCCAGAATGACATGTTCTCGTCGAAGCATGCGTCGGTCATTTTGTGTTTTACCTTCATCTCCAGAGCCATGAGCGTTACTTTCAGGCGGGTATCCTCGGGCTTGCATCCTTCATACAATGGGGTAACCGCGTCTAACTCCAGTTGATCCATCTTGGCTTTCTCTCGGGCGGCAGCTCTTGCGTTATCCGTCTGCTTGAGAAGCAGCTCTTGAATATGAGGGTCCTGCACCCAGCCCATCGATGGTCCAGCATCGTCGGCTCCGCCGGCATCATCATCTTCATGATCATGCATGTCTTCTCCTCCGGCATCTTCCTCATCATCATGTCCTGCATCTTCTACATGATGACTGTGTACAGCATCACCGTCGTGCCCGTCGTCTGCTCCGGCATCTTCCTCATTTCTTGCCTGGCCCCCATGGACGACTTCGTAGTCATCTTCATCACCTTGCCACCGACAGCCATCCATGAAACCACGCAAGAGAAGGTGGTCCCGCACCTGCCCATAATCCGGGTCCGCAATAAGGCTCTTCAGCTTGCATCTTCGACACGGACATCTTATCTCCGTCTCGTTCTTTTGAAGCATCTCAGCCTTCGCGGAGCTCAAAAACCTATTCACGATGCCTTCGGTCATCGTGCGGACCATGGTCGCCTGTGGGGTAGAGCAAAACGATATTTTAGAACCAAGAAAAAAATTTGGCATGACTTTCCCTAAAAGTAGGACCAAAAAGAATGCTTAATGCCAAAATTCTCGCCGAAACGGAAATGAATCAACATTCCGGCAAAATATTGGCAACTATCACATTTCAAATACCGGTACACCTCCAAACACAAACACATATGCAACACCACAAACATATGCAACACCACGAACATACATAGATCTAGTTATGCCATAAAAAGTGCATGTGCACATTGTTGTAGGGAGAACAACATAAATATAGCTTCCCCCTTACTTACCTATCAAAACAAGGTAATTTAACCACTTAATTTGAATGAATCTATGGTGGAAATGAGGTGACAAAGAGGAGGCACCCGAGACAAGATTTGGAGGAGGAGGTGGAGAGAATGAATTGGGGAGAAAGTGAGTGGGTAGGAGTGGCTGTCCAAAATATCTTGTTGGTGCCCACTTACTAATGGCGCACCACCTCCAAATGCGCCATTAGTAACCCAGGTTACTAATGGCGCACCTGCTGGTGGTGCGCCATTGGTAGTTTTGCAAAAAAAAACATAATAATGGCGCACTGTGCCAAAGTGTACCATTACTAGTTTAAACTACTAATGGTGCACTTTGGAACAATGCGCCATTAGTAGTTTTGCAAAAAAAAAAATATAATAAAAAAACAACAGTAGTGGCGCACTGTGTGACTGGTGCGCCATTACTAGTTACAACTAGTAATGTTGCACTGTGTCTGGATGCGCCATTATTATGTTTGGAAAAGGAAAAAAAGAATTTGATACTAATGGCGCACCCTGAGCCTGGTGCGCCATTAGTGTATTCAACTCTAATGGCGTACCAGAAGGTGGTGCGCCATTAGTATATACTAATGGCGCACTGCATGTCTGGTGCGCTATTAGTGTCAATCCCATCTATAGCCCTTTTTCTAGTAGTGAAAGTGACACTTCCTTCACAAAGCTCCATTCTGACCAGGAACTAGGAAAATTTAGTGAGGGTAAATGGCTAACTGGATTGAGCCAAAACTGGATGGAGGGAGTAGGTATATATGTAAGAATGTCCTGGTAAATTTTCAGCTCAAATGAAGCAAGGTAAAAGAGGGTTGCTTCACGAAGTGAAAATATTACCAGAAACCAAGATTTGGAGGTGAGTTCACATAGATGATCTCCATAAGCTCCAATTTGGTAGGGAGTCAAGATTTGGTCAAATGAAGGATGTGACCAAGTTTCACCTCATTTGGACGTGCCTAGAATATACTTCCTTCACAAAGTTTTTCTGGACAGAAACTTTGGAAAATCACTGAAAAATATTTACTAGGCAAATGAAGTTGAAATTTGGCACAGGCCAATGATATGGACAGGAAAATATGTCCAAAAAGTTTGGAGGCAATTGGGCAAAGATAAATAGCACTTGCTTCAGAAAGTGTCATTTAGGGCAGAATAGGAAAATGATTATTGGAGGATTATTTTTGAACATGGCAATGAAATGTTTTGCCATATTTGAGAAAGATAGGACCCAAACAATTTATGAGAATTATTTGGGAATTTTTAAAATGACAGAGATATAGGTCGCTCCACAACCTAGGGCAAAAAGAATTATTCCTTTAATAGAAAAGGAACATTCCCTAGAAAAAGAATTTTGGATTAGGTCAAGGATGGAAATGGCAGGGTTATGGTATGATGACTAGGATGGGAAGCCACTATAAAACCTACGAAGATATGATCTTCCAAAGTTTTAGAACCACGTAGCCACTGAAAAGCAAGTAAAATCAAGAAATCCAAGAAAATTAAAAGAACAAGAAAATGGCAAAATCCAGGATGTCACACACTGTCGCGCCAAAGCGCGGGCACTGCGTGAACCAGGGCATCTAGTGCTCTCTGGCACCCAAACCGTTGTCCAGCTAGTACTCCTTCCAAGATAGATCATTTATGAGGTTATGGCTTGATCTGGGGTACTGTGGTTAGATGGGAGTCATCACCTAAAGTTTGTTTTACCAAACTTGGCTGCAATGTTGTGCTGAACGGAGAGGGGCTATAGAACCAAATATGATGACGGGGAGGTTCAGGTTAAGAAAGACTATGATACTAGGGGTTTTGCAGTAAAATGGACCACAAAGCAACATAGTTTCTTTTTAACTGCCATTATGTTCCAGAATCAAGATTATGATGGTGCACTCACATATATTAGCCACTTGAGCTGAAATTGGGTAGATCATGATGATATGGACATAGTAAGATGCTGTAAAACTTTCATACCAAATGGACTTGCCAAAATGGTACTTCCTTCACAGCTATCCTCTCTGTCCAGAAACTTGGAATAATATTGGTGATAAAATGGATTGTTGAAATGATCCCAAATTTGGTAGAGATAAGTGATATTGGTAGGAGCATCATCTGGTAATTTCTCAGAATTAATAAAGAAATATAAGATATACTTGCTTTCACAACCTGAAAATATTATCAGAATCAAAGATTTGATGTTGTGCTCACATACATGATTGGATGGAGCTAAAAATTAAAGGAGGGTAATGATATGAGCACATAAATAGGCATGCAAAGTTTCAACTCATTTGGATGCTCCTAGCTAGTATTTCCTTCACAATGGCTTTGAAAAACTTTGAAAAATCACTAAGGAAGGTCGGCTAGGCAAATGAAGTTGAATTGGCTTGAGGCAATTATTTGGATGTAAAAGGATGCCCAAAAAGTTTGGGAGCAATCAAGAAAGGATAGGTGGAACTTCCTTCACAGAAGATCACTCTGGACAGCAATGAATGATAATTATTGGGGAATTATTTTTGAACTGGACAAGGATGGTTTGGAAATATTTGGGGAATATATGATCCAAAAATAATTATGAGAATTATTTGTGAATTTTGTGGAAGACAAAAATATATGTTGCTTCACAACCTAGGTCAGACTGGGTCAGACATAATTATTTGGTCTGCATGGCATTTTTCCAGCGGGTAACTTCATCGTGGTGTCGAACCCGGCGCAACCGCATGCATAATGGCGACACGAATGTACGTGATCGTGGGCCGGCCCCAAACACTGGTAGTGTGCATGACGGGACAAGGGCAGAGCGCTCAAAGGGATGGGAGAGCAGAGCGGGTGCGGCAGCACATGAGCAGAGCACGCTGTGGCCGCCTCAACCACGAGCAACGACACACATAGAGCAGTTGAATATGTAGGGAATGGTCATCTACAAGCCGGCCAGGAGTTGCGTCGTTACGTAGAGAGCGGCTGTGCTACTTCCTCCGTCTTGGTATATTAGTCCCATTTAGATTCTATGCCATATTTTGACCTAAAATTTAACCTACAAAATGTTTATGCATGTTATAAAAAATATATAATTGGAAACTATGTTCAAATACGAATCAAATGATATAATATTTGGCGACATGCATTCGTATTTTTATAGTTAAATCTCTATTCAACATTTGGCACAAAAATACATAGACGATTGATGAACCAGGACGGGGGTAGTAGGTAATTGAATTGCAAATGTTTTTTTATTAACCGTATGTGTGCGTGTCCTTTCGTCCTCCTGTCACACGTCTTGTCACCCTGCTGCCGCAGACGGCTTCGAGCGCAAGCTTGAGCAGCGCGATGGGCTATTCTTTTGGCCAAACGGCGGGGAGCCCGTTCCCGCGCAACCGTGCCAGTTCCTGCGCAAGCTTCCCACCAGACTCGGTGAAATCCCCAAACCTAATGCTTACCGGCCTGCTATATAGACCCTCACGACCGGCGAGTCCTGCGTGGCATTTTCCCCTTCCTCCCTGTAGCTTATCTTGTCTGCTTTTAACACAATTGCCAATGGTACCAGTCCGTCGTTGTCTCTCAACAACTCCACCGTCATAAGAGGACAATTCTAGCTGGGAGGCTTCACCACGGCAGTGGTGCAGTCCCTGACGTAGTGTAGTGTGCGTGGTGTCCCTTGGGTGTGTGCGGAACACCCACCACATGCTCCCTGCCGCTACCCGTCGGTAGCCGTTGACGGCCACCGTTTCCACCAACCCATCGTCTGCCACCATGGCCGCCACACCACCATCGAAATCCAGGGTCATCGTCCGCTCCGCCGCCGTGGCCTGAAGGTGGGAGGTGGAGGTCATGGCCGCCACCCCACTGCCGGTCACTATGGCCATCACCCGCTCCGCCAGCGCGGCCCGAAGGCATGAGGTGGTTGTCATGGCCGCCACCCCATCATCGGCCGCCGTGGCCGCTAGCCCATTGTCGCCCGCCGGGGTCATCACCCGCTCTGCCACCGCCACCCGAAGGCGGGAGGCTGAGGTGGAGGCCCGCACGTGCATCTGTGACCTTGCACGCTACATCCTGTTCCCATGGGAGGAGGAGGAATGCCTCGTCGAGCATGCAAAGATGCTTACCGCCGCCGTGGCAGCAACACACGCCGCCGCAGAGGCGAAGACTCCTGCCAGTTCGAGAGGGGTCATCTGGAGCGGCAGAGGGCGTTCGAGGTGAGCATACCTGAAGGTGAAGTGGCATCAGGTACCGTATTGCAATTGTCCAGCTCGTCGGTTGGCTCCTCTACCTCTTACTAAGTGTGCTCAGCAAATGAGAGGCTGCTGGATGTAGTACAAAGCCCCTCTTTTGTAGTATTTAGGGGCTATCTCGTTCAGTTAATCTGACTATAGATGTGCTAGAACTGTACAACGTACTTAAAATTAGCTAGTATATATAGCTGAACTAGCTATTTCAGTACATGGTTGGCAACAATTGGGGTAAAGTTTGGTCAGTTGAGCTGTTGATTTCAACTTTTTGTATAAAGAACGACTCCTTAATCTATGAATGAAATCTATGTTTAATTGCTCAATTTTAGTTGCAAAAAATAGTTGTGTTAATGATTTTTAGCTACATATTTTGATAAATTGCAATGTTACTAGTTCAACAAATGTCTATCTTTGAAGTTTGACAAATGGCAATATACACAATATGACAGATGCAAATCTTACCAAATTGTCTGTACGTGGTTGCACACGGGTTTCCCGAAAAAAAATTACGTTGAAGGGATTTAGAAATCTTGCGTGCCAGATTTTCTATTGTCTTAGCGCCGAAGTCCCGCTTTGCATACCGTATTCAATCTGAATAGTTTGCGTTGAAGAGATGCACAAATCATGTACAACGAATTTTCCCTTGACTTAATGGGGAAGACCATAGCTCTCACTTTGCATACGAGTGTTCTATCTAAAATGTTTGCAATGAAGAGCTGCACACATCCTGCTTGGCACATTTTCACTTGCCTTACTGGGTAAGTTGTTGGTTTACATGCGTGTGTTCTATCTAAAACGTTTGCGATCAAGAGCTGCAGAAGTCTTGCTAGGCACATTTTCCATTTACTTCATGGGGAAGCTGTCGGTTTGCATACGGGTGTTCTAACTAAAATGTTTGCGATGAGTGTTTCACATTTAGATACATTTTGACGTTTTCTAAAGAAAATCTTTTGATAAGTTTGTACATTTTGAGAGTAAAATGCAAGTTCGTTCAAACCATATCTTGCATTCAATCACACCATCAATTTATATTCATATGATCGAGATATAGTATTAAACTCAAAAAACCTAATTCCAGCGGCGATGGAGGTGGCGTGCAGTGCCGACGTTGTCGTTGTCGTCCTCCGGGACACCGTTGTTGAAGTCTTCAAGGCAACATAGAATGTTCTTCACTTGTAAAGCAAACATCATGTCATCGCACGATCGATGGGCGTGGCACGGGAGAACGGCAACTCGTGGCGCTGGGAGGTGGAGGTCGACGGCGGCATCACATGCCGCTGAGGGGGGGCGCGCGCACGTGCACATGCGCGGTGGTTGCAGGAAAACACACGGGGACCGGCGCCATGGTGGGTGCAGGGGCATGCACATGCGCAGGCACGGCCGCTGGCGCTGGCATGTACACGAGCTCGTGCGGGTCCGTCGAGACCTCGTTGACGCCTGCGGCTTCCAGCTCTATGATAGTGCTCGGCGACCAGCCCATCAATCTTAGGGGATGGTCGCTGGCATGGGCGCGGGGAAGGGAGCTGGGACGGGCGCGGGGGCAGCAACCGCCATGGTCGGCTTGTCAAGACCATGTCCATAAGGCCCCACTCCACCTTATTTTCTATCTCCTCCGGCTCCGTGTCGACTTCACCATACTGGAAGACTAGTAACAGATGATCCTTCTGCGCCTTGGCATTTGTGGAGGTCTACAGGAGGGGAATGGGAGGCGAATACTAAGGCTGCCTGTATTAAAGAGTGGCTCGGGTGCATGGAGAGGACGCGAGCAAGGCGGGCGGCCATGGAAGACAAAGGGCTCCCTTCCCAGTGAGCATGTGCAGCGTACAACTCGCATGCTTCCCGCTGACACTACAAAACAAAGACACATCTGTGACATTTTGGGCCTAACGATTTTTTCTGTCATGCTTATGACACTTCTATGACCATAATTGTGACAAAACCCGGTATCATCATAGATGTGATGGGTGATAACCCACAAGTATGAGTGTCGAAACCAACGAGTAGCTAAAGGTAGAACAAATATTCCCTCAAGTTCTATCGACCACCGATACAACTCTACGCACACTTAACATTTGCTTTACCGGAAACAAGTATGAAACTATTTTGTAGGTGTGATGCTAGAACTACTTTGCAAGAATAAAACTAGATGTACTTCGCAAGATAATTAAAGTGGATAGCTTTTGTCAACAAGAAAGTTATTTGTCCCTAGGTAGTCGATAACAAGTACCGGTAATCATTCTTGCAAATTTATATGAGGGAGAGGCATGAGCTAACATACTTTCTCTACTCGGATCATATGCACTTATGACTGGAACTCTAGCAAGCATCCACAACTACTAAAGATCATTAAGGTCCTGAAACCCAACCATAGCATTAAGTATCAAGTCCTCTTTACTCCCATACATCATACCCCACCTACTTGAGTTTAAGTTTCTGTCACTCTCGCAACCCACTCTAAGCGAACCATGAACATATTGCAACACCCTACAGCAGGGGCCCCTCACGTTTGCGCTAGAACGGAGGGCACCTTAGGACAGCACAATAAATAAAATATACAATCATACCAACCAAGATCACGATTAACCCACAGGACAAAACAGATCTACTCAAACATAAGAGGATAACCGTGGATCATTGGGAAATAATATATGGAGTTGAGCACCATGTTTAAGTAGAGATTACAGCGAGCGGAAAGAGGTGATACACCGCTGCAATGAGGGGGAGAAAGTTGGTGTGGACGGTAGCAAGATTGTTGATGTAGATCGCCATCCTGATCGTTGCCCTGGTGGCACTACTGCGCCACCGGAAGCGATGGGGCGAGAGCCCCCCTCCTTCTTCTTCTTCTTCTTCCTTGGCCTCCTCCCTAGGGGGGAGAAGGGTTCCCCCTTTGGTCATTGGTCTCCATGGCATGGGAGGGGCGAGAGCCTCTCCGAGATTGGTTCTGTCTCTCTGTGTCTCTCTGTTTCGCGTCCCCCAGATCTGGCCGAAAACCGTTTCTTATATTACCGGAGATCCATAACTCCGATTGCGCTGCGATTTTTCCACGATTTTTATTCAGATATAAGCTTCCTTGCGCCCGAAGTACAGCTCGAACCGACGTTCCAGGTGGGCACGATACACCAGGCCACACCTTGCTCCTCTAGCGCTGTGGTGGGTTGTGCCCACCACGGGCCTCCGTTTGCGGTGTTTCCAACTCTCAAAACTCACATATATTCCAAAATAATACTCCGTGAAATTTTATTTCATTTGGACTTCATTTGATATGGATACTCTGTGATACAAATAGGAACTAGCACTTGACACTGGGTAAGTAAGTTAGTACGAATCAATCATATACAAAGTTGCCAAAAGTATGTGAAATTTGTATAATATTGGCATGAAACAATCAAAAATTATAGATACGACGAAGAGGTATCTGCATCCCCAAGCTTAATTCCTGCCCGTCCTCAAGTAAGTAAATGATAAAAAGATAATTTTTTTTGTGGAATGCTACCTAGCATAAATTTGATCATATATATAGTCATGGCATGAATAATAAGACATGAGTGATTCAAAGAAATAGTCTATAATCTGACATAAAGACATCAATACTCGGTCATCCCAACAAACAATCATGTCTTTCAGAATATAAAATGCTAAAGAACGTTATCCTTACAAAATCATATAATCTTGTCATGCTCTGTCTTCCCAGCTCAAAGTATAAATCATGTACTACCCTGGTGTCAGCCAAGCAATTTGTTCATACTTTTTAACGTGCTTCAACATTTTCAACTCTCATGAATACATGAGCGCGAGCCATGGATATAGCAATATAGGTGGAATAGAATGCGGTGCTAGTAGACAAAAGAAGGGAAGAAAGTCTCACATCAACTAGGCAAACTAATGGACTATGGAGATGTCCATCAATCAATATCAATGTGAGGAGTAGGGATTGCCACTAAGAGCTATAAGTGTATGAAATCTCAACATGAAAACTAAGTGGGTTTGCATCTAACCCTATAATGAAAAATTCCCACTAGTATATGAAAGTGACAACATAGGAGGCTCCAGATATGAAAAACATGGTGCTACCTTGAAGCACAAGTGTGGAACTAGCACGCCACTTCTCTCTTTATTTCCTTTTTCTTTTTTCTTCTTTTTCTTTTTCTTTCTTTTTTTCTTTTTCTTTGTTTGCTCTTTTTTTAATATTGTTTTCTCTCTCATTGTTTGTAGTCTCATACCGACTTGTGGGGGAATCATAGTTTCCATTATACTTTCCTCACTTCTTTTACTTATAACTCAAAAGAAATGAAAATTACAACTCGATACCTATAATATAGTATGACTCTAAATGAATACCTCTGGCAGTGTACCAGGATATGCAATGATCTAACATGGCAAAGATATCAAATAACGGACAAGCCTTGAAAATATCATGCTAGCTGTCTTACAATCATGCAAAGCAGTATGAAAATGAATACTCAAGTCAACTATATGATGGAAGTGCATGGTAATATATCTCGGAATGGCTCTGGAAACGCCATAATAGGTAGGTATGGTGGCTGTTTTGAGGAAGGTATAATAAAGTTTATGCACCGGCAAAAGTTGCGCGGCACGAGAGAGGCTAGCAATTATGAAAGGGTGAGAGAGTGTAACGCCCGGCTAGTTAAGCTACAATAATTCCCTATTAATGAGGCCATGCCATCAAAATTAAATTTCTGCTACACCTCACATTTTCAGACTAGTTCAAATACAAATTGAAATAACAAGTCAAATTGTAGTTTCATAAAAGAGTGAATTAAAAATGTTCCATAGATTACAAATACTCACTAACTATTAAACAAACAACATCCAACATTTAATAAAATATTTAATTTCCCTAGAACAATTAAAACAGTGACCAAAACAGCCCCATTAATCTGTTAAAATTTATGCAAAATTCAAATGATTTCAAATGCTCACCAAACCTTCTTATGGCAGTGCTAAATATTGCAAAGTATTTATGTGGCACAATTACATGTGTTACAAAAGTATTTTTGTGTCCTAAGAATTTGCAAAACAGAAAAGGAATTAAGAAACAGGAAAATTAAAACAAAAATAAAAGAAAAGAAAGAAGCCATAAGCCACTCAGGCCCAGCTTACACTGTGCCAGGCCCGGCCCATTGCCCTCCACCTCCCGCCACTTCTCGAGGCCGAGCACGCCATGGCCGCACACGTCTCCGATGGCCACGTGCAGAGCATCCCGCGCCTCCCCGTCATCTCCTCTGGGTGGATGAGAGCGTCCTCTCCCTCGCGGTTTAACCCTAGCTCCCACTTTCCCCTCTCCCTTGTTCGCTCTTATCCGCATCGCGCACCCGAGCCGCACCGCCATGGCCGCCATCGCCGCCTAGCCCAGGTAGTCCGTCCATGTCCCCACCGTGCTAGACTACATCGTCTGCGCGCATCGGAGTGGGCCGGGATCCACTGCAGCATCGCCCACGACACCTTCTTCTTCCTCTGCCTCGCTTGCGAACCTCGTCGATTCCGACGCCGTTTGTAGCTACTAGCCCCCGACGAGCCTTTCTTGCGCTCCACAATGAATACCGGCTTGAAACCACTCTCATTACCATCCGTATTCATGCTCGTAGCAGCTGCCGCCTTTGTCGTTGCTCTCGCCACCGCTGCCAAGCTCGTCACCGTTGCTGTCATCCGTTCTCGGACCAGTCGAGCATGCCATCATGCTCATGGTATCATGTAGAAGCCGTCGAGTCCGTCTGGGGCAGCGCCCGAGACCCGCACCCGTCCGCCCGAAAGGCCACTATACCTATGGCACGTGGGGCCTGCCCTGGAACTTTTTATATAAAAATATAAATAAATAAATATAATAACAATTATTTAATTATTTAATTCATAAAGTAATTAACTTAAATAATCTAGTTTAATTAAACTTACTTAATCTTGCTTAATTAGCCCCTTATAAACATGTTCAGTCTATGACAGGTGGGTCCCACTGGACCCACAGGTCAGGTTTGACTCCATTCAACCACACCGTTGACTGCTGATGTCACATCTACGTCATGCTGACGTCATTCCATTCTGGATAATGTTGACTTAAATTATTTAAATAAATTCAAGAAAAAGTTTAAAACTTTAGAAAGTCATAGAAAATAAACCGTAGCTCTGATCAAAGAACTTTATACATGAAAGTTGCTCAGAAAAATCCGACGAATCCGAATACGCGGTTTGTTCGTCTGCCACACATCCCCAGCACACCGAACATAGAACAATCCCCCTCCGGTCCGTATGTCCGAAAACATGAAACACCGGGGATACTTTCCCGGATGTTTTCCTCCTACGCCGGTATGACCTATCCCTGCGTTAACTCACCCCTAGCACCGCATATTGCCATGTTATGCTTTGTGATGCTTTAATTGCTCTGTTATATATTTTGTTCCCCCTCCGTTACTTATTTCTGGTAGACCTCAAGACCGCTGACAATACCCCCGTGTCGGTGTACAAAAGAAGGGTCCCTTTTGCACCCCTTTACTTATGCACGGGCAGTTGTAGCCACGCCTATGGCCAGGTTTGGCATAGCAGAAGAAGGAGAAGCACGACACTACCAAGGCAACACTCAAGCAAGAGGCGTGAAGAACAGAGGGGCAAGGTGGACACCTCCCCCGACAACGCCCTTGCCGGGGCGGCGTACATGACCCCGGCAAGAGTCTTATCGGTGGCAACTTGCCCAACACCAGCAAGGCCACCACCCTTGGGTCTGAGAGCTCTGACACCGTCGACAACTTCAAGACCAAGATTCAGGGGCACTTGCATGGTGGCATGCAGATCTTTATGGGACCAAGGGACCAGAAGATGAAGACCCATGGCAAGAGTCTAGCTGGGGACGACCGAAGACCCCTGGCAAGATCCTTGCCGGGGATAGCCACAAGACCCCTTGCCGGGGGCGTCTGCGGGGCCACATCCAGGCCCATGCCCGCCAAGCCTTCGCTGCTCCGCGGCTACTCCTACGCGACGACCAACTCCCCAACTAGACAAGTGCCTGGGTGGCAGCATGCAAGTTCTAAGTCAACTAGCCAAGCACATGCGTGGTGGCATGGAGATCTTCGTTAAGACCCTGCCACCACAGCAGCCAGCATCCAGCGTGGCATCGCATTCCTCGTCAGCCTAGACGCGTGTCGAAACAAGGTGAGGCGGCAACGGGCGGGACAAGCTCCTTTTCCATCCCCGATAAAGCTAGACGACGCATAGGCGGCGCATTAAATGCATTTGTCCTATGATGTCAGTAGATAATCTTGTACACTGTATATACTTTCCACCTCATGTGTGCCGCTGTGGCAACCCCTTTGTCAAATAAAAGGAGGCCCGAGGCGTACTGGGAGAGGATCGGACTTTTTGGACAGGCACACATAGTAGCCAGTTCAAGAGCTCAAGAACACCAGATATACACAGACAAGCAGGGCTAGGATTTTACGCATCATCTATGGCCCGAACCTGGGTAAAAATTCCCATGCGTTGATCGACTAGACCCGCTCTTTGCACATCACTACTTCACGCCAACCGTAGTAGGGGTGCCCGGGATCCCATAGGTGTCGTTTTCCCCGACATCTATGGCGCGCCAGGTAGGGGACACGATGTTGGGGAAATTTGGTCTAGGAGTTAGGGCATCGACTTATTTATCGCCATGGCTCCCAGAAGAAGGGGTTCGGGGCGATCGGTCCGTCTGGGGCCGAACCGCCCATGCTATCATGGGCGGGTGATGGGGCGGCTACGGATGGTGGCAGAGGCGTGACCTGCGAGCTTCCACGACACTCTAGCTATCGGAGCCAGGCAAGCGGCGTCGTTCATGCCCAAGATGACAAGCCGCGCGCTGCAGGGTCCAAGGGCATCGCCGTGCTGCACATGGGATGTGCAGTGACCTCCAGGACACCTCCTCCGGTGCCCGCTCCGCGGTTTTCCTGGCTCGCACGTGGCAAGCAACTTCATGACATGGGTGCCTCCGGGCAACGCCGCGGGAAGAGCCCTCTGTATCACTCTCAAGATGCACCAGGCTAGCATGCACGTACAGACGCTGGCGGAAGCGGCGTGCGACAGCGGGACTGTGATAGAGGTCATTATAACGTGGTTAGAAGTCAGAGCGCGTCACGGTCCATGCACGTTTCACCACCGCCTACGCCGGCGAAAGAACTGGCGTGCGCACAACTGCTCCTTGACATCCCTCCCGCTGTTGAGAAGCTCGACGAGTGGGGAGCCACCATCCAGAGACTCATCAGCTTCGCCAACAGAGATGAACCTCGACCAGCGGAAGCCTCGCGCCAGCGCTCAGGTGAGATGATGCACGCTGGTGGTGGGAGGAACGGAGCTGCTGCGACCATGATGCACTCTCCCCCCCCCCCACGCCAGCTACAGCAACCGCCGTCTCGTCGGGCCGACGCTCGTGACAACTTTTCCTCGGTGTCGTCCTAACCGCGAGCCCGCCGCGACCAACGTCAAGTCCTTTGGGAGTGAGCCCAGGAAGACGCTCAGACCACTATCGAGCGACGGTGTGAAGCACACCATCAATCAGACAGGCGTGCAGGGCCCACTATGGACCACGCGACACCGGGGGGCTCTGGTGACTTACCTTACGAGGTGGGTTGTCCGGCCTTTACCTGTGAGCTGCGGCAGTTCCAATGGCCCTCTCACCACACGTTCAAGCCTGAGGTCGGAGAGAAGTACAATGGCAAGACTCACCCATTGGAGTTCCTCAGCATCTACTCCATCGTTGTCACAGCCCTAGAGTTGCTTGTAATTAGTTGCATCAGCAACCATGCATCATGTTTATATTCAAAGTAAATTTGAATTGGCGATGCTCAAACCCTAGCACCAGATGAATTCAACTAGGTTCAAGTTCAAATATTTTCAATGAACCCAAAATGCCCTTCAGAAAAGTTCATGATTTTTGATAAAGGAGAAAATCACTGCCAAAAATAATGCACATATTTCTAGGCCATTCTGGATTTTTGAATTAACTCATATTGTATTTGAATTGGGGCATTTAAATGCTATTAATATTTCTAAATGTTCCAGCAATTTTGAAATTAGTTGAGGGCCTCTAGAATAATTCATTTAGTGCCCATAACTATTTTCGGAATTTTTAAAAGTAATTTCGTTTGAAAACCAAATTAAAACAAAATTGCAAAATAGAAAAAAAACATACAGAAAACCAGAGTTAGAGTTTGTGCTTACTTGGCTTTACCTGGTGTGGCCCAGCTACGGCCGAACACACTAAAGGGCCCAGCCCACCTCCTCACCTCCTTGTCTTCCTCGCGCCTTCTAGCAATGTGTGTGGCGCATGCAGAGCCGAGCCGCGGCCACCTCCTCCTAACCATGCAGCCGCTTCCCTCCCCCGTCCTGATCCGCCCCTGGGATGCCCCTCGGCCCCTAGCACCTTTTCTCTCTCTCTCCCTGGAACTCTTCCCCTCCCCCGACTCTCTCTACCGCGCAGCCCGAGCGCAGTCGTCGCAGCCGTCCGCTACCACTACGTCCACCGGCCACCCCTCGCCCCGAGACTGCGTCCAAATGCTTCGCCCTGCAGTATTCATCGTCCACTCCAAGCCACGCGACCCGCCGAGCCTTGCATCATCGTCCCCAACTCCTTCTTTAACCTTTGGCCGCCGGCGAAGAACACGACCTCCCCGACGAACCAGAGCCTCCCCGAGCACGCTAAGAATGGCTACGACATCCTTGTGAGCTAGCGATTCTTTCCCCTCTGTTTGTACTCTGGATTCATCGCCATAGTCTTCGAATCTATGAAGATCGAAAGCTCATCACCACCCAGCCCGTGGCCGGCGATGCCCTTGTGACCTTCTGGACTCATGCGTCTGATCAACGCACTCGTGAGGTCACGTAGATGTTGTAGATATCAATAGGCAGGCGTTTACGCAATCTATCAGGAAGCTCCATCGAGGCCAAACTCCGGCCGCCACCATGAGCTCGCTTTCGGCGAGTTCCGGCCGCCCCTCGCCCTCCTATTGGCTCCCCTCTATATGTGCGGGCATGGGCTACCTCCTAGTGCCCTCGGCGCCTCAATCCGTCGCCTCTGGCGCAATTCCGGCATGGCTCCGCCATCGGTTGAGGTCGCTGGAGGTCTAAACTCGGCCGGCTGACGTGTCTAATTAGGCTAAAACGAATTAGGACACTAACTACCCACCCTACTCACTGACATATGGGCCCCACGCCCTAACTAACTTCAGTTAAGTTTCAGTTAAGTTTAGTTACACCTGTTTAATTGTTATGTCACTAACGTGTGGAGCCCACACGTCAGATTTGAACTCGACCAGCCCGTTGACCAGCTGACGTCACTGTGATGTACTGATGACGCAGTAAAGTTTTTCTGTGATTTTAAATAAATTATTTTAGAAAATGATTTAAACTTCTAAAAATCATAGAAATTCAATCGTTGCTCAGAATGAAATAATGTATATATGAAAAATTATAAGAAAAATGCAATATATCCATCTATACCATTTTCATGCATGAAAAAGCAACTTAACCTTGTTGTATAGATCAAAACAAGTTAATACACTTTGGAAATTTATAGTTTGAGTTTGAATTTGAACCTTTGGTTCAAATTGACTCAGACCCATGTGGTTTTAGTTGCATTAGCTCAAAGCACATCATATTGCCATGTCATGATCATGCATCATATTGTCGCATTGCATTGATTGTGTTCCTTCTCTGTTTGCCAGTGTTGTTCCCTCTCAGTGGACGTTATTCCGACGTTGTGATCGTTGACACCAATGAAGAGTATTAATAACTTCAGAAGTGTCAGGAAAGCAAAACCCCTTGTTCATTCCGATACAATCCCACTCTCGCGCTTCTGCTCTCTTTTACTACATTAGGACAACAACGATTCAACGGTTACATGTTGTGGTAGTTCAACCCCTTTCCTCTGCAAGACCTGTCATTGCCACAGTAAACAGATGAAACCCACTAGCATGAGTAGGAGTTGTTTGAGCCCTGATATCCCTAACCATTTATGCTTGTTGTCATGCCTGCTACTACTTAGAGTTGAGTCAGGTCTGATTCATCGGGGATGAATTGGAATGTGGTCATCATGTCCTACTGTTGAGAGCTAAGTGTGTGAACACGTTTTGGTAAAGGTAGCGATGAGAGGCCATGTAGGACTATATGGTGGGTTGTCTCATTGAAACCATCCTCAGGAACTGAGTTCTGTGTTTGTGATCCAAGACAGTTACTACCACGCATTTGAATGCTTAAGTGCCCCTCTCGGCTTATTAATCGCCTTGATATCTGTCCAGGAGTTGCAACTAGTTTCTGGTGTTTGTAGGATATGTGTTGGAGGCCGTGCATAGCACTGGCCCTAGGGTGGGCTATAATATGGTAGATACACCTTGGCCCGGTGTACTGAGTCACCTGTTTGGTGTCTCGGGAACCATGCACACATCGTTTGGGGCCGTGAGCGAAACCTCGGCCGGATCACCTTGCGGTTGGAACCCGAAGAGGCGATAAACCTGGACTAGAAAGTTGTGTGGTTAGTCAGGTCGTGACCGACACCCTCGCCAGGCTTCCGCTTGAAGGTTGCCGAGATACGCAACATGTACATGGCGGTAAGTGGCGAGAGCCTGTGTGAAGAAGTACAGCCCTACAGGGTTAACATGATCTATTCATATAGCCGCGTCCGCGGTAATGGACTATTGGGTTGATATTGTTGTTCATAGACAAGTGAAAGTGGATACCCTAAAATGCGCAAGATAAGCGTGAGTGCTATGGATGTCTTTCTCGTAGGGAGGCGGGCACGGATCAATAGTGGTGTATTGATATGGTGAATATGTGGACTCGTGTGCTCCACCTCAAAAGAGTTACCGGCAGTCGTAGTACAAGATAGCCACTGAGTCAAAGCTAGCTTGCTGCGGTTAAACTCCACCACCCCTTTGTTGATACTGATGCATATGTAGTTAGTTCTGATGTAAGTCTTAATGGGTACATTTGTACTCGTGTTTGCTTAATTTATATTTTTGCAAAGGAGACTTTGGTCTCACTTGTAGTTCCGCATCGACTTCGACGTTTAGCTTGTTACCTCAGCTATGATTTTGTACCCTTGGGAGGGTCTTGTAGATAGTAAGGCTTTTCAACCTTTTTCATTTTTAGATTCCGTTGCTTGTATGCTCTGTAGGTTGGTTCATGAGACCCATGTTTGTAATATCTTCCTCGGAGCCTAATGAATAAACACTTTGATTCATAGAGTTTTGTTGTGAGGCCATGTTGTATTTGCACATATTGAGCATATTGTGTGTATGTTGTTAAAATACTTGGTATGCATGGGATCTGACACCTAGTTGTTTACCCTTGGTAGCCTATCTCATGGGGAAATGCCTCCTAGTGCTTCCACTGAGCCTTGGTAGCTTGCTACTGCTCCAGAACACATGGATTGACCGGCATGTGTCCTTCCTTGCTCCTGTGTTTGTCCCCTCTGGGGAAATGTCACGTGGTGTATACCGGAGTCCTGTTAGCTTGCCATAGCCCGGCAACACTCGCTGCTGACCGACACGTGCAATGTTGGGTCATGTATGCGTGTCCCTGTAATCTAGCGCCACTTGTGGTTTATAACTAGTCATGTCGGCCCGGATTCTCTGTCATATGGATGCTAGCGACACTATGATATACGTGAGCCAAAATGTGCAAATGGTCCTGGGCCAGGTAAGGTGGCACCCGTGGGGATACTGTGCGTGAGGCTGCAAAGTGATATTATGTGTTACATGCTAGACCGGTGTGACTAAGGATCGTGGTCCTGGCAGCTTTGGTATCAGAGCCTGACTGCCTATAGGATTATCAAGCCAAACTGGTCGACGGCGTGTCTAGAAATTCTTTTGTTATATAAGGGAATTGATTGTGGAAGGGAACGTAAGGCTTTTTTTACTTCTTTACCCTATGCCCTTCTGATCTGAGTCGTCCTATTCTTCTACGGGGATTAAGAACTAGGCTTCTCATCAATTTATCAGGTTCATGTTAATGGTGGATTCAATTCTCGGTTCAGTTCCAAGCACTTTAGTTGGTTAAACAGTTTGTCTCACAACCTTGACATTATGATGTCGGACGATTATACTACCATTTGCATGAATCTCAAAATCCTTTTGAGCATTTACAACAATTATGATGTCCGAGTTACCCAAGGTCTCTAAATAATCTGATGCATTTGCGAATCTTTCCTCCCTGTTTCTGATGTCCTTTTGGGCCAGATTAACCACACTAGTCGGTGTGTTGAGGTACTCCATTGCCTCAACATATATGTTGGAGCTATTATTATGACCGTAGGTGTCTTAGAGAATCACCCAGTAATCAAGTAATGCTTTATATTCGCAGTGTGATGATTCTAGTTGTCATTCTCAAAAGCATCCCGTGATGCCATTTAGTTTGTAGGCATTCCATTTCTGGGTTCTTGAACCCAAGATTCACTCTACATACTCTCTGTTGATAGTGTTTGCTCATTCCATTAGGATATTAGTAACCTTGTGATAGCCCTCAAGGTCCGTGGTATCCCATTCTTCCAATACCATGAACCATTATGGAAGCAGTTCTTTTGAACGAAAAGATCACAACCAGAGTGCTATTGATGAGTTCACCATTCCACGTGGTGACTCTGCAAATTCTACCTTTCTGCATGGGTTATCTGGAAGAAATATGTTGAACTAGTTCGACATGCTAATATATGCATCCACAACTCAGAAAGTTATATGTTCCTTTGAGTTGTCCCTCTTTAGTTGTATTATGACCCCCGTTATCAGTTGATAGTCAGGAGTAATTGTGCATTCGTGTTCATCGATGCCTTTTACTCTTGTGGTTCGTCAAGCCATTTTATTTCAGAATGACTAGGAGAAACAAACTCCAGTACCTTATCCATATCCAGGATTGGGTCAAAGAAGATGTATTCTGCAGATCAACACGACAATCCAGCTGTTGTCCTGTTCCGCCTTGGAGTAGTACCATCTTTATGTCAAGAATATCATGGGAATTGCACAACCTCCTATGAACTCTTGATACACTGATACTTCTCGCCATCATTATTCATTCCTTGGTTTTCCGTGTTATTGTAAACGGAATACCGACAAGTGAATCATCATGCGAGAAATTAGTACTCGTAGCAACTTCGTTACTTGGTAGTTAATGGACGATAATCTCATTCTTAGCGTGTTGGTTACTGAATCATCACCCTAGGATTGATCGTGCTACCTAGTCCATCTTCGTTAGTGCACTCTTCGATCAATGAGTTAGGATTGTGTCAATCTCTCACTCTTGTGATCATATCGTCTTGCCCTGAAAAGCAAGATTGTTCTCGAGCTTAGTAACATATCGGTGGTTCATGATTTTCCGAATATCTTCTCGGAAGTATTACCAGGTTGTTCCCTGACCGCTATGTTGAGTTCGTGATCGAGTTGGTTTTTCCCTAAACCACCCCTTCTCTAAGAATCTGTGTTGGATACCCTGAACTAGTTGGTTAAGCTAAACAACAACTTGGAGAGTTGGAAGATAAAATCTTAGTCCACATAGCTCACTCCAAAGGGATATCTTGTGTGTGTGTGTGTGTATTGAAGAAACATGATATCTTCTTTGATTGATCTCTGTGATCATTTGTTGGATCTATTGTCTTGTCCAAACTTTGATTTGAGTATGGGTTATCATCAAAGTAAATCAGAACCAACGATGTTCGTAATGTTGTCTTACTCGTGGTTGTCCCTCAAGCATACACCATTATATCCTTTCGTCTGGCCAATGCTATCACCTTGTTCACATAATTGTGGAATTCCATCTTCATGGATATCTCGATGATTTGTTGTTCAGACCATCAACATCACTTTATCTTCTCCATGATCCATGTTGAACATTTAAGTTAGCATTGGAAACTTTTTGTAAGCATCATCTTTGTGTTAGCTCATGAAGTAGATTCTTTGATGTAAGAAATGACTTCCTCTAATTCATGTGCATTCTATGTAAGTTGCCACTGTGAATTAGATAAAGCTTGTTTCTACTTCCTTTGGAATTGTCCCAAGTCAGTAATGCATATGTGAGAAGTATTCTGTGGTTCGGAGACTTGCAACCTTCATTCTATATGTATCCCTCGCACACCAAGCCACTAACTGAAATGCTCAAGGAGAAGAAGTTCCTTCATAAGAGCTAATCATATGACTTACGTAAGGACTTCGTTATCCGCGATTATGGTTCCCAACTAGACCTTGATAGTGTTTTGTTGTAAGACTTCTATGTGATCATGCTTGTCTTGGACAACGTGTTCACAGGTATGTAGCAGAACCAACTCATGTTTTGGAGCTTGCTATCGCAGTTCATTTTCCGAGAATCTCGCAATGTCATCTCGTCGTTTTGTGTTGCAAACTTTCTTTTCAGACATGCTGAGTCTGAAGTATCCTAACACCAATCAGATTTGAATCTCACGCAGATATGATGGTTGGAACAATCCCAACATTTGCACTTTGTTCCCATTTCGCACCACTATTGTGCCAATTTCCCATGGGCTGCCCTCTCAGTAATTGTTGTTCAGGATCATCTTCAAAAGTGGACTTACCATTGATCCCATCCATTTCGAATGACAAGGAAAAATCACTCATTGTGTTGTCTTCAACAATGTAGTCCATATCATCTATTCTAGTTTGGGTATGCCATCCTTCCGAACTCCTTCAAACGATCGATTGTGGTTTGCCTTAGGCTGGTATAAAGAGTTTCAATGATCTATGTATCAAAAGTAATACTTTTTTCACTTAAGGAAATAATTCTGCGAGACACCTTCTCTAAGGTGCCCCGTTATGGAATCATGGCAATTAACTCCTCACTACTTGAAACCCATCCACCATCTTCTTAAGCGTGGAATTGTTTCCTACCAAATTGAAGCTTCGTCACCTGCTTCTTTCCATCGCTCCTCATATGTGTTTTTCCACTAAGTTCAAGATATGTTTCTATGTATCATTCCGTGAGTTTATCGTCGGTTGCTCGATCTTTGAGAAGATTGATTCATATAGAGTTTCTTTTTGTCATCATCGTGTTGTACGAAGTTCTCGAAAGCAAAGACGTCAAGACCAAGATCGTGAAGATCATGTTAGTTTTGTGTCCCCTCTGTCTTCTCACCTCACATCTTAAATCTCGGGACGAGATTCTCGTTTAGTGGGGGTGAGTTGTCATAGCCATAGAATTGCTTGTAATTAGTTGCATCAACATCCATGCATCATGTTTAAATTCAAAGTAAATTTGAATTGGGGATGCTCAAACCCTAGCACCAGATGAATTCAACTAGGTTCAAGTTGAAATATTTTCAATGAACCCAAAATGCCCTTCAGAAAAGTTCATGATTTTTGAATTAAATCATATTTTTTTGAATTGGGGCATTTAAATACTATAAATATTTCTAAATGCTCCAACAATTTTCAAATTAGTTGAGGGCCTCTGGAATAATTCATTTAGTGCCCATAACTATTTTCAGAATTTTTAAAAGTAATTTGGTTTGAAAACCAAATTAAAACAAAATTGTAAAATAGAAAACATAAACATATAGAAAACCAGATTTAGAATTTGTGCTTACCCGTCTTTAACTGGCATGGCCCAGCTGCGGCCCAACACTGTAAAGGGCCCAGCCCACCTCCTCACCTCGTCGTCTTCCTCGCGCCTTCTGGCAAAGTGTGTGGCGCGTGCACAACCGCGCCACGGCCACCTCCTCCTAGCCATGCAGCCGCTCCCCCCGTCCTGATCCGCCCTTGGGACTCTCTCTACCGCGTAGCCGAGCGCAGCCGTCGCCGCCGTTCGCTACCACTACGTCCACCGACCATCCCTCGCCCCGAGACCGCGTCCAAATGCTCCGCCCTATAGTATTTGTCGTCCATGCCGAGCCACGCGACCCAGCGAGCATTGCATCGTTGTCCCGGACTCCTTCTTCAATCTTCGGCCGCCGGCAAAGAACTCGAGCTCGCCGACGAACCAGAGCCTCCCCGAGCAAGCTAAGAACAGCTACGACATCCTTGTGAGCTAGCGATTCTTTCCCCTCTGTTTGTACTCTGGATTCATCACCATAACCTTCAAATTCATGAAGACCGAAAGATCATCGCCGCCCAGCTCATGGTCGGCGATGCCCTCGTGACCTTCTAGACTCCTGCGTATGATCAACGCACTCGTGAGGTCACGTAGGTGTTGTAGATATCAATAGGCAGGCGTTTAAGCGATCTGTCGGGAAGCTCCATCGAGGCTGAACTACGGCCGCTGCTACGAGCTCGCTTTCGGGGAGCTCCGGCCACCCCTCACCCTCCCATAGGATCCCCTGGATGTGTGCGGGCACGGGCTACCTCCTGTTGCCCTCGGCGCCTCGATCCGTCGCCTCTAGCGAAATTTCGGTGTGCCTCCGTCGGCGGTTGAGGTCGTCGGCGGTCTAAACCCGGCTGGCTGACGTGTCAAATTTAGGCTAAAACTAATTAGGCCACTAACTACCCTCCCTACGCACTGACATATGGGCCCCACGCCCTAACTAACATGTGGAGCCCACACGTCAGATTTGACCTGGACCAGCCAATTGACCTGCTCACATCACTGTGATGTACTGATGATGCAGTAAAGCTTTCCTATGATTTTAAATAAATCAGAACTGAATTATTTATTTCAGAAAATGGTTTAAACTTCTAAAAATCATAGAAATTCAACTGTTGCTCAGAATGAAATAATTTATATATGGAAAATTATCAAAAAAATGCAATCTATCAATCTGTAGCATTTTCAGGCATGACAAAGCAACTTCACCTTGATCTATAGATCAAAACAAGTTAATGCACTTTGGAAATTCATAGTTTGAGTTTGTATTTGAACCTTTGGTTCAAATTAACTCAGACCCCTCTGGTTTTAGTTGCATTAGCTCAAATCACAACATATTGCCATATCATGATCATGCATCATATTGCCGCATTGCATTGATTGTGTTCCTTCTCTTTTTGCTGGTGTTGTTCCCTCTTAGAGGACGTTGTTCCGACGTTGTGATCGTTGACACCAATGAAGAGCATTACTATCTTCAGAAGTGCCAGGCAAGCAAAACCCCGTTGTTCATTCTGATACAATCCCACACTCTCGCTTTTGCTCTCTTTTACTGAATTAGGAAAAAATGATTCAACTATTACATGCTGCGGTAGTTGAACCCCTTTCCTCTGCATGACCTGTCATTGCCACAGTAAATACATGAAAACCACTAGCATGAGTAGGAGCTGTTTGAGCCCTGATGTGCCTACCCATTCATGCTTGTTGGCATGCCTGCTACTACTTAGAGTTGAGTCAGCTCTGATTCATCAGGATGAATTGGAATGTGGTCATCATGTCCCATTGTTGAGAGCTAAGTGTATGAACACGTTTTGGTAAAGGTAGTTATGAGAGGCCATGTAGGTGTACATGGGGGGTTGTCTCATTGAAACCGTCCTCAGGAACTGAGTTCGGTGTTTGTCATCTAAGATAGTAACTACCACACATTGGAACACTTAAGTGCCCATCTCGACTTATTAATCGCCTTGATCTCTGTCTAGGAGTTGCAACTAGTTTCTGCTGTTTGTAGGATATGTGTTGGAGGCCGTAGGGTGGGCTATGATGCGGTAGATTCACTGTGGCCCCGTGTACCGAGTCTCCCATTTGGTGTCTTGGGAACCCTGCACACATCGTTTGGGGCCGTGAGGGAAACCTCGACCGTATCTCCTTGCGGATAGAACCCGAATAGGCGATAAACCTGGACTAGATACTTGTGTGGTTAGTCAGGTCGTGGCTGACAGCCTCGCCAGGCGTCCACTTGAAGGTTGCCAAGATACATAACGTGTACATGGCGGTAACTGGCGAGAGCGTGTGTGAAGAAGTACACCCCTACAGGGTTAACATGATATATTCGAATAGCATCATACGCATTAATGGACTACTGGGTTTGTCGTGCAGTTCATAGACAAGTGAAAGTGGATACTCTGATATGCACAAGATATGCGTGAGTGCTATGGATGGCCTTCTTGTAGGGAGATGGGAGCAGATCCATAGTGGTGTATTGATATGGTGCATATGTGGACTCGTGTGTGCCACCTCAAAAGAGTTACCAGCATTGGTAGTATAGGACAGCCACTGAGTCAAAGCTGGCTTGCTGCAGTTAAACTCCACCACCCCTTTGTTGATATTGATGCATATGTAGTTAGTTCTCATGTAAGTCTTGCTGGGTACATTTGTACTCATGTTTCCTTAATTTATGTTTTTGCAGAGGAGACTTTAGTCTCACTAGTAGTTCCGCGTGGACTTCGACGTTTAGCTTGTTACCTCAGCTACGATCTTGTACCCTTGGGAGGTTCTTGTAGATAGTCAGGCTTCTCAGCCTTTTTCATTTTTCGATGTCTGTTCTCAGACATGTTATGCTTTCGTTGCTTGTATGCTCTCTATGTTGGGTCATGAGACCCATGTTTGTAATATCTTCCTCGGAGCCTAATGAATAAACACTTTGATTCATAGAATTTTGTTGTGATGCCATGTTGTATTTGCACGTATCGAGCATATTGTGTGTATGTTATTGAAATGCTTGGTAAGTGTGGGAACCGACACCTAGGTGTTTACCCTTGGGGAAATGTCACGCGGTGTATACCACAGTCATGTTAGCTTGCTACAGCCCGGCAGCACTCGCTGCTAAAAGACACGTGCATTGTTGGGTCATGTATGCATGTCCCTATAATTTAGCGCCACTTTTGGTTTATAACTAGTCATGTCGGCCAGTGTTCTCTGTCATATGGATGCTAGCGATACTATCATATACGTGAGCCAAAATGCGCAAACGGTCTCGGGCCAGGTAAGGTGGCACCCGTGGGGATACCATGCGTGAGGCCGCAAAGTGATATGACGTGTTCCATGCTAGACCAGTGTGACTTAGGATCGGGGTCCCAACAATCGCGATGCAGGCTGCTGGGGCTCACGACGACAAGGTGCTCGCCAACTACTTTCCATTAGTGCTTTAGCCCAACGTTACGTCATTGTTCATGCATCTGCCCATGGGTTCCATTTCTTCCTGGTCGGATCTATGCCATGAGTTTGTTGGCACCGTCACCGGGGAGAACCAAGCTCCTGGCCAGAAAAGCGATTTGCATGTCATCCCCCAGAAGAACGGCACAACCCTGCGCAAGTACATACAAAGGTTCAGCCGTGTGGAGTACAACATTCCAGTTGTTCACCCCGCCGCTGTCATCAGCGCATTTCATCAAAATGTGCGCAACCACAAGATGTGTGAGAAGCTGGTGATGTACAAGGTTAAAGATGTAGCCGAGCTCTATTTTCTGGCTGATAGATGCACTCAGGCTGAAGAAGGAAGGAAGTACCTCGGCGAAGACACCGGCGCGGAACCCGACTCCACAGACGAGGACGCCGTCGCCCCCGTGAAGAAGGGCCGACGCTGCAACAGGAAGCGAAAGGTCAAGGTTGTGCTTGCCGTAGAGGGATCCGACGACCTCGGTGCCCCCAAAAAGGCCAAGACTGACGACCCCGGAAAGGAAGTTGCCGGGTGCACCGCGTGCCGGGCCTTGGAAGCTGCCGACAAGCTACGTGGCATCGACAAGCAGTATTGCAAGATTCATCACACCAAGGGCCATGACCTCCAGAATTTCCGGCAGGTCGAGTTGCTCGCAGAGAAGCAGAAAGCTGAGTATGAGAGGCGTGATAAGGAGAAAGGCACAGACGGTGCCGAGGCGAACGCCAAGAAGCGTGGTGGCCGAGGTGGTCGCCGCGGTCAAGATAACCAACCAGAAAGGTCCGCTCGGGCCGTGACAAGAAGGAGGTAGACGATGACCATGGCGAAGATGACGAGTCCAGCGAGCACGAGTTCCAGAAAGCTACAGAGGCCATGTGCGTTGATGGTGGCGCCTCGCTGCATACCTCTCACCGCCAACTAAAATAGTGGGCGCGTGACGTCACTATGACAGAGCCATCGTTTGATGCCCAGAGGCCATTGAAGTGGTCTAGCAGACCTATCATTTTTTACACCGAGGATCATGTTGACCGTACAACTGCGATCGGGTGTTTGCCTTTGTTGGTTTCACAAACAATACACAACCTCAAGGTGGTGAAAGTGCTAGTTGATGGTGGGGCCGGTCTGAACCTGATCTCACCCGCTATGATCGAGAGGCTACAAATCCCCGATGGAGATCTCGATGAGACGAGCACGTTTCAAGGGGTCAGCCAAAAGGAAAGATCGCTCTGCCCGTTACATTCGGGGGCGAGCTGAATTATAGGACGGAGAAGATTGTCTTTGACATTGCCAAGATCCCCTTGCCCTATAATGGGATCCTCGGTGGCCCAGCGCTGGCCAAGATTATGGTGGCATCACACTACGCCTACAATGCATTGAAGATGCCCGGCCCATTGAGCATCATCACCATCCCCTCCGACAGGAAAGAGGCGCTCATTTGCACCGAACAGCTCTACCGAGAGGCAGTAGCAGCAGATGCCGCCAAGCCACTTGCTCCTACCACTGAGACCCCGAGGGAGAAGAAAATTGGGAAGACCTTTGCCTGTGCCGGCATTGCCCCTTCCGGCAAGGCTTCTTACCCCGGCAAGAACTCCTGCACCCCCTCCGGCAAACGCGACTCTTCGGAGCACCGCATTCCCGGTGGGCACATGCTAGAGAGCTCCGCCAGTGGGAGCAAGAGGCCCATGGCGGCCCCACCTGATACCAAGAAGGTCCCCGTCAAGGAGGATGGCACCGGTTGGGCTTTTACCATAAGCTCCACCCTTGACAGAAAAATAGGAAGGCACGCTTGTCACCTTCCTATGGGAGAATGTCGACGTGTTTGCATGGCAAGCCTCCGACATCCCCGGCGTTTCCATGGAGGTGATTGAGCACCACCTTGTTGTCTATCCCCAAGCGCGACCCGTCAAGCAGAAGGTCAGGAAGCAAGCTTTGGAGCGCCAAGAGTTCATCATCGATGAGATCAGGAAGTTGGAAGTGGCAGGCTTAGTCAGAGGAGTACCCCACCCCACGTGGTTTGCCAATCCGGTGCTAGTGCGTAAGGAAAATGGGAAATGGAGGCTGTGTATCGACTATACGGATATCAATAAAGCTTGTCCGAAGGACCCTTTCCCTTTGCCACGCATTGACCAGACAGTGGACTCCACTGCCGGGTGCGACCTGCTATCATTCCTCGACGCCTACTCAGGATACCACCAAATATTCATTATGAAGGAAGATGAAAAGAAAACAATGTTCATCACCCCATGTGGCACATACTGCTTTGTATAGATGCCTCTCGGGTTGAAAAGCGCTAGTTCAACATTTGCCCGAGCGGTCCAAATCGGTTTTGGGCCCCAGCTACATAGAAATATGGAAGCCTATATGGATGACATAGTGGTCATAACCAAGGGCAAGGCCATGCTCGTGCAGGATCTAGAGAAGACATTAGCAAACTTGCGCAAGATCAACCTCAAGCTCAACCCCGAGAAGTGCGTGTTCAGCGTACCATCCGGCAAACTCCTTGGTTTATTTGTGTCTCAAGGCGGAATCGAAGAAAATCCCGACAAGATCAAAGTGATTGAGCAGATTGAGGCGATAAGACGAGTCAAAGATGTCCGTAAGCTCGCCGGCTGCGTTGCTACACTAAGTAGGTTCATCTCCAAATCTGTTGAGCACGCCCTCCCCTTTTTCAAAATTTTGAAAAAGGCGGGTCCAATGAAATGGACTCCGAAGTCATTGGTAGCGCTGCAAGATTTGAAGAGATACCTTCCTCCATGACAACACTAGTTGCGCCTAAACCGCAAGAGTCGTTGCTGCTATATCTAGCGGCAACAAATCAACTGGTTAGTGCTGCGCTAGTGACACAGAGGGAGTTTGAGGAAGAGGCAGCGGTGGCGGCGGATTCATCGGTTGATGGGCCAGAGCTCTCCCCAGCAGGGCCGAATGCCGGCAAGGCAGAGCCCCCGGCAAGGCTTGGTCCCAGCAAGACAGTTTCTACGAACGGAGGCGAAGTCGAACAGAGGAAGAATATGGTGTAGCACCCGGTCTATTTTGCTAGTTCCCTCTTGCAGGGGGCTAGATCAAGATATTATGATATACAAAAGCTACTTTTCAGCCTCCTTATGGCCTCGAGGAAGCTGCGCCACTATTTCCAAGCACATGAGATCAGCGTCGTCTCTCACCTCCCTTCGCAACGGATCTTGCACAGCCCGGATGCTACTAGGAGGATTGTCGAGTGAGTGTCGGGACTATCAAGCTTTGGCCACAAGTTTCAAAGTACCTCAACAATCAAGAGCCGAGCCTTGGTAGAGTTCATAGCAGAGTTGACCTCAACACCCGACGAAGAGACTCAGGAAATCACCCTTCCCAGCAAGGAGACGAGCCGTGATTGGATTATGTACTTTGATGGAGCTTTCTCGCTGCAAGGTGCTGGTGCTGGCGTGCTACTCATTGCAGCCATCGGAGAGCGCCTCAAGTACATAGTCTAGATGCGCTTTCCCCAGGAACAATCAACAAACAATACTGGAGAATACGAGGGACTGCTTGCCGGTCTTTGGATCGCGGCTGACCTCAGAATCAGGAAGCATATCATCAGGGGTGATTCACAGCTTATCGTCAGGCAATTTAACAAGGATTACCAGAGCCCGTTGTTGGAGGCCTATGTAGATGAAGTGAGGAAGTTGGAGGAGCAGTTCGACAGTTTGTAGGCAGAGCATGTTCCCTGAGTAGAAAACAACATTGCCGACGACTTGTCCAAACGCGCTGCCCTCAAGCTACCTGTGGAACCAGGTACCTTCTTGCTGCAATTAACCCAACCATCTGTCTAGCCATCTGCGGGGCAGAACAAACGAAGGAAGGCGGGCCCCACCAAGTACATTCCCGCTAAGCTCCCAAGAGCCACTAGCAAGGACGTTGCCAGGTACCCCAAGCTTGCCGGGGAGCAGCAACCTCCGGCAGGGGCCCAAGCCCCGACTATAGAGGCAGCTGCCCCCACGGCCGAAGATGAGCCTTTAGTCCTTGCCGTCGAGCCCCAGGCTCCGGCATGGGCATAGCACACTGTCCGTTACTGTCACATCCCTAGCTTTACTTTGCCCTAGGATAGTTTTTGCCTGTGCATCATGTTTAAAATTTTGTTAAACTTGAAATGGGGATGACTAAACCCTAGCACCAAATCAAAGCAATTAGGTTTAACCTAAAAATATTTTCCATAAACCCAAAAATTGCCTTCAGTAATGTTTGATAATTTTGGCAAGGGTTTTGGTCCAAACCAAAAATATTGAACATTTACGGGGAATTGTTTGGGATTTGATTTAATTCACTAATGTATTTGAGTTGGAGCTAATAAATCCTATAATTATTTTTAATGATCCAATTATTTTGAAAACATTTTGTGGAGTTTTGGAATAATCCATATTGCTTCCACAAATAATTTCAGAAGCAACAAAAATGGTTTAGTATTAGTACTAAATCAAAATAGAGCAAAACAAATAGAAAACAGAAATTAAAAATAGAAAACAGAAACTAACCTACCCTTACCTGTGCAACCCACTAGAAGTCTGCAGACAGCCGGCCTGCCAGGCCCAGCCCACCCCACTCGCGCGTCGTCTTCCTCGCGCCTACTGGCTCGGTGCGTGGCACGCGCACAGCCGAGCCGCGGCCACCTCCTGCTTCGCGGTGGCAAGGCCCCGGCCCCTCTCTCCTCGCCAGCGCGACGCCCTGGCCGCCCTTTTTCTCTCCTCTCTCTCGCTGGACCTCACCCTCTTCTCCTTCCCTCTCTCATGCGCGCGGCCGAACGCCACCATCGCCGCCGCTCGTCGTTGCCACGGCCACCGCCTCCCCCTCTCCCCCCCCTGACTGGCTCAACAGCTCCGCCTCGTCGCCCTAGACCTCTCCGCAGAGCTACGCGGCACCAGACGCCCCTGGACGCCGTCTGCGCCGCCGTTCCCCTCTTCGGCTGCCGGCGATTCTCGCCGTTGATTCATCGTCTGCAGGCCTTCCCCGAGCCCGCCGAGCACTCCAATCGAACCGCCGTGAGCCACTTAACCCATTTCCTCCGCCTTTTCCTTCGCGTACGACCCGTAGCTGTTGCCCCACGAGCACCCGAAGCCGCCGTCCGCCATGGTCGGCGAGCTCCGTGCTGCCGAGCCCCTCCGCTCCAACCAGACGCTCGGATGAGCTCCTGCTACCCCTTAGGTGCTTCCAGTACCCCCGTTTGCTCTCCCTCGAGCTGCAGCGCCGCGCCCGCGCAAGCCCGACCTACTGCCGCCGCTGAACCTCATCGCCGGCCACTTTTTCGGCCACCCCAGGGCCAACTACCGCCACCACTCGACGCGGAAGAGTGCCCGCGTCATGTTGATGCCTTTCGCCGGCCATTTGGCCTCGCCGCCATGTCTGGACTCGCCGGCGTCGAGTCGCCGGTGGGCTTGACCCCTTTGACCACGGCTGGACCCCCCCTGTGTCCATGACATGTGGGGCCGGCCTGTGACAAAATTAGCTTAGGGTTTTGTTAAGTGCTAATTGTTGTTATTAACTTAATTAGACACTGACATGTGGGCCCCGTGTCTGTTTAGTTTAGTTTTAAACTTTTAGTTAGTGCTGAGAGACTGACCAGTGGGACCCACTGGTCAGGTTTGACCTGGACCCGCCTGTTGACTTGCTGATGTCAGCATGACCTAGTGCTGACGCAGTAACAATTTTCTATGATTTAAAATAAATCAGAAATGTTTTATTTATTTCAGAAAATAGCCAAAACTTCTAAAAATCACAGAAAATAATCTATAACTCCAATGAAAATAATTTATATATGAGAAATGATCCGAAAAATTCAAGGAATCTGTTTATGGCATTTTCATGCATGTTTGAGCAAGTTAAACCTGCTGATCAGGTCAAATCAATTAAATGACAATTAAATAATCACATATGGAGTTTGAATTTGAATCTTTGGTTCAAACCAACTTCATTTAATATGGTTGCTAGTTGCGTTAGCTCAGTCAACAGCATATTGCCGTGTCATGATCATGCATCATATTGTCGCATTGCATTGATTGTGTTCTTTCTCTATTGCCGGTGTTTGTCCCCTCTCAGTAGACGACGTTCCGACGATGAGTTCAATGACACCGATGAAGACCCAACGTTTTCTTCAGAAGTGCCAGGCAAGCAAAACCCCATTGAGCATTCCGATACAATCCCACTCTCTCGCTCTTGCTCTCTTTTACTGCATTAGGACAACAACGCTTCAACTGTTACCTGCTGCGGTAGTTGAACCCCTTTTCCACTGCATGACCTGTCATTGCCACAGTAAATAGTTGAAACCCACTAGTATGAGTAGGAGTTGTTTGAGCCATGTTGTGCCTACTCATTCATGCTTTCTGGTTATGCCTGCTGTTGCTTAGAGTTGTGTCAGGTCTGATTCATATGGGATGAATTGGAAGGGTGATGAACATGTCCTACTGTGTGTGAGCTAAGTGTGTGAACAAGATTTGGTAAAGGTAGCGATGAGAGGCCATGTAGGAGTACATGGTGGGTTGTCTCATTTCAGCCGTCCTCAGGAACTGAGTTATGTGTTTGTGATCCATGAAACAGCTACTACCACACATTGGGATCCTTAATTGACTCTCTCGACTTATTAATCAACATGATCTCTGTCCAGGAATTGCAATTAGTTTCTGGTTTTTGTAGTTTACTAGAGGTCGTGCGCAGCGCTGACCCTCGGGGTGGGCTGTGATGCGGCAGGTATGTGGCACGGTGTACCGATCGCCCGTTTGGTGAAGCGGGAACCCTGTACACATCGTTTCTGGCCGTGAGCGACACCCCGACCGGATCTCCCCACGGATGGAACCCAAATAGGCGATAAACCTGGACGAGAGACTTGTGTGGTTAGTCAGGTCGTGGCCGACACCCTCGCCAGGCTTCCGCTTGAAGGTTGCCGAGATACATGACGTGTACATGGCGGTAAGTGGCAAGAGCGTGTGTGAAGAAGTACACCCCTGCAGGGTTATATATATTATATTCGAATAGCCGTGTCCGCGGAAATGGACTTCTGGGTTACCTCTATAGTTCATAGAGAAGTGGAAGTGGATACTCTAAAACGCGCAAGATAAGCGTGAGTGCTATGGATGGCCTTCACGTAGGGAGACGGGAGCGGATCCATAGTGGTGTATTGATTGGTGAATATGTGGACTCGTGTGCGCCACGTCAAAAGAGTTACTTGCAGTCGTAGTTTAGGATAGCCACCGAGTCAAAGCTGGCTTGCTGCAGTCAAACTCCACCACCCCTTTGTTGATACTGATGCATATGTAGCTAGTTCTGATGTAAGTCTTGCTGAGTACCTTTGTACTCACGTTTGCTTAATTTATGTTTTGCAGAGATACTTCAGTCTCGCTAGTGGTTCCGCGTGTACTTCGACGTTTAGCTTGTTACCTCAGCTACGATCTTGTACCCTTGTAGGATCTTGTAGATAGTCAGGCTTCTCATCCTTTTTCATTTGTAGTTGTCTGTACTCAGACATGTTATGCTTCCGTTGCCTATATGCTCTGTATGATGGGTCATGTGACCTCTGTTTGTAATAAATGCTATGATGGCTCTTCTGGGCCTTTATCTATATGAGTTGTTGAGTTAAGTTGTGATGCCATGTTGTACATCACATACTTGCATGTTATGCGTACGTGTAATGTGTATTGCTATGTGTGGGATCCGACACCTAGTTGTTTACCCTTGGTAGCCTATCTTACAGGGAAATGTCTCCTAGTGCTTCCACTGAGCCTTGGTAGCTTGCTACTGCTCCGGAACAATTAGGCTGGCCGGCATGTGTCCTTCTTCGTTCCTGTGTCTGTCCCTTAGGGGAAATGTCACGCGTTGTTCCTTTAAGTCCTTGTAGCTTGCTACGACTTGGGTTCATACGATGATGACCGACACGTTCGTTGCTGGGTCATGTATGCATGTCTCTGTAATTTAGTGCCACTTTTGGTTTATAACTGGTCATGTCGGCCCGGGTTCTCTGTCATATGGATGCTAGCGACACTATCATATACGTGTGCCAAAATGCGCAAACGGTCCCGGGCCAGGTAAGGTGGCACCCGTGGGGATACCGTGCATGAGGCCGCAAAGTGATATGGTGTGTTACAGGCTAGACCTGTGTGACTTAGGATAGGGGTCCTGATAGTTACCTCCAAACAGGAGAACTCCCTGAGGAACAAGAAGAGGCAGAGAAAGTAGCCCTTCGGTCCAGCATGTACCAGTTTGTGGATAAAGCCCTGTACAGAAGGAGACCGAACAGCGTGATATTGAAGTGCATTCCTCGGGAGCAGAGACTGGAGCTGTTGGCAGAGATACACAGAGGCATGTGTGGCTCCCACATAAGGTCAAGAGCCCTTGCTGGCAAGGCATTCCAGCAAGGCTTTTTCTAGCCCACCGCCCTCCTAGATGCAACTGCACTAGTAACCGAGTGTGAAGTGTGCGAGTTCCATTCAAAGAAACTTCATCAACCAGCTCAAGCTCTTCAGACAATCCTTCTTTCCTGGCCATTTTCGGTCTGGGGGATCGACATACTAGGCCCCTTTCCCCATGCCGTCGGGGGCTTTGAGTACTTTCACATCGCAATCGACAAGTTCACAAAGTGGCCGGAAGTGGAACTAGTGAGAAAGGTGACAGCACAATCAGCCATCAAGTTCTTCAAGGGTCTAGTCTGCTATTTTGGTGTATCAAACAGAGTCATCACCAACAATGGCAGGCAGTTCACGAGCCACACTTTCATGCAGTACATCAAAGACCTCGGCGGCCAGGTTTGTTTTCCTTCTGTCGCTCATCCCAGAAGTAACATCCAAGCTGAGAGGGTGAATGCAGAAGTGTTGCAAGGACTCAAAACTAGGACTTTCGACAGACTGCACAAGTGCGGAAGACACTGGATTGATGAGTTTCCAATGGTTCTTTTGTCAACCAGGACAACACCAAATCGAGCGACTAGCCAGACACCCTTTGCCCTGGTATACGGGGCAGACACAGTTCTCCCCACGGAACTCATGTACGGGTCACCTCGAGTGCTCGCTTATGATGAGCTTGAGCAAGAGCAGCTACGCCGAGATGACGCGACGCGCCTTGAGGAAGAACGTCTTCAGGCTGCTGTGCTAGCCGCTCGGTACTAGCAAGCCTTGCGCCGCTACCATAGCCGCAAGGTTCACGCAAGAAGCCTTGACAAAGGCTACCTTGTTCTTCGACGAATCCAATCCACCAAGAATTTAAACAAGTTGACGCCGAAGTGGGAATGCCCTTATCGGGTAACATGAGTAACCAGGCCCGGCACAGTCCGCCTGGAGACCGAAGATGGCATTCTGGTGAGCAATTCATGGAATATCGAACATCTTCGCAAGTTTTACCCCTAAGGTGCATTTGCCGGGAGCCCCGACAGCCCCCCTTTTTTGTACTAGCCTTGCCGGCAAGGCATGTAACACTATGTGCAAAACCAGGCACAGACCCTGTGCACAGTCGGGGAAGAGAAACCCTTTAGTATGTACAGTTTCCCTATGATCTCCATGTTTATATATATGCGTATATGCATGCTTGTCCAGGGTATGGTACTACTTTTTGATTCCATCAAGTGTTAATGGACCGCCAAGGTTCCATGGTCTTGTCCTCTTTTCTTTCCAGCCACGGCAAGGATCCTCGATCCCACCAAGGACCCGGCTCCGGCAAGAAGTTGGGGAGACTTCTCGGCACAGTGACTCCCGGCAAACCAAGCAGATAAAGTTCACCTCTTGCCCATTCATGTTCGTAACCTATGACTTGTGCATTAGAAAACCCTGCCGCTCTATTTTAAACTCGGGTGCTCCCGTCCCTGACCCGAACGCTGCTTCAGTCAGGGCAGTTGCAGTAAACTTTGCTAAAAGAAGGTGGATGGGGTGCTGGACCCTCTGTCTGCAACTCGGCAGATGTGATTCTCCGGTAGGCACAGAGGGTGCTAGCAGGATAGCATGCCGACAGAACTCGTTTATTTGTGTTAAAGAGGCATTTCGCCTCCGCATGGACGTATACATGCACGAGTCCCCGGCAAGGCTTGTAATTTTCATTAACATGCTGATACAAGTATGGATGTTACAGAACACATGCATGTGCTCGAGAAATTACATTATTTAGAAATTAAGATTCAGCAAGTGCCTACATGCTAAAAGAAAGATAAGCGCCTCGCAATCTTCGTTCTTGTCCCTTTCCTCCCAGGTGTCATGGATGAAGGAAAGGGAAGGGCGATGAGGAACGCACCCATGGAGAGCATGGCGAGGGTGACCCCGGCGAGTCGCATGGCCAAGGGAGGAGGGTGAAGCAAATGATGGTGCTGCCACCGGCGGTCAGTCGGACTCGGAATCGGATTCCTCCCTCCCACTACCGTCGTCCTCCCCATCGTTGTCTTTATCGTCACTATCGCTCGAGGAGGAGGTTTCGTTGTCGGTGGAGCTCTTCACGCAGCACCCTAAGCAGATTCATGAGCATCCAAATACCTTGACGGAGAGCAGGACGGTCTCCATTAATTTGAAATGGAGAACGTGCCCCTCCGAAAAGCTATGGGCGCGGGCAAAGGTCTGCCACCCACAGCGAAGGTACATGACATGAGGGGTGGGGAAGTCAACGTCGACCCACGTGCTGCCATTCCAGCAGCCCCTCATACGCAGCCTCAAAGCCTATGGTGGGTCAAGCTCCATTTCCCGAGTTAACATGCTGGGGAGGCGGAGGTGACCACACACTAGCTTGTACAACCTAATGAAGAACTCGCGGGGCTGGTCTCCGACATGGCCCTCCATTGGGGGAAGAGCCGCTCGCGGAAGCGCGGCCGGTGCGCCACCTCGTCCTCCTCTCCCCCGAGCGCCAGGGCGGCCTCGGCCTCGCCGCTCCCTCTTCCTCTCACGGCGGGCTCCGCCGCCACAAGTTCCAGAGGAGGAGGGACAGGTTGTCTAGCAGAAGCCCTCGTCAACGCCGTTGGAGTGCTGGCGTGCCCTCTTACCATGGCGACTAGATGAGGAGAATCGAGTAGGGAGGAGGTGGATGCACAAAGACGATGTCCCTCTCCCCTTTTATGGAGGAGCAGGGTCGGGGCTCGGCCCCCCAACCTAAGAGCGGCCACCCCACTCAACCAATCCCGTCGACAGGGCACAAGGAATCAGGACCGACCCGCTGCGCCAATCAGCGACGCCCGGTTTCCCGCCCAAGTGTTAATGCCCGTGCCCTCCATATCCGCCACTTACCCTCCCTAAGGCATGGGGGACACGTGGCGGGCGAGCCAGAATCAAGAAGACAGGTGGGGCGACCGTAAATCAGCGGCGCCCCTATGGTTTCCTCTTTTTATGGGGATGGCGCGGGCCGCCTCTTTACCATTCACTATGACGTGACGCAAGCACGCTGCAACCACTCCACGCACAACCCCCATACCATGCGCCCAATGCGAGTCGTGGGGAAGCGCAACTGCCGAAGGAATTGCCGCAGTTAACACCCTACCACACGTGCCCGCGCACCGTTCTAGGCCTGGCCCAACAAAGCTCCGCGCTTATGTGTGGCCCAGGCCCGGGGGCTCGTGTCGGTGTACAAAAGAAGGGGCCCTTTTGCACCCGTTTACTTGTGCACGTGCAGTTGTAGCCACGCCTACGACCACGCTTGGTGGAGCAGAAGAAGGAGAAGCATGAGACTACCAAGGCAACACTCAAGCCAGAGGTATGAAGAACAGAGGGGCAAGGTGGACTCCTCCGCCCGCAACGCCCTTGCCAGGGCGGCATACATGACCCCGGCAAGATTCTTGCGGGGGTAACTTGCCCAACACCAGCAAGGCCACCACCCTTGGGTCTGAGAGCTCTGACACCGTCGACAACGTCAAGACCAAGATTCAGGGCCGCATGCATGGTGGCCTGCAGATCTTTGTGGGACCAAGGGACCAGAATACGAAGACCCCCAGCCAGAGCCTTATCGGGGACAACCGAAGACCCCCGGCAAGATCCTTGCCAAGGACAGCCACAAGACCCCGGCAAGACCCCTTGTCGAGGGCATCTGCGGGGCCAAAGTCAGGCCCGCGCCCCCCAAGGCTTCACTGCCCTGCGGCCACTCCTACGCCACGACTAACTCGCCAACTAGACAAGTGCCTATGTGGAAGCATGCAAGCTCTAAGCCAACTAGCCAAGCACCTGGGTGGTGGCATGCAGATCTTCGTGAAGACCCTGCCACCACAGTAGCCAGCAGCCAGCGTGGCGCTGCATGCCTCGTCAGCCTGGACGTGTGTCGAAGCAAGGTAAGGCGGCAACGGGTGGGACATGCTCCTTTGCCGTCCCCGATAAAGCTAAAGGATGCATAGGCGGCGCATTAAATGCGTCTGTCCTAAGATGTCAAGAGATAACCTTGTACACTATAGATAGTTTCCACCTCCTGTGTGCCGCTGTGGCAACCCCTTTGTCATATAGAAGGAGGCCCGAGGCATACTGGGAGACGATTCAGAATTTTTGGACAGGCATGCATAGTACCCAGTTCAAGAGCTCAAGAACACCAGATATACACAGACAAGCAGGACTAGGGTTTTACGCATCATCTATGGCCCGAACCTGGGTAAAAATTCCCACGCGCTGATCGACTAGACCTGCTGTTTGCACAGCACTACACCCTGCCAACCGTAGTAGGGGTCCCCAGGATCCCATAGGTGTCGTTTTCCCCAACACGCCGTCATCGACTACACCAACGATGACCCGTCCTTCTTGCCAGAGCAACCAGGCAAGTCAACCCCCCCCTTCATCACCAGTTATTGCCCATTCTCTTCTCTATTATTCTTGCATTAGGTTTTCTACTGTTGATTTCTCGATAACTCCTATTCTGTTGCATAGCCTGTCATTGTTGCAACCACTTTTGATACCTTTACCTGCTATCCTATATGCTTAGTATATGATGCTAGTATTCCATCAGTGGCCCTACACTCTTGTCCATCTGCGATGCTATAATACTAGGCCGTGATCACTCGGGAGGTGATCACGGGTATATGCTAAACTATTACATAATTATGTTGGCCATTCGGAGATGGGGGCTGAAGGGGCAGGTCGTTCCACATCGGTAGTGGTGGGCCTGGGTTCCCGGTAGCCCCCTGATGGTTACTTTGTGGCGGAGGGATAGGGCGGGTTGCAACCACCTAGGAGACAGGTGGGCCTGGTCCCCCATCGGCGTCCTGGTTACTTCAAAATAACATGTTTAACGAGATCCTGGTATTTGATCTGAGTCTGATCACTAGCCTATACGCACTAACCAGCTACGTGGGAATAGTTATGGGCTCTCGACGTCATGGTATCAGCCGAAGCCTTCTTGACGTCAGCGACTGAGTGGCGCGTGCCAGATTGGACTCGAATGCCTACTCTGGTATTAGGAGAGGCTAGGTCTGCTTATCAGCCACCCTCACAATGTGTTGGTGTGCAATGGGCGATGGGTCCAAACCCCTGCGCGCATAAGATTTAGACCGGTAGGTTGACCTTTCTGTTCTGCCTAGGTAGGGTTGCGACATGTTGATCTTCTGAGGCAGGTAATGACACAGGAAAGTGTGCCCGGCCAAAGGGGATCGAGCGTGCTAGGAAATGTGGTACGCCCCTGCAGGGAAGTTAATCTATTTGAATAGTCGTGTTCCTCGGTAAAAGGACTAGTCGGAGTTGTACTCCGACCTCATGACAACTAGAACTGGATACTCAATAAAACACACCCAGACAAGTTCCAGAGACAACCCGGTGATCGCTTTCCCACAGAGCAACGAGGGGAGGATCGCCAGGTAGGATTATGCTATACGATGTTATCTGGTGAACTTACCATCTGCTCTATTCTGCTACTGCAAGACGGAGGCTGCCAGAAGCTTGGATACTTGTTACTTTCCAGCTACTCTCTTCTACTGTTGCAAGATGGAGGCTGCCAGAAGCGTAGTCTTTGGTTGGTTTAGCTATCCCCCTCTTATTCTGGCATTCTGCAGTTTAGCCCATTGATTTTTTCCTTTTATACATATACCATTGTATATGTAGTGTAGATCCTTGCTTGCGAGTACTTTGGATGAGTACTCACGGTTGCTTTGCACCCCCTTTCCCCCCATGTTTCCTCTCTTCTCGGATGATGCAACCAAATCAGTGGAGTCCAGCAGCTAGAGGATCTCGAGGATGGTTTCTACGTGGAGTTCGGCCTTCAGGAGTAGCTAGGAGGTCCCAGGCAAGAGGCCTTGCCTTTTCGATCGTTGCTACATTTGTGCTAGCCTTCTTACGGCAAACTTTTTTAACTTATGGATGTACTCAGATATTATTGCTTTCGCTGACTCTTGTGTAGTTGAGCCCTAGAGGCCCCTTGATTGTAATATAAAGCTTGTATTATTTTAATTTGTGTCTAGAGTTGTGTTGTGATATCTTCCAATGAGTCCCTGATCTTGGTCGTACACATTTGCGTGCATGATTAGTGTACGGTCAAATCGGGGGCGTCACAAGTTGGTATCAGAGCCGACTGCCTATAGGAATCCCCTTTTCCAACTCCTTGGCCGAAGTCGAGTCTAGTCAATGAAAAACTTTTACTAACTTGGATGTGTGGATTACGGGCCCACGTCGCCATTGGGTGGTATTAGGATCTTTTATTTCTCGTCAATGCTGTGGGTCTCTGATATCTATTCTAGTCGGGTTAAATGATTTTGCTAAAATGTAACTTTATGTTTTTGAAAATACTTTCGACCGTAGAGCCCGTCACTCCAGATGATCGCTTGTTACACCAGAAGATTCTGAAGATACTCTCCGAAGTTTACATGAGACTCTGTACCCATTGCCTTCGCAATTCCTTACCATCATTATATCCATATGGATAAGGACTTACACTTTTCATTCATACAATCAATTCTCCATTGCTCTTGTTATTACAAGACATCCCAAAACATCTTCCTATATTCTTTATCGACTGTGCCACTCCTTTGCAGTTCTTTGCCACATGAATACCCCTATGGATACTTCCCCGCACTTACCAAGTATCCGCTCACCCCATTCATGTGTTTCACAAGTCTCTGAAATTTCATTCGACCTTCAGAAAAGGCTGGGTAGCCTATTACTCTTGAAATTCTTGCTTGCTTACATTATGGTTAATCCCATAAGTCTAGTAATCTTATTGACATCCTTTGTCATTATCATTTTGAGCCCGCTGGTTCGTTATGATTGCGAATGCTCGCAATCCTCAATCGGGTCATAGAATCCATCCTTCCCGCTCCGATGTCGTTTTAAAGATGAGTTGCATCTCGAGCAATCCAATTGCCATCGGTTGTACCCCTAAGCCTACTCGACTTAGCCATCTTTAGTCAGAGCGTTTGCTTCTGATCCCTTGAATTGGAATTCATAATTCCCTCGCATTTGAGCTTTTAATTAGTCAGTTGTTTCTATTACCCAATACCTTTGCATTGTTTCTTCCTCTGGTTGTGTGCCGATGTTCACATCAGCTCCATTATGGACTGTCCGATCCTTTGTTGAATTATTATCCGACATTGTCCTTCATATTCTATAACTTTGTGAGTCTTTCCTCGGGTACATAATTCCTTTGGTAAATTGTATCCTCTTCTTTGTCAACCATGCTCTACTATAGAGCTTGTGATAATTACTCCTAAAAATTTGTGGTATATGTTTCTAAGATGACCTGATGGGTTGAACCTATGCCCCATAAATCTGTGTGAATATGAAAGATTTCACGGGTCATACTCATCTGGTTTCGCTAGGTAAAACTTGCAACACTAATGCCATTTTGAGACAAGAAGTGAATGAAATGTTATGCATCTGGAAAAGTGGGAGTCGACCTTGAACTTTGTGTTCAGGCCCATGGACACGATGCAGATCTTATCATGAAAGCTCCTCCTAGAAATAATTATCCCCTTGATATAAGTTCATCTTATACCTGGGATATGTCCTTTTGCAATCGTGGTTCCGACCATGCCCTCCTTTAAATACCATGTCTCGTGCAAGTTTAAGCACTTGCCTTCTACCGATCAATAGGCCTATCCAACCTTTATTCTGTCATACTCTCGAGTATTACCCTATCTTATATCGAGAATATCACGGAACTACATAACTTCTTATGAGTTCTCTATCAACTATCATTCTCACAGATTCAATTTTTTCTGGGTTCTGAGTTGTTAGACAATCAAGACACCGCTAAGTGAACCGAGTCCGCATTGCAATTAAAAAACTCTTAATAATCTCCTTTACTTACGAGTTTGTACCTGATCACGTCGTTCCTAGCCTGCTCGTTTATATCATTATCATTCTGATTTTAACTGCGCTACATGGTCCTTCTTTTCGGAGAACAATTTTCGGCGACGAGCTAAGCTTACATCGAGCTTTCAACATCATATTGTTTGTCTTGAGAGGCAACTCTGATTCTGACATTGCATCTTATCTATGGATATAATAACCTTTGGCTTCACCATTCCTTTTGTTTGATGTAGTCGTTGTTCAATTGCATCTTCATGGAGCCTCCCGACAAAATTTGTCGTGATCATCATCAACATTTTGACTCCTTTAGGATATCTACCGAACCCATGATGAGAAATACCGTTCTTACCCCTCGATGTATTGTGTCATCATTGACAACTTTATTTCCTTCCCTCCAACAGAGACTTGTTCATGTTTTGTGTTGTACCTTGAGTCCCTTGCTATCCAACTCGTGTTATGTTCTACATTGAGTATTACCATCTTTTATGTCAAGGATGTCATGAGAATTACTCCACTTGTTAATTTTTGATATAGTAATACTTCTCGCCATCCCCGTTCATATCTTGTTCCCCATGTTGCTTCTAAACCGGAATACCGACCATTGAACTATGATGTGTGAATTCCAAAACTTCTAGCAACCCTATTGCTTACAAGTGAATTGTCGATAGTTTCATTCCAACCCTCCTGGTTATTGAATCTCCATTCTAACATTGATCATGCTACTTGGACCATATTTCCAGGTGCATTTCATCCAGTGTTCGCCAGGAACATACTTTGTTGTACACCCTGGTGTGTCCAATGCTATCACCTTGTTCACTTAATTGTGAAAATTCATGTCGATGGAAATCTTGAGGAATTGTTGCTGAGCCCGTCGGCCACATCCTCATCTTCTCTTGCTGAAATTGTATGACTTATTTTATAAGTTGTTTCCGATGGATCCTGGTGTATCCAAAGTCTGAACTATGCTTGAAGACCATGTCAATGCTATCTCAAAGCATGTCGGTGGTATCCCGATTCTCACAAGGAACATTTGTAGCACAATGCTAAATGTTTCTTGATCAGTTATCCAAACACCGTGTATGGGTACATACACTACTAGGAAAAGGGCTACTAATGGCGCACCGGTTTTGCCCATTAATGGCGCACTACAGGTGCGCCATTAGTAGCACGCCATTAGTATTTTTTACTAATGGCGCACCACCGGTGCGCCATTAGTATAGTGCACGGTGCGCCATTAGTATGCCCCTCAGGGGGCCATCTATACGCAGGTGCTTTGACATACTAATGGCGCACTACATAGAAGTGCGCCATTACTAATTTTTTTTCAAAAAAAAATTTCAAAAGTTTTTCCAATTTTTTTTTTCTTAATCTTAGGTCATTATGGCTTAATATGGGGTCAATTTGCTTAATCTCAAGTCAAATCGCACTCTGTGGTCAAACTTCCCATAAGGTCACCCATCCTCACACTACTCCAGCCCGAGCACGCTTAACTTCGTAGTTCTATTCAACCCCAGCACCAGCTCACTTCACACGCACTTGTTGATATATGTATCATATCAATCCTATTAACCCTTCTTGATGTCTACTAGTTTGTTAATGTTCATGAGTATGATGAAATTTTGAAAATATATTTCAAACTTCCCGGTCATATTACGTATCATATTTTGGAAAAAAATTATAATTTTTTTTCGAACATTTTATAAAAAAATTTCTATTACTAGTGGCGCACCTAGCAAACGGTGCGCCACTAGTAAGTTTGAAATTTTTTCCCGTAACTTTTTTTCTGTTAGGTTTTTGGGGATTTTGAAAATGTTTAACGAGTTCCCCCGTTAAATTCGGAAGTAACTTTTCGAGTAGATGATTTTTCATATAAAAAACTTTTTAATCCGAGTTCGTATGCAAAAGTTATACCCGTTTTACTAAATTCCAGAGATATTTTGCAAATAAAGTCAAAATTCATATTTGTGAATTTTCCCAACAAGTAGACCACATATCACATGGGAAACTTATTTTTTATTATTTTTTTTACATTTACATCATTTTCTTTTATTTATTTTTGAACTGGACAAGGCGGTCCACCGGGGGGGGGGGCAGTAATGGCCAATTTACTAATGGCGCATCGTGGGAGTGTTGCGCCATTAGTAGTTCAACTACTAATGGCGCACCACTCCCACGGTGCGCCATTAGTAGTTTTGATAAAAAAATGAAAAAAAATTGTTACTAATGGCGCACCACGTCAACGGTGCGCCATTAGTATTTGGATACTAATGGCGCACCAACACATATACTAATGGCGCACCGCATGTATGATGCGCCATTAGTGTCAATTCCATCTATAGCCCTTTTTCTAGTAGTGATATCATGATTCTTATGAACCCTTTTTATCCAAATGGTCATGTCTTGGTTCTCCTGTCACGTATATCCTGCCCTGCTTATCGTTGGGAAGGATATACTCCCATTACATGTGTTTAAACACATTTTCCTTTCCATTGGTTTATTTAACCTTTCTTGTGATCTACATATAATCTAAGCAGTAATTATTTTATGCTTATGTAAACACCGCGGTGTAAAACTCTGTCGGTAAGACACTGTAACTATGGTTGATAACATTCCGGTAACCACCGATGGACGAGAACCTTGCCTACAGGTCCGCCTCGTTTCAACGAGCAGGAAAATGGTCCTCATCGTCCATCACCCTTGGTACCGATGTTGTTGCCGACATAATTGACGTGTTATCCTCTGACATGCCTTGCTTACGTGATCGTGCAAGACGTCACCGCCCTTTCTAGCTTTAACCCACATGGTGGGCCAAAACCCCATAGTTCCCTAGGATCGAAACCTGACTCTCCTGTACACCCATGTGGCCAAAGATATTCCTCGAGCTTGACTCCATATGTAATTCACGAGCCACCTTCTAAGAGATCACAAATTCTGGTATCTAACACAATACTTATTCCCATTGCTTTGAACCCATTTTATGCCCTGTTTCAGGTGTGAGACTATTGCCTACCCTCTCGAAACTTCTCATGGTACCCCCTTACTTTGCTCTCGATATTTTCTTAAGTTTCAATTCAAGAGTTAATTTCCGCCACCTTCCCTCGATGTTATCGACCAGATAGTCAACCTTATAGAGGTTCGTTCCCCCGGAATACCCCCCCTTTTTATTCTTCCATAAGTAAGATGGAGTTCTCGAAGAAAGGATGACGACATCATCAAGATGACTGATCGAGATAAATGAATACATCAATGAGAAGGATCAACCTCTTCGATGAAAGCAACAAGAACAAGAAGATCCGTTAGAATTTCGTAACCAGAACTTCCCCCCTTACTCCACCTCTTAATATCTCGGGACGAGATTTCTTGTATTGGAGGACATTTGTAACACCCGGCTAATTAAGCTACAATAATTCCCTATTAATGATGCCAGGCCATCATAATTAAAGTTTTGCTAAACCTCACTTTTTCAAACTAGTTTAAATACAAATTGAAATACAAGTCAAATTGTAGTTTCATAAAACAGTGAATTAAAAATGTTCCAAAGGTTACAAATATTAACTAACTATTAAACAAAAACATCCAACATTTAATTGCCCTATAATAATTAAAACAGTGATCAAAACAACCCCATTAATCCGTTATCATTTATGCAATTCAAATGATTTCAAATGCTCACCAAACCTTCTTATGGCAGTGCTAAATGATGCAAAGTATTTATGTGGCACAATTACATGTGTTACAAAAGTATTTTTTGTGTCCTATGAATTTTTCAAACAAAAAAGGAATTGAGAAACAGAAAATTTAAAACAAAAATAAAAAAAGAAACAAGCCATATGCCCCTCAGGCCCAGCTTACACTGTGTCAGGCCCGACCCATTACCCTGGCCTTTCCTCCACCTCCCGCCACTACTCGAGGCCGAGCACACCATGGCCGCACACATCTCCGATGGCCACGTGCAGAGCATCCCGCGCCTCCCCATCATCTCCTCCGAGCGGATAAGAGCCTCCTCTCACTCGCAGTCAAACCCTAGCACCCACCTTCCCTTCTCCCTCGCTCGCTCTGTCATCCGCATCGCGCACCCGAGCCGCATTGCCATGGCCACCATCGCCTTCGAGCCCAGCTAGTCTGTCCACGACCCCACCGTGCTCGGCTATGTCGTCAGCGCCCACCGGACCAAACCGGGAGTCACTGTAGTGTCGCCCACAACACCGTCTTCTTCCTCTGCCTCACTGGTGAACCTTGTCGATTTCGGTGCCATATGCAGCTACTAGCCCCCGACGAGCCTTTCTTGCGCTCCATGGCGTGACCCCAGTTGAAACCCCTCTCCTTACGGTCCGTATTCATGCTCGTAGCTACTGCCGCCTTTGTCGTTGCTCTAGCCACCGCTGCCAAGCTCGTCACCGCTGCAGTTGTCCGTTCCCGGACCAGCAGAGCATGCCATCATGCTCATGGCATCACGTAGAAGCCGTCTAGTCCGTCAAACTCATCACAAGCGAGTGTGGCCATGAACCCACCAAGTACGAGCTCCGGCAGTCGCCTCTGCTTGACGTCGTCACCATTGTAGACCACCTCCACCGATGCGGTTCAATCCGTTAATCGCGCGCGAGCACCGGCGTTCGAGTGCACCCATGCGCACTTTGAACCGTACCTTGTGGCGTTTCTTCCGGCGAGATCTGAGCTCCTGCAGCCAGTAGATGCTCTCGGCCTCGCCGTCTCCGCTCGCTACTATTTCCCCTGCTCTGCTGCTTCTCTTGCTACTGCTGCACTATCACTATTTTTGCCACTATTGCTGCCGCTAGCTCATGCCCGCTGCTGCCCCTCGCCTCGCAGCGTCGGGCCGCTCCCCACGCGTGCTCACCACAGCCGCCGCCCTTGCTCCCCGCGCTGAACCCGCCGCTGCACACTGTCGTCTTCGCCCGAGCGGCTCAACGCGGCCACAGGCACCCGTTGCTCACCGCCGCAGCGCCTAGCAGCTCCCTTGCCGCCCTACCCTGGACAGCCTGTTCCCCTGGTCGCAGCTGCTGGCGGTCACTCGCCCTGAGGCTACCACCGGTGGTGGCCACGGCATTGTCCCCTTCTGGGAGGGTGCCCGATCGGCCCTTCCCCGCTGGCCGCCCCTCCCCCGACCTCACCAGCTGCCGGTCCCCGCCGGCCTTGCCCAGCACCCGAGCGGGTTCGGCCTCTGACCGGGGCAGCGCCCAAGACCCGCACCCGTCCGCCCGATAGGCCCCTGTGCTTATGGCACGTGGGGCCCGCCTTGGAACTTTTTATATAAAATAATAATAATAACAATTAATTAATTATTTAATTAATAAAGTAATTAACTTGAATAATCTAGTTTAATTAAACTTAATTCATCTTGGTTAATTAGCCCCTAATTAACATGTTCAGTCTATGACAGGTGGGTCCCACTAGACCCACATGTCAGGTTTGACTCCAGTCAACCACACTGTTGACTGCTGACATCCCACCTACGTAGTCATGACGTCATTCCATTCTATTATGGATAATGTTGACTTAAATTATTTAAATAAATTCCAGAAAAAAATTAAAACTTTAGAAAATTATAGAAAATAAACCGTAGCTCGGATCGAAAAACTTTATACATGAAAGTTGCTCAAATAAAATCCAACAAATCCGAATACGCGGTCCGTTCTTCTGCCACACATCCCTAGCATACCAAACATAGAACAATCCCCCTCTAGTCCATCTGTCCGAAAACACGAAACACCAGGGATACTCTCCTGGATGTTTTCCTCCTTCGCCGGTATGACCTATCCCTGCGTTAGCTCACCCCTAGCACCGTGTGTTGCCATGTTATGATTTCTGATGCTTCGATTGCTCTGTTATTTATTGTGTTCCCCCTCCGTTACTTCTCTCTAGTAGACCCCGAGACAGCTGACGATACCTCGTGATCGACTACATCGACGACGACTCGTCCTTCTTACCAGAGCAACCAGGCAAGCCAACCCCCCCTTGATCACCAGATATCGCCCATTCTCTTCTCTCTTATTCTTGCATTAGGTTTTCTACTATTGATGACTCAATACCTCCTATTGTTTTGCATAGCCTATCATTGTTGCTACCACTGTTGACACCTTTACCTGCTATCCTAAATGCTTAGTATAGGATGCTAGTATTCCATCAATGGCTCTACACTCTTGTCCGTCTGCCATGCTATAATACTGGGCCGTGATCACTCGGGAGGTGATCACTGGTATATGCTAAACTATTACATACTTATGTTGGTGATTCGGTGATGGGGGCTGAAGGGGTAGGTAGTTCCACACCGGTAGTGGTGGGCCTGGGTTCCCGGCAGCCCCCTGATGGTTAGTTTGTGGCGGAGTAACAGGGCGGGTTGCGACCACCTAGGAGACTGGTGGGCCTGGTCCCTGGTCGGCGTATGCCGTTACTTCAAAATAACATGTTTAATGAGATCTTGGTATTTGATTTGAGTCTGGCCATTGGCCTATACGCACTAACCAGCTACGTGGGAATAGTTATGGGCTCTCGACGTCGTTGTATCAGCCGATGCCTTCTTGACGTCAGCGACTAAGTGGCGCGCGCCGGATTGGACTGGAGCGCCTGCTCTGGTATTAGGAGAGGGTTGGTCTGCTTACAGGCCGCCCTCGCAACGTGCATGTGTACAATGGGTGATGGGCCCAGACCCCTGCGCGCTTAGGATTTAGACCAGTGGGCTGACCTCTCTGTTGTGCCTAGGTAGGACTGCGACGTGTAGATATTCCGAGGCCGGGCATGACCTAGGAAAGTGTGTCCGGCCAAAGGGGATCGAGCATGCTGGGAAATGTGGTGCACCCCTGCAGGGATGTTAATCTATTTGAATAGTTGTGTCCCTCGGTAAAAGGATGACCCAGAGTTATACTCCGACCTCATCACAACTAGAACTGGATAATTAATAAAACACATCCAGACAAGTTCTACAGACAACCCGGTGATCGCTTTCCCACAGGGCGACGAGGGGAGGATCTACGGGTATGATTATGATATACGACGTTACTTGGTGAACTTACCATCTACTCTATTCAACTGCTGCAAGACGGAGGCTGCCAGAAGCTTGGATACTTGTTACTTTCCAGCTACTCTCTTCTACAGCTGCAAGATGGAGGTGGCCAGAAGCATAGTATTCAGTTGATTTAGCTATCCCCCTCTTATTTTGGCATTCTGTAGTTTATCCCACTAATTTTATCCTCTTATACAGATACCATTGCATATGTAGTGTAGATCCTTGCCTGCGAGTACTTTGGATAAGTACTCACGGTTGCTTTGCTCCCCCTTTTCGCCCCTTTTTCCTCTCTTCTCGGATGACGCAAGAAGATCAGTGGAGTCCGGGAACCAGATGATCCCGAGGATGTTTTCTACGTGGAGTTCGGCTTCGAGGAGTAGCTAGGAGGTCCCAGGCAGGAGGCCTTGCCTTTTTGATCGTTGCTACATTTGTGCTAGCCTTCTTAAGAAAAACTTGTTTAACTTATGTCTGTACTTAGATATTATTGCTTCCGCTGACTCTTGTGTATTCTAGCTTATGTATTCTAGCCCTCGAGGCCCTGGCTTGTAATATAAAACTTGTATTATTTTAACTTGTGTCTAAAGTTGTGTTGTGATATCTTCCAGTGAGTCCCGGATCTTGTTCGTACACATTTGTGTGCATGATTAGTGTACGGTCAAATCGGGGCATCACAGAGTGCGTATAATCTATGGACCCACATTTGTCATAAAGAACTCATATACGTATTGCAAAATTTTATTAGCCCTCGAAGCAAAGTAATACTACGCATGCTCCTAGGGGGGAGGTTAGTAGGAGCTAACCATCGCGCGCCCCCGGCCTCCACAGAAAAATAGGACAATCAAGGATAAATTGTGCATGCTTCATGAATCACAAACCTTAACACCAATATCTTACTAAACATGATCATCCACTAGTACCTCCCACATATTATCATCTTGTCAGGACCCCGATCCTAAGTCACACAGGTCTAGCATGTAACACATCATATCACTTTGCGGCCTCACGCACGGTATCCCCACGGGAGCCACCTTACCTGGCCCGGGACCGTTTGCGCATTTTGGCACACGTATATGATAGTGTCGCTAGCATCCATATGATAGAGAACCCGGGCCAACATGACTAGTTATAAACCAAAAGTGGCGCTAAATTACAGAGACAGCCATACATGACCCAGCAACGAACGTCTCGGTCATCAACGTATGAACCCAAGTCGTAGCAAGCTACAAGGACTTAAAGGAACAACGCGTGACATTTCCCCTAAGGGACAGACACAAGAACGAAGAAGGACACATGCAGGCCAGCCTAAGTGTTTTGGAGCAGTAGCAAGCTACCAAGGCTCAGTGGAAGCACCAGGAGACATTTCCCTGTAAGATAGGCTACCAAGGGTAAACAACTAGGTGTCGGATCCGACACATAGCAATACACATTACACGTACGCATAACATGCAAATATTTGTTGTACAACATGGCATCACAACATAACTCAACAACTCATATAGATAAAGGCCCAGAAGAGCCATTATAACATTTATTAAAAACAGAGGTCACATGACCCAACATACAGAGCATACAGGCAACGGAAGCATAACATGTCTGAGTACAGACAACTACAAATGAAAAAGGCTGAGAAGCCTGACTATCTACAAGACCCTCCCAAGGGTACAAGATCGTAGCTGAGGTAAAAAGCTAAACATCGAAGTCCACGCGGAACCACAAGTGATACTGAAGTCTCTATGCAAAAACATAAATTAAGCAAACGTGAGTACGAAGGTACTTAGCAAGACTTACATCAGAACTAGCTACATATGCATCAGTATCAACAAAGGGGTGGTGGAGTTTGACTGCAGCAAGCCAGCTTTGACTCGGTGGCTATCCTGAACTACGACTGCAAGCAACTCTTTGAGGTGGCGCACACGAGTCCACATATTCACCAATCAATACACCACTATGGATCCGCTCCCGTCTCCCTACGAGAAGGCCATCCATAGCACTCACGCTTATCTTGCACGTTTTAGAGTATCCTCTTTCACTTGTCTAGGAACTGTACAGGTAACCCAGAAGTCCATTACCGCGGACACGGCTATTCGAATAGATCATATATAACCCTGCAGGGGTGTACTTCTTCACACGTGTTTCCACCACTTAGTGTCTGCACACGACATGTGCTCGGCAGACTTCAAGCGAAAGCTGACATGGGTGTAGACCATGACCTAACCAACCACTCAAATCTCTAGTCCAGGTTTATCTCCTATTTGGTTTCCATCCGTGGGGAGACCCGGGCGGGGTGTAGCTCACGGCCCCAAACGATGTGTACAGGGTACCCGAGTCACCAAACGGGCGACCGGTACACCATGCCACGTACCTGTCGCGTCACAGCCCACCCCGAGGGTCAGCGCTACGCATGACCTCCAATAAACTACAAACACCAAAAACTAGTTGCAACTCCTGGACAAAAAACAAGGGCAGTCAGTAAGTCAAGCGGGGTCATATTTCCGGGCCCAACGTGTGGTAGTAGCTGTTCATGGATCAACCAACACAGAACTCAGTTCCTGAGGACAGTTTCAATGAGAGACCCACCATGTACTCCTACATGGCCTCTCATCGCTACCTTTACCAAATCGTGCTCACAAACTTAGCTCTCAATAGTAGGACATGATGACCACGTTCCAATTCATCCCCGACAGGCCTGACACAACTCTAAGTAATAGCAGGCATAACTAGAAAGCATGAATTAGTAGGCACAAAATGGCTCAAACAACTCCTACTCATGCTAGTGGGTTTCAACTATTTACTGTGGCAATGACATGTCATGCAGAGGAAAGGGGTTCAACTACCGCAGCAGGTAACAGTTGAAGCGTTGTTGTCCTAATGCAGTAAAAGAGAGCTAGAGCGAGAGAGTGGTATTGTATCGGAATGCTCAATGGTGTTTTGCTTGCCTGACACTTCTGAAGAGAGTATTGTGTCTTCATCAGTGTCAGCGGTCACATCATCGGAACAACGTCTACTGAGAGGGGACAAACACCGGCAACAGAGAAAGAACACAATCAATGCAATGCAACAATATGATGCATGATCATGACATGCCAACATGCTGTGATTTGAGCCAATGCAAATAGCAGTGATTTAAATGAAGTTGATTTGAACCAAAGGTTCAAATTCAAACTCCATATGTGATTATTCAAATGCCATTTAATTGATTTGACCTGATCAGCAGGTTTAAGTTGCTCAAACATGCATGATAAAGCCATAAACAGATTCCTTGAATTTTTCTGATCATTTTTCATATATAATTTATTTTCATCTGAGCTATGGTTGATTTTATATGATTTTTAGAAGTTTAAAGCATTTTTTGAAAATAAATAAATCATTTAGATTTATATAAATTCCAGAAAAGGCTTTACTGCGTCAGCATGACGTCATTGTGATGTCAGCAGTAAACAGCGGTTGGTCCAGGTCAAACCTGACCAGTGGGCCCCACTGGTCAGTCTCTCAGTACTAACTAATTAAGTTTAACACTAAACTAAAACTCAGCAGGGTCTGGGCCCCACGTGTCAGTGACTCATTTACTTAACAGACAAGTTAGTATTAATTTTGGCATTAAACCAAAATTAACTAGAAACTGGCCCGACATGTCATTGACCCAGGGGAGTGAAACCCCAGGTCAAACGGGCTAATTCCGCCGATGGCTCGACGCCGGCGAGGCCAAACGCGGCGGCGGTGCTCGGGTTTCCTCCTCCAGCGACCAAAAGAGCGGTGGAGGGGCTCTACGTGGAGCTGGAACTCGCCCGCATCCATCTGGGCAGGCGGCAGGGGTTGAGGTGGCCCGAGCTCACCAGAAACGAGCTCGCAGTGGCGGCCGGAGTTCGGGCATGTGCGGGAATGTAGCTGGGGTGGCCTAGGCGGCGCAGGATTGGCACATACAACATCTACGGGTTACGGTGAGCATGCTGGACGCATGCCCGGGACCAAATGGTCATCGGAGCATCATCGCCGGTGAGCTCAGGCAGCGACGTAGTCGGGCATGAGTGGCGCGGCAGCTACGGCGTGCAAACGAAGCGGGGAAAAGGGGGGGGTGAAGTGGAGCACACAACGAATACGAGGAGGTGGTCAGCGAGCTCGGGGATGGCTTGGTGACGACGGAACAGTGGTGGTGATCTCAGGCATCCCAGGACTGAGACGACGGCGATGGCAGCTTCACGGGCCATCTGAGCTCGTGGGACTCGACGGGGAGACGTGGCGGAGGATGGCGGAGATGTTGGACAGCTTTGGGAGGCGAGGGGAAGGCGATGGCCACGGTGGTGCTAGTCGGCGGCGGCGGGTGCGTTCGGTGAGGTGTGGAACAGCGAGGAAGAGAGCAGGGGGAGAGTGAGCGAGCCGAAGGGATTGGGACGACACCGAGGAAGTCGTCCACGCGTCCAGGGGCTCGTCGGCAAGCAGGAGGTGGTGTGCGTTGGCCGTGCGCGCGTCGGGCACGCGCAGTGCTACCGACTGGCGGGAGGAAGAAGACCTCCCTGCCCCTGGTGGGCCGGGCCGGCCAGATGAGCTGCCAGGTAAGCCCAGGTAAGAGCCCTCTCTCTCTTTTTAATTCTTTTCTGTTTTCTATTTTCTGTACTTGTGTTGCTTTATTTAAAATAGCTGGGCACTTTCAAAAATCACCAAACTGCTCATGCCCACTGTTTAGGATATAAACAACATGGAACATTTCAGTTTAGGATTATTTGGACATTTAAAATAATTAGTAGCAATTAAATGCCCAAATGCAAATAATTTATGATTTAATTCAGAGCCCAAATATGTCATGGAAAAATGTGCATCGCCTCTGGTTACTGATTACATCATTTTCCATAAATGATGAACATTTTTGAAAGCCATTTTGATTTACTGAAAATATTTTCGTTGAACCTAGTGAATTCCTTTGATGCTAGGGGTTTAGGCAATCCCCATTTCATGTTTCTTTCAAGATTAAACATGATGCACATGAACATGCAGAGTCAAGCAAAGGCTAGGCTATAGGGCTGTGACAACTCACCCCCACTAAACAAGAATCTCGTCCCGAGATTCAATACGTGAGATACGAAATCAGAGGGGACACTAACTAACACAATCTTCATGATCCATGTGTCCTTCATATAAGTTTTGATTGCTTGCCTCATGTTGATCCTGGCATCCTTGCTTTCGAGATCTTTGTCCAACACAGTGACGACGAAAGAAACTCTACAAAATTGATCTTCTGAAAGATCGAGCAACTCAAGATCAACTCATGCAGTGAGACGTTGAAACATCTCTTGAGTTGAGACACGGGACACACATCCAAAGGGATGGAGTGAAACAAACGATGAAGATTCACTTAGTGGCAATAATTCCACACCTAAGAAGATGGTGATCGATATCACCAGACGGGGCACCTTAGAGAAGGTGACTCATAGAATTATTCCCTTAAGTGGAAAAATGTATTACTTTTGATATTGAGATCATTGAAACTCTCTCTACCAGCCTGAGGCATATCACAATCGATCGTTTGACGGAGTCCGAAGGAATGACATTCTCGGGCCAGAATGGATGATGTGGACTACCTTGTTGGAGACAACACAAGGGATGATTTTGCTTATCATCAGAAATGGATGGAACCCATGATAAAATGGCACATTGGCGGTGCAAGCTGGGAACAAAATGCAAATGCTGGGAATGATTCTAGTAACTGGGAAGAAACCAAACATTAGAGAGTGTATCTACTCTTTGAGAGGTTATAGCATAACCAAGAACACTGGGAGCAATCCCGGTTAGTGCCAGTGATAACACCTAGTGCTTGTGTGTGTTCTCAAGAACTTGAGCATTTCCATCATCATCAAGGTTTTACCAATTTCCGTGCCAATGGTGCTGACAACACAACATACGACCATGATGAATAGCGATGGACGATGCAGATGCAAAGGAAGACAAAACTTTCTTAGAGTTCACCTTAGCGGAGTCAAGGGGCAAAATCTGGATGATCGACCAAGAGACACTTAGCACTCCGCTTCTAATGTTCTCCTTGATGTGCTAGCGCAACCCATTTATTAAAATGGTTTGGTACCTAGAACGTCAAGTAAAAGGTCGGACTTCTGGAGCACAAAAATCCATAAGGAACAACTCGGGAGTAAATCCTACGAAATCCTTATGGGGAGGTGGCCAACTTATTCAATCAAGATACTACAACAATAGGTCTTCCGGCTGGGTGTGTTGGCCATGACATCCACTTTACCGGTTATCGAGAGACCAATGTTATAGTTCTTGGAAAATGCTCCAACCATCATATCTGCCTGAAATTCAGTTCTGGTTGGTGTCAGGATATTCCAGACTCATCGAGTCTAGAAAGAAAAATGAAAGTTTGCAACCCAAATCGACGAGACGACGTTGCGAGATTCTCGGGAATGAACTACGATAGCAAGCTCCAAAACATGACCTGGTTCTGCTACAAACCTGTGAACACGTTGTCCAAGACAAGCATGACCACGTAGTAGTCTTATGATAAAACACTACCGAGTTCAGGTTAGGGAACCATCATTAATGACATTAAAGTTTCCGCGCGGAAGTCTAAAGTATTAACCTTAGAAGAGACTCCTTTATCTTGAACAAACCAATAAGTGGCTTGATGTGCTAGGGATACATATGGAATGAAGGTTGCAAGTCTCCAACCACAGAATACTTCGCACATGTGCATGATTGACTTGGGATGATTCCATAGGAAGCAAAACAACTTTCTCGAATTCATGGCGGCAACTTACATCGAGTGCGCATGAATTAGAGGAAGTCACTTCTTCCATACGGACATATGCTTCATGAACGGGACATGAAGATAATGCTTGTAAAATTTTCCAACAGTATCTTTAATGTTCAACATGAATCATGGAGAGGATAAACATGTCGCCGATGGGCTCGGCAACAATTGATCGAGGCTTCCATAAAATGGAATTCCATAACTATGCTAACAAGGTGATAGCATTGGTCAGACCAGTAGATGTAACGGTGTATGCTCGAGGGATCAACCACGAGTAAGACCACATTACGAATATCGTTGGTTCTGATTTGACTTAACGATAGCCCACACTCAAATCAAAGTTTTGATAAGACAATGGATACAACAACTGATCACGAGGATCAATCGAGGAAGATATCATCTTTCTTCAACAAACACACAAACACAAGGATAACCCTTTGGCAAAGAACTAAGTGGGGCAAGCTTTCATCTTCCAACTCTCCAAGTTGCCGTTTAGCTTTACCAACTAGCTCAGGGCTATGAATCATAGATTCTTGGAGAAGGGGTGGTTTATCTGAAACCAACTTGATCACGAGCTCAACGCATTGGTCGGCGGACAACCTGGTGATACCTCCGGGAAGATAACCGGAAAATCACAAACCACCGATATGTTACTAAGCTCGAGAACAATCTTGCTTCAGGGCAAGAAGATATGATCAAATGAGCGAGGAATTAACAAAATCCTAACTCATCAATCGAGAAGTGCACCAGGAAAGTGGACTAGGTAGCACGATCAACCTTATGGTGATGATTCAATAATCAACTCGCTAAGGATGAGGTTATTGTCCATTTAACTACCAAGCAACAGAGTTGCTAGGAGTATTGATTTCACACACCACGATTCACTTGTCGGCATTCCGGTTACAATAACACGGAATCCGAGGAATGAGCAATGATGGCAAGAAGTATCACTTCATCAAGAATTCATAAGAGATAGTGTAATTCTCATGACAATCCTGACGTAAAGAGGGTAACACTTTAGAGTGGAATGGATCAAAAGCTTGATTGCATTTTGATCTGCAGAGTACAACTGCTTTGACCCAATCCTGGATATGGACGAGGTAGTGGGGTTTGTTTCTCCTAGTCATTCCGAATAGAATGGCTTGACAGACCACAGAAGTAAAAGGCATTGATGAACGAATGCATGACTACTCCTGACTATCAAGTGATAGACGAAGGTCATAATACAACTAAAGGGGGACAACTCAAAGGAACATATGATTTTCTGAGTTGTGGATGCATAGAGTAGTATGTCGAACGAAGTTCAACAAATTTCTTCCGGATAATTCATGCGAAGAGGTAGGATTGGCAGAGTTACAGCACGGAATCGAGAACTCGTCAAGAGCACTCTGGTTGTGATCTTTTGGTTCAGAAGAACTTCTGCCACGATGGTTCATGGTATTGGAAGAACGATAACCACGGACCTCGAGGACTATCACAAGGTTACTAATATCCTAAAGGGATGAAAATACTACCAACATGAAGTAAGTAGAATGACTCTTGGGTTCAAGAACCCATAAATAGAATGCCTACTAACTAAATGGCATCACGGGATGCTTTCGAGAATGATGGCTAGAATCATCACACTGGGAATACAGAGTATTGCTAGATTACTGGGTGATACTCTAGACACCTAGGGTCATAATAATAACTCCAACATATGTGTCGTGGTAACATAGTACCTCAACACATTGGTTAGTGTGGTTAATCTGGCCCAAAGGAGTATCGGAAACAGGAAGAAGGGATTTGCAAATGCATCAGATTATTTAGAGACCTTGGGTAATGCGGACGTCATAACGGTTGTAAGTGCTCAAAATATTTGAGAGATCCTACAGAATGGTGGCATAACCACAGAACATCACAATGCCAAGGTTCTGAGACCAACAGTTTAACAAACAGAAGTAGTAGAAACTGAACTGCGAGTTGAATCCACCATTAACGTGATCCTGATAACTAGAATGAGAATACTAGTTCTTAATCCCCGTAGAAAGGAAGAAGATGACTCAGATCAGAAGGTCATAGGGTAAAGGAGTAAAAAGAGCCTTTCGTTCCCTTCCACAATCAATTCCCTTATTATAACTAAAGAGTTTCTAGACAAGACTTCGACCATTTTGGCTAGCTAATCCTACAGGCAGTCAGGCTCTGATACCAAAGCTGTCAGGACCCCGATCCTAAGTCACACAGGTCTAGCATGTAACACATCATATCACATTGCGGCCTCACGCACGGTATCCCCACGGGTGCCACCTTACCTGGCCCGGGACCGTTTTCGCATTTTGGCACACGTATATGATAGTGTCGCTAGCATCCATATGATAGAGAACCCGGGCTGACGTGACTAGTTATAAACCAAAAGTGGCGCTAAATTATAGAGACATGCATACATGACCCAGCAACGAACGTGTCGGTCATCAACGTATGAACCCAAGTCGTAGCAAGCTACAAGGACTTAAAGGAACAACGCGTGACATTTCCCCTAAGGGACAGACACAGGAACGAAGAAGGACACATGCCGGCCAGCCTAAGTGTTCCGGAGCAGTAGCAAGCTACCAAGGCTCAGTGGAAGCACCAGGAGACACTTCCCTTTAAGATAGGCTACCAAGGGTAAACAACTAGGTGTCGGATCCCACACATAGCAATACACATTACACGTACGCATAACATGCAATTATGTGTTGTACAACATGGCATCAGAACATAACTCAACAACTCATATAGATAAATGCCTAGAAGAGCCATCATAACATTTATTACAAACAGAGGTCACATGACCCAACATACAGAGCATACAGGCAACGGAAGCATAACATGTCTGAGTACAGACAACTACAAATGAAAAAGGTTGAGAAGCCTGACTACTACAAGACCATCCCAAGGATACAAGATCATTGCTGAGGTAACAAGCTATACGTCGAAGTCCACGCGGAACCATTGTGAGACTGAAGTCTCTCTGCAAAAACATAAATTAAGAAAACGTGAGTACAAAGTGAGGTGTATTTGGATCGACACCTATGGGATCACAAGAACCCCTACTACGGTTGCAGGACGCGGGGTTGAGAGTAGAGCGGATCTAACAGTTAGCACACGGTTCCTTTACCCAGGTTCGGGCCGCAAAGATGTGTAAAACCCTACTCCTGCTTTTGTGGATTATATGTTTGTGTTCTTCCGCTAGTCAGGAGCTCCAAAAGAGTCGTGAGGAGTTCTAAAACGCCGAATCCTTCTCCTGGTCGCCTCAGGCCTCCTTTTATAGGAAAAAGGGGTTGCCACAGTGGCACAATGGAGGTGGAAAGGGTACAGTGATGCGAGGTTATCCCTCGCATTACAGGACAAGGCGCATTTAATGCGCTTAGCTTAGGTGTCCTTGCTTTATCCGGGATGAGGGGAGACGTCCGTCTTGTCCGTCGCTGCTCCTCCTTGTGTTGACACGCGCCCTGGGCAGTGGTGCCTGAGGTTCCATGTAGGCACGCACGCAGCTGAGGTGGCACAGCGGCGGGTCTCCACGAAGATCTGCATGTTGCCACGCATGAGCCTGCCCAGCTGGTTGGGTCGGCAACCGCCCCGGTGGTGGAAACTCAGTTGGTGCGGGCCTGACGGTGGCCCTGCGGGTGTCCTCGGCAAGGGCCTTGCCGGGGCCCCGACAAGGGTCTTGCCGCGGCGCCTGCTGTCATCCCCGGCAAGATGCTTGCCGGAGGCCTTGTGGTCCTCCTTGGCTGGGATCCCGCCAAGGGTCGTCGTCCTCTTAGTGTGTGTATCTATCCTTGAATGTCTTCACAAAGATCTGCATGCTACCACGGGGATATCTCCCGAATCCTTGCCCCATGGGGGCAGTGGACTCAAGGGTGATCCGCTACGTAGGCGTGGGGCGAGCTGTCGTGGCAAGGGTCTTGCCGGGGCTGCCAGAGCCGGCCCTGACAAGTGTGACCCCCCCGATCTGACCGTACACTAATCATGCACGCAAATGTGTACGACCAAGATCAGGGACTCACTGGAAGATATCACAACACAACTCTAGACACAAATTAAAAAAATACAAGCTTTATATTACAAGCCAGGGGCCTCGAGGGCTCGAATAAATAAGCTCGAAACACAAGAGTCAGCGGAAGCAACAATATCTGAGTATAGACATAAGTTAAACAAGTATGCCTTAAGAAGGCTAGCACAAAAGTAGCAATGATCGAAAAGGCAAGGCCTCCTGCCTGGGACCTCCTAACTACTCCTCGAAGCCGAACTCCACGTAGAAACATCATCGGGATCCTCTGGCTCCTGGACTCCACCATCTTGTTACGTCATCCGAGAAGAAGGAACAAAAGGGGAAAAGGGGGAGAAAGCAACCGTGAGTACTCATCCAAAGTACTCGCAAGCAAGGACCTATACTACATATGCAATGGTATCTGTGTAAAGGGGGTAATATATGAGGGTTAAACTGCAGAATGCACAATAAGAGGGGGATAGCTAATCCAATCGAAGACTACGCTTCTCGTAACCTCCATCTTGCAGCAGAAGATGAGGGTGCTGGAAAGTAACAAGTATCCTCGCTTCTCGCGGCCTCCATCTTGCAGCAGTAGAAGGGAGTAGATGGTAAGTTCACCAGTAACATCGTATAGCATAAACCTACTCGGCGATCCTCCCGCACATCACCCTGTGAGAGAGCAACCACCGAGTTGTATCTGGCACTGGTAAGGGTGTGTTTTATTAAGTATCCGGTTCTAGTTGTCATGAGGTCAGAGTACAACTCCGGGTCGTCCTTTTACCGAGGGACACGGCTATTCGAATAGATTAACTTCCCTGCAGGGGTGCACCACATAACCCAGCACGCTTGATCCCATTTGGCCGGACACACTTTCCAGGGTCATGCCCGGCCTCGGAAGATCAACACGTCGCAGCCCTACCTAAGCACAGCAGAGAGGTCAGCACGCCGGTCTAAGTCCTAAGCGCGCAGGGGTCCGAGCCCATCGCCCAACGCACACCTGCACGTTGCGTACGCGGCCGGTGAGCAGACCTAGCAACCTCCATTACTAAGGAAGTTGCGTTACGCGGTCCAACCCGGCGCGCGCCGCTAAGCCGCTGACGTCAAAAAGGCTTCGGCTGATACCACGACGTCGAGTGCCCATAACTGTTCCCACGCAGCTGGTTAGTGCGTATAGACCAAATGGTCAGACTCAGATCAAATACCAAGATCCCGTTAAACGTGTTACTATGAAATAACCGCGGACAACGACCAGGGCCAGGCCCACCTGTCTCCTAGGTGGTCGCAACCTCCCCTGTCGCTCCGCCACAAAGTAACCATCAGGGGACTGTCGGGAACCCAGGCCCACCACTACCTGGGTGGAACCACCTGCCCCTTCAGCCCCCATCTCCGAATCATCATCATGTGTAAGTAAAATATGTATATAGTATATACCCGTGATCACCACCCGAGTGATCACGGCCCGATGGTATAGCATGGCAGACGGACAAGAATGAAGGGCCACTGATGGAATACTAGCATCCTATACTAAGCATTAGGATGGCAGGTACATGTATCAACAGTTATAGCAGCAAGGACAGGCTATGCAACAGAATAGGAGTAACCGAACAGTAACATGCTACACTACTCTAATACAAGCAGTAGAAAGAAGAATAGGCGATATCTGGTGATCAAAGGGGGGGCTTGCCTGGAAGCCCTGCAGACGAAAGGAATCTTCGGAAGCGTAGCCGTAGTCGAATACCGAAGCATCAATGGTCTCGGGGTCTATCACAGTATCGGAGTCTACCGAAAATAAGCAACAAAGGGGAAACAAATAAATAACAGAGCAAACAATAGCATCACAAAGCATAACATGGCAAAAGGCGGTGCTACGTGTGACCTAACGCGGTGCTCGGTGATACAGGCGAAGAGGAATAACACCCGGGAAAGTATCCCCGGTGTTAGGCATTTTCGGGCAGATGAAACGGAGGGGAATGTTGCATGTTCGGTATGATAGAGATGTGTGGCGCACGAACGGACCGCGTATACGGGTTCGTCTCGTCGTTCTGAGCAACTTTCATGTACGAAGTTTTTTCATCCGAGTTACGGTTTAAAAGATATGATTTTCTAAAGTTTTTATTAATATTCTGACATTATTATTAATTCGAAAATAATGATTAAATGCTAGGTGCACCCAGCTCTATGTACACAAAAGTGTACATAGAGGATGATATGTGGGTCCAGGGGGTCCCAGTTGACCAGTCAACTATTGACTGGCCAACAGGGGGTGGGGCCCCCTGTCATTGTCACATTTGGCTAACTAACACTAACTAACAGTTTTATTTATCTAATCTAGGTAATTAGCCTAATTAAAACAGATTAACCTAATTAATTAAATAATTAATTAATTTAATTATTGTTATTACTGGAACATATTTTATTTTTATTAATTATTATTATTTTTATTATTATTTTTAAGTCAGGGCGCTAGGGCCGTGTGTAAGTGGCCCGGGGGGGTTTGCGGGCGCTCGGTAAAGTGGGCATCGGGCGCCTGGGCGTGGCTGGACCCGGCCGAGCGCTGCGAGGCGCCGGGGCAACGGCGCTGGCCTGGCAGCCGGCGCGGCGACCAGGCGGGGGAGAGCGCCGAGGCGGGCGCGGGCGACGCAAGCGGGCGGGGCAGGCGGAGAGTCA
>LR738709.1:231977827-232112268 GCA_902687465.1 Secale cereale | reverse complement strand
GTGGTGGCGCGGCCGGCGAGAGGAGCGGGCGTGGGGGGAGGCGTCAGTAGGCGGCGATGCAAGGCCCCAGGGTTGGCGAAGCCGTAGCTGGGCAACACCGGTCGCGGCCAGATGCCCACGAGCGCGGCACGGGAGCGCAGCGAGCATGAGCTCCCCCAGACGAGCGCGGCGAGCACGGTGAGCATGGGCGCCCATTGGTGACGGCCTACGACGATGGGAGCGAGGGGGGAAAGCGAAGGATCCGGAGGAGGGGCTCACCGCGATTACCAAGGCGAGGCCGGGGAAGCAGGGGACGACTCGGAGCAGTAGAAATGGTGACGCGAGATGCAACGGCCGGAGGAAGAAGATGAAGACCGCGTCAGCTACGCGGCTCCCCGGGCTGATGAGGCACCCAGAATGGATGAAGACGAGGGCGGTGGACCTCGAGGACGTACTCCCGCACGCCGGAGCGGCCGATGGACGCGTCAAGGACGAAGATGCAGCGGTGACCGTGGGTGATTTCGAGATCAATTTCGCGAAGAACAGTATGGGCCCGATGGGGGAAAGAGGGGGGAATGGATGAGTGTGAGCTAGGGTTTCGGGGGGGCACCCCATATAGGGCCAGGGGGCGACGTGGAGGGCATCCATGGCCAGGGTGCCCTGGATGTGCGCCACGCACATGTTTCTGTAGGTGAGGTTGAAGGAGAGATAGATGGGCTAGGCCTGGGTAACTTGCTAGATGGGCCGAAGTGCACAGTAGATTTAGGTCCTCCTGTTTTCTCCTCTTTTTTTTGCTAGACTTCTTCTGTTTTTCTTTTCTTTCCCCACTGTTTTCTATTTACCTTCAATATTATTTGTGTTTTATAAAACATGAGACTTAGTCCATAATTAGTGAGGCAATATTATACCTTGCCACAAAAGTCTGAGAGGTAAAATAAATTAGTTTGTAATCTTCATAAATTCAAAAGTATATCAATAGGTATATTGGCACTGTTTATAACATTTTAGGGCATTTAATATCTTATAAAAATTGTAGGATCACCACCAATATTTGCAGATGATTATTGGCCACAATTTGAACATTTTAGTTTTGACATTTGGAAACTTTAATTGTTTGACTTAATTTTAAAATTGAATTTGAACTGGTTTGGATCAACGCGAGATTAACGACAGTAATCAGGGTGATGTGGCATCATTAGTAGGGAATTACTGTAGATTGATTACCCGGGCGTCACAACAAGGATCTTGCCAGGGCTGCTGAAACTGGCTCCCAGCAAGGATCTTGCCGGGGGAAGCCGCTTCGTCCCTTTGCTCTTTGTGGTCTTGTTCTTGGCGTTGCTCCAGTTCCATCGAGCTTCGGTCTTACCTTGGCTCACCTCCCCTGCTATGCTTGGTGTGGTGGTGCCCGTGGCTCAGACTGCCCATGCACAGTCATAGGGGTACAAAAAGTGTACCCCTCTTTTTGTACACCGATACGAGCCCCGGGCCTGGGCCACACATAAGCGCGACGTGTTGTTGGGCTAGGCCCAGAACGGTGCGCGGGCAGACGGGGTGGTTCTCACCGTGGTAAGATTTTCCGCACGCTGCGCCTCCCACGACACGCGCGCATGGCGCGGGGTGGAGAGGCGTGCGTGAGGTGGGCAGCATGCGTGGGGCGGTTTCCGCAGGCATGCGTCATGTCGTAGTAAATGCGAAAGGAGGCGGCCCACGTTTTCCGGCCATAAAAAGGAAAACCCACGAGCGCGCTTCTCACTTCCTCCATTTTCCCCGCGCCTTTTCCAATCTCAGAGCCGTTGTTCCCTCTCTTTCTTCCTTCCGAAGCCTCCGCTGTCGCCTATCGCCATTGCTTCGCCATCCCTCTTACTCAGCCATCCAACTCAGCCGCCATGGCGTCCAAACCCGCCAAGGGCAAGGGGGTGGCGAAGGGCGCCGGGCCCGTGGGGCCGCCGGAGGGCGCGTTTACGGGGGACCGGACGAAGGATGCTTTCTTCATCTCGTCGATGATCGACGTCCAGGAGCTCCGGGCTGCCTTCAAACCGCTTTGGGGGGTGGAGACGGGGGGAAGAACTTGGGTCATCCGGCGACGCGCGTCATTCTGGCTGCTTGCGCCGAACCTGGCCCAAATTGGTACCCGTCTTTGTTGACTACTTCTCTTGCGGGTTGTGTCCCCCCTTCTCCGATTTCTTCTGTGATGTCATGCACACCTTTGACTTCCGCCTTTTGGATTTCACTCCGAACGCAGTGGCATGCATGGCTTTCTTCGCGCACCTTTGCGAAGGCTTCGTTGGCGTGCAGCCCAACACGACGCTCTTCTGCCACTATTTCACCCCTCGAATCCAGCCGGGAGGTGCCGTCTCTGGGTGCATCACCTAGATTCCAAGATCCAAGGGAGCATACCCGGACGGCGCCGTGAAGGAGAGGTGCGATGAATGGCGCGGTCAGTGGTGCTGGATTGAAGAAGATGAGCCGCCAACATTCTGCAGGGTCCGCCGGGTGCCACCGGTCTGTGGCAGCGACTGGGGCGACGTCGATGCCGCCGACGGGAGGCTCACCGTCGACATCACCAGGATCAACCGGCTCGCCCAGGCCGGGCTTACCCTTGAGATGATCGGGGCAGACTTCGTTGACCGTCGGATCACCCCGCTGCACAACATGGGGAGCCCAGCATGGCTCTTCAGGAACCCGGCTGACGTCATGCGGCTCCGCCCCAGCCTCGACCACAACCTCACAGTGATGGGATACGCCCATTTCTTCCAGCGGCTATTCCATCTGGATGTGAGTCGCGACGGCGAGGTCGAACGGACCGGCCAGGCCGCGAAGGCTGCCGCAAAGGCCGGCAAGGCCGTCAAGGGGCAGTTCTTCAAGCTGCCAGCGGGGGTGGTCCCGCTGTGCAACAATTCGCGCCAGTCCGAGATCGTCGCCATGATGCCAGAATGAAACACACATGGCCCCGTCCTGAGCTGGCAGGAGCTGGCGGATGAGGTCGTGCAACAATTCTTCGACACTCTGGTTGAGGTGTGCGTCAAGCCTGACGCCGATTTGTGGCTTGTCAGGGACACCACCCAGGAGGAGCTGGACTACATCGCCGCTAGGGCGAGGGAGGCGCTGCTCGTCATGGAGGCCGGCAGCGCCGGAGGTGTGGACGACAAGGATGCGACAGCTGCAGAGGAGGAGGAGCTCGCACAATGGGCGGCGGCCGCCGGAGAGGCTAGCAGCGCCGGCACCGGAGCTCCGCTGGTCGAAGACGCGGCCGATGAGTCGTCGTCGGAGGAGGACGTGGCGGCCGGCCCGGCGCCAGCCAGGGGAAGAGGGCGAGTCCTGCGGCGGGCCTGTTCCGGCGAGCCGGTCCGACCCAGCAAGACTGCGCAGCCTCAATTGGCCCTGGAGGGATCCGGGCACCACACGAGGGCCACGGCGGCGAGGAGGTTGACGAAGGCCGCCGAGAAGAAGAAGGCGGCAGCGCTTTCTCCGTCTAGGCGCGCAAGAACTCCGCCCCCTTCTTCGCCTCCCCCGGCTGACGTCGACTCGGATGGCGACGCGGAGTTCCCCTTCAATCTCGGGCCTCTCAGCCCGAAGAGGAAGAGGAAAGCGGCAAAGGAGGAGGAGATGGACGACGAGTAAGTATTCCATTTCTTACTGCCATTTCCATCGTCCTGAACCATGCCACTCATCTTGATCTGTTCTTTCTTCTTCAGGGACGCAGAGATGTTGGCCCAGAGGATAAAGAGAGCCAAAGCTTCGGCGAGCAGCCAGCCCCCGGCTGGGGTTTCAGGGACACCACTGGTGGTGTTGAGCAGCCCAGACGGCAGCCCCCGGCACAGCCCACAGCGTAAGTTCATCCTCTTCTCGCTCGACATGCAGTAGGTGTTTGATTCTATGGTGCTGACCTTGCCAGTTTTGTAGGACGGGAGCAGCAGCTGGAGCAGCCGCAGGGGGCTACCCCCAACGCACCACCCCCATCGACTACGCCGCCACAAGGGGCGTCCCCGGCAAGGGCACCAAGCATGGAGCCCACGCGCATGGAGGAAGAGGGGAACTTGGGCGCTAGTGGCTCTGCCACGGCGCTAGACGCCAGCGGGGAGGGCACTTCTGCCTCACAGCCTGGCACCGGTGAGTCGCCTGTCTTCTGTCTTTGCTTTTCCATTATCCTTTTTCTTGGCTACATCATCCCCGTCAACAGATCTTGAGGACGTGGACGCCGTCATCAAGGATGTTGCTGAGGAGGCCGTGGCGGAGGCCGACAAGATAGCCGCCCAGGAGGCCGCCAAGGACGCTGCCAGGGCCGCCGCGGACCAGGCTGCCGAGGATGCCGCTAGGGGCGCCGCCGAGGGTGCCGGCGGTGGGACTGCCGGGGAGGCCGGCAAGGCCACAGCCGAGGAAGAGGCGATTGATGATCAGCCTTCTTCCTCCACAACCTCGGGCCCCGGCAGTTACCTGAAGGTGGGCGACGACCTCTTCGTCCATCTTGCTGGGGCGTCAAGCTCCCCAGCACCCGTCGGAGGGGAAGTCTTCGATGGCGAGGTGCTCGCCGCCACCGGGCTCGAGGTTGTTGATGAACCAGGCAACGGCGGCGACGGCTCTCCAGAAGGGCAGCTCTTCCGGGCCATGGGGGCCAACTTCCGGAAGCTCCAGGTGCTCTACCGCGCCCGTCTGGACAAGGTTAAGTCCAGAACGGCAGCGGTGGACGAGGCGGAGGTGGACTTCCAGGCGCGCGTTGCTGAGGCGCAAACCTGGTTTCACCAGTCCCGCGAGGAGCAGAGGGCCTTCCAGGAAGAATTGGCCAAGCGCGATGCGGAACTCATCATGAAGATGGCCGACATCGAGAAGGCCCAGGAAGAGGCAGCGAACTTGGCTGCTGCGGCGGAGGCCGCCCGGAACCAGCATCAAGCCGCCCTCGATTCCCAGGAAGAAGACCTCTCTACGCGTGAGGCGAAGCTTGCCGCAACGCTCCGCGGCAAGGATGAGGAGCTCGAGGTCCTTGTCGAGCGGCGTACTCGTGAGCTGGGGCAGCGGCACAAAGAGGCACTCGATGCCCAGGCTCTGGCCCATGCCGGCAAGGTGCAAGAGCTAGAGGTGGAGCGGGACCAGCTGAAGGAGCAGGCGCTCAAGCAGTCCGACGAAAAGAACAGGCTCAACTGCGCCTTGACAAAGACGCGGGGAGCGGTCATCAGCAAGGCTAGGGAGCTCTCCGAGGCACAAAACTCCATCAGAGATCTCAAGCTGAGGCTGGAGAATCTCGAGAAGATGTTGTCGGAGAGCTCAGATCGGGAGGTGGCCTTGACCAAGAGCCTGGAGGAGGAGAAGCAGCTGCGGGCGGACGAGGGCGCCTCCCACCAAGAATACGTGGCGGGCGAGAACAGGTGGATCACCCGGCTGGAGGACATCGCCGGCAGGGTCACCTCACAGTTGGCCCTCATGGGGATGCGAAACGTGAGGTATGCCCCTGAATGGAGCGGGTCCTCCAACGCCAAGCTGACCCTGTTCTTCGAGGGCATCCTCTTTGCCATGGCTGATCTTCACTCCAACAGAACGGCCACGCTCGCCGGGGAGGCCCGGCGGCTTTGCTGGGGGGTCATGACCAAGGTCCTCACCAAGATGGCGTTCTGGAACCCCGCCCTCGACTTCGAAGCCGCGATGGACAGCTTGCCGGAGGATGCTTACCTCACGGTGCTCAAGGAGCGCATCAAGCCCATCATCAGCCGCATCGACGAAATCAAGAGGGTGGAGGGCCAGCGTCGGGATTAGGCATCCCGTTCTTCTTCGCCGCTGCGGGTTCATGACCAAGACAAATTTTATCTTTAGTTAGAACCGCAGCGATGACACGATGTAATATAACTTTGAAATATCTCTAGAATTATGCATGTTATTTTCATGTTTGCTGTCCCCTTTGTGTGTCCACCCTATGCTGGCTGGGTAGGCTTGCCGGCGCGGAAAAACCCAAGGCGGCGTCTTGGGGACGGGTCCCCATTGGCCTGCCGAGCGAGCGTGCTGCCGGGTGAGCAACCTTGCCGCTCTTAACGCAGCCTCTCGAACTGTCGAGTTTGACTCGTGTCAGAGTCGAGAGCCTTGCCAATTGCGGAAGGCTACCCTACCGTTTCCAACGTAGCCGTTTGAACTCTTGAGCGGACTCGAAACAGAGCAAAGGCGTTGCCGATCGGGAAGGGGCCCATTTGCGTGCAGGTTTCTTTTTGCACAACGAACGATAGCTCCGAGGAAAACAACTGTAAATAATAGGATATAAATGTCCAGGGTTCGATGTAACTTAGCTTCTGTTTGTAGCTGCTCGAGCGCAGATCTTCCGGCCTCTTTCCTTCTCAAAGAGCCATGAAGACCAAGGAGTGCTGGTTTAAGTGCCAGAGCTGATTCTCACAACTGCGCCCCCTACCTGACGCGCCAAAGATGTCGGTGTATTTGGATCGACACCTATGGGATCACAAGAATCCCTACTACGGTTGCGGGGCGCGGGGTTGAGAGAAGAGCGGATCTAACAGTTAGCACACGGTTCCTTTACCCAGGTTCGGGCCGCAAAGATGCGTAAAACCCTACTCCTGCTTTTGTGGATTATATGTTTGTGTTCTTCCGCTAGTCAGGAGCTCCAAAAGAGTCGTGAGGAGTTCTAAAACGCCGAATCCTTCTCCTGGTCGCCTCGGGCCCCCTTTTATAGGAAAAAGGGGTTGTCACAGTGGCACACAGGAGGTGGAAAGGGTACAGTGATGCGAGGTTATCCCTCGCATTACAGGACAAGGCGCATTTAATGCGCTTAGCTTAGGTGTCCTCGCTTCATCGGGGACGGGGGGAGACGTCCGTCTTGTCCGTCGCCGCTCCTCCTTGTGTTGACACGCGCCCTGGCCAGCGGTGCCTGAGGTGCCATGTAGGCAGACAGGCAGCTGAGGTGGCACAACGGCGGGTCTCCATGAGGATCTGCATGTTGCCACGTCGGAGCTTGCCCAGCTGGTTGGGTCGGCAGCTGCATGGGGCGGTGGAAACTCAGTTGGTGCGGGCCTGATGGTGGCCATGCGGGTGTCCTCGGAAAGGGTCTTGCCGCGGCGCCTGCTGTCATCCCCGGCAAGGTGCTTGCCGGAGGCCTTGTCGTCCTCCTTGGCTGGGATCCCGCCAAGGGTCGTCGTCCACTTAGTGTGTGTATCTATCCTTGAATGTCTTCACAAAGATCTGCATGCCACCACGGGGATATCTCCCGAATCCTTGCCCCACGGGGGCAGTGAACTCGAGGGTGATCTGCTCCGTAGGCGAGGGGCGATCTGCCGCGGCAAGCGTCTTGCCGGGGCTGCCAGAGCCGGCCCTAGCAAGGATCTTGCCAGGGCTGCTGAAACTGGCTCCCGGCAAGGATCTTGCCGGGGGAAGCCGCTTCGTCACTTTGCTCTTTGTGGTCTTGTTCTTGGCGTTGCTCCAGTTCCATCGAGCTTTGGTCTTACCTTGGCTCACCTCCCCTGCTATGCTTGGTGCGGTGGTGCCCGTGGCTCAGACTGCCGTGCACAGTCATAGGGGTACAAAAAGTGTACCCCTCTTTTTGTACACCGACAAAAGGTACTCAGCAAGACTTACATCAGAACTAGCTACATATGCATCAGTATCAACAAAGGGGTGGTGGAGTTTGACTGCAGCAAGCCCGCTTCGACTCGGTGGCTATCCTAAACTACGACTGCAAGCAACTCTTTGAGGTGGCGCACACGAGTCCACATATTCAGCAATCAATACATCACTATGGATCCGCTCCCGTCTCCCTACGAGAAGGCCATCCATAGCACTCACGCTTATCTTGCGCGTTTTGGAGTATCCACTTTAACTTGTCTAGGAACTATACAGGTAACCTAGAAGTCCATTACCGCGGACATGGATATTCGAATAGATCATATATAACCCTTTAGGGGTGTACTTCTTCACACATGTTTCCACCACTTAGCGTCTGCACACAACATGTGCTCGGCAAACTTCAAGTGAAAGCTGACGTGGGTGAAGAACACGACCTAACCAACCACTCAAGTCTCTAGTCCAGGTTTATCGCCTATTTGTGTTCCATCCGTGGGGAGATCCGGCCTGGGTGTCGCTCAAGGCCCCAAACGATATGTACAGGGTTCCCGAGTCACCAAACGGGCGACCGGTACACCGTGCCATGTACCTGCCGCGTCACAGCCCACCCCGAGGGTCAGCGCTGCGCACGACCTCTAGTAAACTACAAACACAGGAAACTAGTTGCAACACCTGGAGAGAGAACAAGGGCAGTCAATAAGTCGAGCGGGTTCATATTTTAGGGCCCAACGTCTGGTAGTAGTTGTTCATGGATCAACCAACACAGAATTCAGTTCCTGAGGATGGTTTCAATGAGACAACCCACCATGTACTCCTACATGGCCTCTCATCGCTACCTTTACCAAATCGTGTTCACACACTTAGCTCTCAACAGTAGGACATGATGACCACGTTCCAATTCATCCCCGATGAATCAGACCTGACACAACTCTAAGCAATAGCAGGCATAACCAGAAAGCATGAATGAGTAGGCACAAAATGGCTCAAACAACTCCTACTCATGCTAGTGGGTTTCAACTATTTACTGTGGCAATGACAGGTCATGCAGAGGAAAGGGGTTCAACTACCGCAGCAGGTAACAGTTGAAGCGTTGTTGTCCTAATGCAGTAAAAGAGAGCAAGAGTGAGAGAGTGGGATTGTATCGGAATGCTCAATGGGGTTTTGCTTGCCTGGCACTTCTGAAGAGAGTACTGTGTCTTTATCAGTGTCATTGGTCGCATCGTCGGAACAACGTCTACTGAGAGAGGACAAACACCGGCAACAGAGAAAGAACACAATCAATGCAATGCAACAATATGATGCATGATCATGACATGGCAACATGCTGTGATCTGAGCTAATGCAACTAGCAGTGATTTAAATGAAGTTGATTTGAACCAAAGGTTCAAATTCAAACTCCATATGTGATTATTCAAATGTCGTTTAATTGATTTGACCTGATCAGCAGGTTTAAGTTGTTCAAACATACATGATAATGCCATAAACATATTCCTTGAATTTTTCTGATCATTTTTCTTATATAATTTATTTTCATCTGAGCTATGGTTGATTTTATATGATTTTTAGAAGTTTAAAGCATTTTCTGAAAATAAATAAATCATTTAGATTTATATAAATTCCAGAAAAGGCTTTACTGCGTCAGCATGATGTCACTGTGATGTCAGTAGTCAACAGGGGCTGGTCCAGGTCAAACCTGGCCAGTGGGCCCCACTGGTCCAGGTCAAACCTGACCAGTGGGCCCCACTGGTCAGTTTAACACTAAACTAAAAGTCAACAGGGTCTGGGCCCCATGTGTCAGTGACTCATTTACTTAACAAACAAGTTAGTATTAATTTTCGCACTTAACCAAAATTAACTAGAAACTAGCCCCACATGTCATTGACCCAGGGGAGTCAAACCCCAGGTCAAACGGGCTAATTCCGCCGAAGGCTCGACGCCGGCGAGGCCAAACGCGGCGGCGGTGCTCGGGTTTCCTCCTCCGGCGACCAAAAGAGCGGCGGAGGGGCTCTACGTGGAGGTGGAACTCGCTCACATCCATTTGGGCAGGCGGCAGGGGTTGAGGTGGCCCGAGCTCGCCGGAAATGAGCTCGCGGCGGCGGCCGGAGTTCGGGCATGTGCGGGAATGCAGCTGCGGTGACCTAGGCGGCGCAGGGATGGCACATACGACATCTACGTGTTACGGCGAGCATGCTGGACGCATGCCCGGGACCAAATGTTCACCGGAGCGTCATCGCCGCTGAGCTCAGGCGGCGGCGCAGTCGGGCACGAGTGGCGCGGCAGCTACGGCATGCAAACGAAGCGAGGAAAAGGGGGGACGAAGTGGAGGTCACAGCGAAGACGAGGAGGTGGTCAGCGGGCTCGGGGACGGCTTGGTGACGATGGAACGGCGGCGGCGATCTCAGGCATCCGAGGACAGAAACGACGGCAATGGCGGCTTCACGGGCCATCGGAGCTCGTGGGACTCTACGGGGAGACGTGGCGGAGGATGGCGGAGATGCTGGACAGCTTGGGGAGGCGAGGGGAAGGCGATGGCCACGGTGGTGCTAGTCGGCGGCGGCGGGTGCATTCGGTGAGGTGGGGAACGGCGAGGAAGAGAGCAGGGGGAGAGTGAGCGAGCCGGAGGGATTGGGACGACACCGAGGAAGTCGTCCACGCGTCCAGGGGCTCGTCGGCAAGCAGGAGGTGGCGTGTAGTGGTCGTGCGCGCGTCGGGCACGCGCCGTGCGTCCGACTGGCAGGAGGAACAAGACCTCCCTGCCCCTGGTGGGCTGGGCCGGCCAGATGGGCTGCCAGGTAAGCCCAGGTAAGAGCTCTCTCTCTCGTTTTAATTCTTTTCTATTTTCTATTTTCTGTACTTGTGTTGCTTTATTTAAAACAGCTAGGCACTTTCAAAAATCACCTAACAGCTTATGCCCACTGTTTAGGATATAAACAACATGGAACATTTCAGTTTAGGATTATTCGGACATTGAAAATAATTAGTAGCATTTAAATGCCCAAATGCAAATACTTTATGATTTAATTCAAAGCCCAAATATGTCATGGAAAAATGTGCATCACCTCTGGTTACTGATAACAGCATTTTCCATAAATGATGAAAAAAATTAAAGCCATTAGGATTTAATGAAAATATTTTAGTTGAACCTAGTTAATTCCTTTGATGCTAGGGGTTTAGGCAATCCCCATTTCAAGTTTCTTTCAAGATTAAACATGATGCACATGAACATGCAGAGTCAAGCAGAGGCTAGGCTATAGGGCTGTGACACATCTCTATATCGCAAAACTATTGCACTGAATCAAATATATCAAATTCAGTTATCCATAAGTTTTATGTAGGATTTTATGAATAACCTTGCAATTGACCAATTCATGCCGACTCTCTAAATTGATATAAGTGAAGCCTGAGAGTTTAATTCTTTCAACAAAATACCATGCTCTAACAAATATAAGTGAAGCACGAGAGCATTCTACGAACATCAGTTTTCTATGTGAAGAGAAACAGGCAATCCAAACTTCAAATGATATAAGTGAAGCACATGAAGCATTTTATAAAGCCATACTCAAAAGATACTACCTCCGTCCCAAAATAAGTGTATCGACCTTAGTATAACTTTGTACTAGAGTTAGTACAAAGTTGAGACACTTATTTTGGGACGGAGGGAGTATAAGTGAAGTGCAAAGAGCATTCTACCAATTTGCCAAGGACTATATCATACCAGCATGGTGCATTATTAAAATAAAATTAAAAGGCACACGACGCTCCAAGAATTTACGCATATCATGTGAACGAAACGAATCCGAAAACATACCGATACTTGTTGAAGAAAGATGGGATGCCTTCTGGGGCATCCCCAAGCTTAGACGCTTGAGTCTCCTTGAATATTTACTTGGGGTGCCTTGGGCATCCCCAAGCTTGAGCTCTTGCCTCTCCTCCTTCTCCTCACACCGAGACCTCCTCGATCTTTGAACACTTCATCCACACAAAATTTAATCGAATTTTTAGTGGCGGGGTTAGTGCATATGATGAATGAAATACCATCATGTACTGCTCTAACATTATTGTATAATTATAAACAAACATTACCCACTATATGCTATCACAATTCAATGGCCCCAAGTCAAGGAGGCTTCAACAAGAATTCAAACATAAGCAAATAATGAAGCTATAACAGCAATATGTGAAAATAGGACAGTCTGTAAAGATTGGAACAATCACCATACTTATTTAACTCTAAACATTCTGAAACAATTAGGAAAAATAAAAATTTTGTATAGAAAGACTATGCTAAAAGTTTCAGAAGCTTTCAATGTTCCAGTAAAAGTTTCTGTTTTTGCACCACACAAACAAACAAGCAATTTAATCATCCTAAAGGAAACTCTTGGCACATTATTTTTATAATACAATGGAATTGTACAAGGGGATAATTATTTTTGTCAAAAAGTTTCTGTAATTCAAGATTTGCAAAGTTTCCATGGGCATGAACAAAGTTCAAGGACTCCCCCATTGCAACGGTGCTCGTCCTTCTTACTTTCACTTTTCTTTTTGAAGAGTTTTAGGTTCCCCTCTATATTTTTTTGTTTTTAAACTTTATAAAAGCACTCAGCAGAAATAAATGACACCTTTTTTAAACTTCCGGGTTGTCTCCCTGGCAGCGCTTTCTTTAAAGCCATTAAGCTAGGCATAAAGTGCTCAAGTAATGAATCCACCCGGATCCCAAGGTATATCAAAGACAATTTGGACTAGCAATGATTTGGCATTTAGTAGTGAGCACAAAGTGATATGTGTCATGTAACAACAAAGTCTAACTCTCTTCCTATGCATCGGCATGTCATACGAAAAAAATTCATGCACATCAAGTAAAGACCAATGCATAGTATAAGCAATTCCTTGCAATTCTACCATGTTGGAAACATAGAGAGGCGGAGATGTAGTTCCTCTCTCATAAAAATTTCAAATAGGAGCAGCAAGCACATGCATATTATATTCATCAAAAACACCATGCGCAACAGTAAATGGCAACCCATCAACATAATCCTTAATAAGTGCAAACTTCTCCGATACAGTGTAGTTTGGAGAATTCAAAAAGATAGTAGGACTGCCATGTGTGGGTGCAATAGCAACAATTTCATTCTTAACATAAGGAACTATAACAAGTTCATCTCCATAAGCATAATTCATATTGGTATCTTGGCCACAAGCATAGCAAGCATCAAGTTCATCAAAAAGGGATATTTCAAGTGAATCAACGGGGTCATAGTAATTATCATACCATTCATCCTTTGGTAAGCACGAAGGGAAATTAAACAATGTATGAGTTGAGGGTTTACTCTAATCAAAAGGTTGACATGAGTAGCTAATCCGTTCTTCCTCCTTTTGTTCTTCGCTCTCTTGCTCATCTTTTTCATCCAATGAGCTCACAATGTCATTAATTTCTTCTTCGATAGACTCCTGCAAAATATTAGTCTCTTCTTGGATAGCGGAGACCTTCTCAATAAACGCATCAATATGGGCATTGCATTTATAATTCAAATATCAATATTTAAGTATGGCAAGATTTTCATATTTGTAAACAACACCATCATAATTTTCATACTCTTCAATCAAACATTTAATTTCACAAGCACCATTAAAAGCAACAAATTCTTCTATTCATTCCACATCATAATAATTCACATGAAAAGGGAAGATGTGGAGCATCCATGCTAGAGCAACAAGTATAATCGTATCTCAAGCATAAATTATAAGCATACCAATGCAACATTTGAATTTGATCCCATAACAATTCCCCTTTACGAGTCAAGCGATAATCCCTAAGGTATTCACGTTGATCCAACGTTACTCCCATTATATAGATCAATGGGGTTTTCTCAGGATTATCAAAGTAGTGCATAATATCTTTCACATAACCATCATCGAGGGTTCTAGGAGGTTCCCCATCTCCACGAACAGCAAGTACCACTAATTTTTTTGGTGTTTCGTGTTCCATATCCATAACTAAAGATAGAGAACAACTTAGAACGGAAAATAAAAACTACTTAGTGATAAAGCAAAATAGCACACACGAGAATATTCACCCACGCTATAACTCCCCGGGAACGGTACCAAAAAAGGTCTTGATAATCCACAAGTATAGGGGATCGTTTGTAGCCTTTTTCGGTAAGTAAGAGTGTCGAACCCAATGAGGAGCCAAAGGTTGAACAAATACTCCCACAAGTTCTATCGACCACCGATACAATTCTACGCACGATTAACGTTTGATTTACCGGAAACAAGTATCAAACTATTTTGTGGGTGTGATGCTAGAACTACTTTGCAAGAATAAAACTAGAAGTACTTCGCAAGATAATAAAAGTGGATACTTTTCTCAACAAGAAAGTTATTTGTCCCTAGGTAATCGATAACAAGTACCGATAATCATTGTTGCAATTTTATATGAGGGAGAGGCATGAGCTAACATACTTTCTCAACTTGGATCATATGCACTTACGATTGGAACTCTAGCAAGCATCCGCAACTACTAAAGATCATTAAGGTCGTGAAACCCAACCATAGCATTATGTATCAAGTCCTCTTTACTTCCATAAGTCATACCCCACCTACTCGGGTTTATGTTTTCGTCACTCTCGCAACCCACTGTAAGGGAACCATGAACATATTTCAACACCCTATAGAGGGGCCCCATCACATTTGCGCGAGAACGGAGGGCACCGTAGGACAGCACCATAAATAAAATATACAATCATACCAACCAAGATCACGATTAACCAACGGGACAAAATGGGACTACTCCAACATCATAGGATAACCATAGATCATTGGGAAATAATATATGGAGTTGAGCACCATGTTTAAGTAGAGATTACAGCAAGGGGAAAGAAGTGATACACCACTGCAATGAGGGGGGAGAGTTGGTGTGGATGGTAGCAAGATTGTTGACGTAGATCGCCATCCCGATCGTTGCCCCGGTGGCACACCAGCGCCACCGGAAGCGAGGGGGAGAGAGCCCCCTCCTTCTTCTTCTTCTTCCTTTGCCTCCTCCCTGGGTGGGAGAAGGGTTCCCCCTCTGGTCCTTGGTCTCCATGGCATGGGAGGAGCGAGAGCCCCTCCGAGATTGAATCTGTCTCTCTGTCTCTCTCTATTTCACGTCAACCAGATCTGGCCGAAAATAATTTCTTATATTCCCGGAGATCCGTAACTCCGATTGCGCTTAGATTTTTACACGATTTTTTCCGGAAATCCCACCCCACTTATCAAACACGCTTAGGATAAGTTATCTGTGTTACCTCAAAGAATTGAGGATTTGAAACGGGGGGATGCTATAGCTAGTGCCTTAACCCCTTTAAGCCGGGCAAAAGCATGGCTGTCAGATCTTGACTCGGAGTATTTAGCTAATGGATGCCCCAGCGTAAAAGAAGATGGATCTGCTTTCACTGCCAATGACTTTGCTGATATAGCAAGATCAATGCGTCCTTTGGCCAGTAAGCTGACTGACAAGACCAACCTTGCCACATACCAGGCGGCTTATGATACTGACAACAAAAAGGTGAAAGCTCCGGTTCGTATGACGAAGGATCTCATCCCACCGATTCGTCAGCATACTTCCGCTCCTGACATTGATCCATCAAACCTCATTGATGATGAAGTTGTGTTTAGAGCATTGATCGATATCAACTGGGCTACGCCCGATTTCCAGCTGGTGGATGACCAAGGAACTGAAGATGAAGAGGAGGCGCAGGATGACCCGGAGACTTCAACCCGCCAACAATCATAAGCTGATGTTTATTAAGCAAAATTACTTTGCTGTGTTTGACAATTCACCAAAACACTTATTCTCATTTGTCCATTAGATGCCTTGTAATAGGCTAGTATTAAACTTTTGGTCTAGCATGCCATCATGCATGCTTCCTGTTTTATATGACATTGCCGATCTGTAACTTTGAAGATCTGCCACATTTTGTTTGATAAAGTCGATTGATGCAGATCAGACTTTAATATTACCCTGCACACAAATAAATCACACGCGCCATGTGGTATTTGCTTAGATTGCATGATTATCAAATCCGTGCAGGAAGAGTTTCATCACATAGATTTTGCACGTAATGCCCTGTTTGTCATATACAGGCGACTGAAAGTCCAAAGCCAGGCCGGGTTATCGAAACCACAGATGTACTCAAATATGAGCCATAGAAATTGAGGCTACATGGCCTGAATTGTGTTAAACCATATGGTATAAAAATGAAACCAAAAGTGTTCAAAACATAATAAACAACAAAAAAACAAGGCTTTTATAGGTCGCCAAGCCTAAATCTCAAGTGCTTTCATGGGCGCACCGCCACTAAGTTTAACCTTTATGCAAACCTTATAAGCCGGGCCTCACATGACCAATCGTCGTTTTAAGTTTGACAAGTTCAGGGTCTTGTATAAGTATGACTGTCAAAAGTACGGCGGGTCATTCCATTCAATCTGGGCGGATGTCACACCCTGCATTTTGTCACTTGGCTATTGCATTAATAAAGCATGAAAATTTGCACCAACAAAAACTTTTTGCATCATTTGGCTTTTATTTGGAGTTGAATTTTTATTTCTCTGATTTCAAGTGCTCTTTAAAAGTCAACATAGCCTCACCTTCTATACTTCATCTCCTTGTCCCAAACTTCTGCCCAATGATTATACCATGTGTATAAAACAGTATAATATATTATTACACAAATATTTTGGCCAAATAGTATTTTGTAAAATTAGTTTTCCAAAAACCCCTGAATTGAGATTTGCACTGCAAGTACTTGATTTAGGGTGATAAAAGTCTTTAAAACCGTATGTTTGAATCCTATTACGTATAGGACTCCCATAAACAACAAAAGTATAATTTTGAAACTCAATTTTCTATTTTATTTAAAGGCTTTTTATTTACGCCAGAAATGGTCTTTAATAGGTAAAAATTATTTTAATGTTTCAAAAATGTTTGTGAAAAATCATGGAGACTCATAGGACATATATTGTCCATATATAAGTGTTTCAACACATGGTCATGTTTAAAATATTGGGCAAATCCCTCAGAAACCCTTTCTGGATATTTGAAGCTTTTGAAAAATTTACAAAGGAAATATTTTCTGAAAATTCCAGGAAAATTCTATCATGTCAAATATGACATATTTGGTGATACTGCCAAGCCTCATGCCTTGGAGAACAAGAAAACATCATCAAATCCCCTTAAAACCATTTCTGTCCATTTTGAAGTTTGAGCAACTTTACATTGCCAAACTTGTGCAAATGCTCTCAAACTTGGTGCACATGCTACAATGGTCTAATTATGCATCTAGACCAAACGACACAAGTTTTGGAGAAGGATAACTTGATCAAAGTACCCCAAAACCATTTCTGTTCAGATTCTAATTTGAACAACTTTACATTATCCACTTTTTACTTGTGACCCCGAATTTGGTGGATAGGCCCACAACCCCAAATGATGACGCTACACCAAGTGGTGCATCAAGAAGGGATGGTTTGCATGGCTAAATCTTGGAAAAGCCATTTCTGTTGATTTTTAGGATTTACCAAAGTTGCATTGGCAACTTTATTCAAATGATCTCAAACTTGGTGGAACACCCTATTTCTAAATTCAATTTCATTATGTTAAGTCTCATGTCAATTAGACATCATTTACTTGCCCAAACTTACATCAAACACCTTCTGCTATTTTATCAAAACCTCTGTTTCGACCTCTTCCACTATTCCCCCTTGCCTTAAGTTTTTACCAGAACTACTCCTAGTCACCTTCTACCTCCAGGAACTCCCTCTCCTCCTCAGCTCAATGATTGAGGGGCGTAAAACCCCATTTTACTTTGTTGGACAACCCTATTCTCACTATCCCACTACCTCTCTCCTCACCCAATGGATCACCAGGGCATCCAAGGCCAATTCCCCTTTGTATACACCTCCCAGAACCCCCCAGATATAAGTGGACGTGCCCTGCAAGCCAAAGGCATGTCTTGGCATGCAATTAACATGCTCCAGAGCGCGCTACAGTGCACACCCGCACTGTAGCCACCCCAAATCGGCAGCGTCTGGCCACATTGGGCCTCCTCCTCGCGCCATCCGAGGCGCCTCGACCTCCGCGACACGCCACGGCCGTGTCCCCCTCCTCCTTCTCCCTCCTCTCGCCCCAGCTCGCACGCGCAGCGACCGCCCGAGCGCACCAGTGAGCGCACTCACACGTGCGGCTCCTATGGTGCCCTCTGCTCTCTCTCTTCCTTCCCCACCACCCTAGACTACGCTCATGAGCACCCCAGACATGCCCCGACGAGCCCCGTGACCTGTGTCGACCGCAACGAGCTCGCCGGCGCACACCTCCTCGGTGGACCGCCGCCCGCCTATATAAAGGCGTCCCCGAGCCCTCTCCTCTCCACCACTCGCCTCTGGACTCACTCAAACACCCCCTGCTCTCCCAGCTCTCTCCTAGAAGCTCTCGAGTTCGAGATAGAGCTCGAGCTCTGCCGCGGCGGCTCGCCGTCGTCCGCTCTGTACGAGCCGTCCCCACTGCTCTTGATCCTCGATCTGGAAGCACATGCACCCACTGACCCTTTCCCATCTCCTTACCCTCTCTGTTGTAGTCGGAAACGGCCGGAACAGTCACCACCCGAACGGCGACTCCGCGTTGTGTCCATCCCTGCCCTCAGCTCGCCCCGCCATGCCCTACATCGCCGTCGGTGAGCTCGCTGGCCATCTGGACGTGGGTTAGGGATGACATGCGCACCCAGACTGTCAGCCTCCCTTCCCTCTCGCCTTTCCTCTCTCCCACTGGCAGCTAGGCCCCGCCCGTCAGGTTTAAACTTGGCGCGCGCGCCGGTCGGCTTGCCCAGGCCGAAGACCCTCTGAGCCTGTGCAGTGAGGCCGTTCTGGCCCAGTTGCACAGTGGCATTTTTCCTTTTCTTTCCTGTGGATTTTTCAAATAAATCAACACGATAAAATAATTATCCAAATTAATTTATTCCAACTCCTAAAATCTTGTAATACTCCAACCTATTTAATGATGTAACTTTGACACATGTTCCTAAACCTTTTCTGTATTGTTCAAATTAAATTCAAATTTGAACAATAAAACCTCTGTTCAAAAAACCATTCACCCTATTCTATCACTCCAAATCCAAAACTAATTTTTTTTGCCCTCTTAGTTTTCCTTCTAGTAATTTATAAAAATAGGTTGACATTTTTCTGGGCACTTTGACTTTTCTGTTTTTATTATTGTCTTATTTCTCTGTTATTTTCTTGCGATGATTAGATACCGTGTTTAAAGAAGTTGCTGAAGAAGAAGAAGGAGAAGGATTTGAAGACTTTGAAGACCCAGACAATATAGGCAAGCAGCCCTTTGACCATGACACCCCTCTTGTTCATCGGTACCTTTTTTCCGATTGCATGATGATGAAACATGATGGTGGTGAACTTGTTGTGCACCACCACATGATGCATACCCCTTACTCATAACTCTACCTTGTGCATAGATGCAAGAGACTAGTTGTTAATGCATAATGTTGCATGTGTATCATGAACTCTTCGTGGTTACATTCTTTCGAAAACTCCATCTGGTGCCCCTAATGCCCGTGGGTGATGTTGAATTAAGGTCACCACTTGAGGAAGAAGTGGTGTACCAAAGAGTGCTTTTGGTGTGTGTAAAATGATGGATTAGATTTATGTGTGATTACCAACCCAACCAAACATGTGCAACCACTCTACCCATTTATGGGACGGGGCATTATTGATTACTTAGGATGATACTAGCATGGTGCCAACATTACTAGTGACGGGGGTGACTTGAGGTCACTCTCGGGACAGGGTCGTGCTTGGATAGGCGGCCATGACTGTTTTCACAGGGCACGGGACCCACCGTTGGTCCCTTCGTGTATGCGTGATAATGTAAAAAGGGCAAAGTCCCACGAACTTTTATTTGAACACGAGGGTTGTGCACCAATGAGTGGACCCTATGTTAGTATCGTCTGGGGAAAGGTAATGATCAGGTGCTTCCCCCATGTACTTTAGGTACTACGGGATCGTGGATGACACGAAAGCTTCCCGGATCTTGTGGGTAAAGTGTGCAACCTCTTCAGAGTGTTAAACTATTCGAATAGCCGTGTCAACGGTCATGGACAGTTGGGAGGTGCTACTTAAACTATGTCCAGAATTTTACAATCTTGGTGAATGTGTGTGGGTAGAGAACTATTTGAGTCAAGGTGGTGACTTGACGTATTAAATGAGCTAGTAATGACTCAAACTCTATTTATGTTGATAGATGTAACCTTTCCTCGAGGTTACCCAAGTACAGTGATGCATATCTCACAAAATGGTAGAATGTCTTATCTAGCTTGGAGCTAGGTTGCTTATCTGTTGAACAACTTGCGTTGTTACCTTGAACCAAACCATGGGTTGCTTGCGAGTACATTCAAAGTACTCATTGGCTTGCCACTGGTTATTTAGTTGGCCAGGCATGGAGGTGCAGGAATTTGAAGAAGAGTTCTTTGGAGACGAACATGCGAACTAGGACGCTTTCCCAGTCAGAATGCATGTAGGGTTAAGGCAGATGGCATGGGTTCAACTTATCTACGAAGACTTCCTCTATTCGAGTTTAATTGTTGTTCAGCCCTTGAGGCTTTATCTATGTAAGACTTGACCATAACAGTCATAATTTGTGTAAGACGGTATGTATGGATGTAAGACTCTTGTTATTCAGCTTCTGTGTGTTCAGTGAGCATTGATCTCTGGGATCACTGTACACGTGCATTCGGTGATCTCGACTCACAAGTCGGGGTCCCCATAGAGCTGGTATCAAAGCCATCCTGACTATAGGAAGCCTTAGTTAGCATGGGTGTTAGTTAGGATGAGACCCTTTTCATAAACATTCTGAACCTCTTTTCTTTTCTAAACCTTGCCAAACCTAAGATATAATCAGCTTATTAATCCCTCCCGTTCAACCTTTGTAGATGGCCGCTGTACCTGAAGAGCTCCTGACTACTGGGTTCCCCTTGCGTCTTGAGGATAGCCTCCAGGAGTGCCAGTTTCACCGAGCACCCATCCTCACCTACCATGAGCATTGGGTTAGCGACACCGAGTTGGAGTACCATGTGGAAGTAATAGTGAAGGCAAACGATCCTCCCACAAGTTGGTTTTTCGAGGGACCCCAGATGGCAACACTATGCTCGCTGTCGAGGCATCTGCACTCAAGGCACTAACCCGCCTCCAAGAACTTCTTCCGGAGATGGCAGCCAAGATGACAACCCGCTTCTTCCCTTACCGGAAGAAAGATGAAGAAGAGAGCAGCGCACGAGCCCCTCCACTGAAGGAAGGAATCCCACTTCGATTCCAGACCTACTTCAGCCTTTGTGCCGATAGCTTGGCACAAGAGTTGGCCTCAAAATTGATGAAGCTCCGAGAAGAACTCCACAAGACCAAGGCACTTCTTTGACAAGCACAAGAGAAGACGGATAGGATCAAGAAGGAATGTGCGCCTCCTGGGCAACCCGCTATCTCGTATCGAGGTGGAAGGCCCTCAGGAGATGTATCTTCCAAGGATGAAGAACCACGCCAACGATGCCGTATGACAGCGAGGGAATTTCGTAAGAATTTTCCCGCACCACTGGCAAAACAACGTCGTGTCCACTCCTCCATTCCCGAACACCCTCATGTGGTAGGGGAGCCCAGACAGATGAAGACAAGGAGGAAGACCCAGAAGAGCTAGAATATGCGACCGAGCATTCCACCACTTAGGCATTATTCGTAACTCGGATATGCCAGCTCGTGACCTTTACGGTAGGATAGGTCGTGTAACCCCTATGCGAAGTCGAGTCCTTGTATGGTTCATATGAAGCCATCTAGTGTTTGTTTTTGTTGTGTTTGGATGTAAGTCGTATCCTCCCTTCGGGAACGTGTAAACGACTACATCACCCATTTGGATATAATGAATGTGTTTGGCCTTTTGGCCCTTGCATGAAAACAATTAGTGTCACACCCACCCCCTTACTAGGCACCCATCTTTATTGATTTTCCTCTTCATTCCAAATCATAAGACCTTGACCGCTTTAAAAGGATGCCTGTTGTAACTCATACTGGTACCTTTACCCAGCAGCCCGAAGCCGGAGCATCCGCCCAAGCAGAGGCCAGCCAAGACCAAACCCACGACCAAGCTCCACCACCACCTCCCCCGATTATGGACATGGCTCAAATTCTCCAAGCCTTCCGAGAGGAACGCCAAGCCAACACCGCAGCCCTCCAGATGATTGCTCAAGCTGTCACCAGCAACCGCTAGCCGGCGGGGAATGGCAATGGACGTTCCACGTTGGCGGAGTTCAAGAAGCATGCACCGCCATCCTTCATCGAGACTGTTGAACCCCTGGATGCAGACGACTGGGTCCGCACCATTGAGGTCTTGCTGGAACTAGTCGGCTGGACCGAAGACCACGAGAAGGTGGCTTATGCTGCCCACTGCCTCGGGGGGACTGCTAGAGCTTGGTGGGATGGATTCAAGGTCATGCATGCTGGGCAAGATATCACTTGGAATAACTTCAAGGCAGAATTCCGCAAGGCCCATATTCCTTCCGGAATCATGGCTATCAAGAAGCGTGAGTTTCGAGCCCTGAAGCAAGGAAGTGGTACTGTCAAGGAGTACATGCAGAAGTTCAGTGTTCTGTCAAGGTATTCCCCTGAGGATGTTAGCACGGATGCTGCAAAAAGGGAGTGCTTCATGGAAGGCCTCAATCAGACTCTGCAGTACTCGCTTGTCGTGTGTGACTGCCCAACCTTTCCTGACCTGGTGAACAAAGCACTCATGCTTGAAGACAAGCGGCGTGCTCTGGAAGACAGTCGCAAGCGCAAGATGGTCAGCAAGGGAAGTTCCAGTAACCAGAAGTCTCGCCCGTGGCAGCCAGCCCCGGTCAAGCCAACCTATCAGCAGCCAAGAGCTCCTGCACCTCGCACCAACTATCAGCCTCAGCAGTATGCCAACCCAAGGCCAGCATTCAACCCCAATAAAAGTGGTGGCAACAAGATCAATAACCCAAACCAAGTCACTTGCTTTGGATTTGGCCAGTTAGGACATATCTCAAGGGTGTGCCCCAACAAGAAGCCCGATGCCCCGCGCCCCAATGCGCAGAACCCATGACAAGGCTGCGGGATGCCGCGAAGGAACCAAGCCCAACAATGGAAAGAGGCGTGTGAATCACGTCACTTCAGAAGAAGCCCAGGAAGACCCAGACATCGTGCTGGGTACGTTCCTTGTCAACTCTGCACCTGCACCTCTCTTGTTTGATTCTGGAGCCACGCATTCATTTTTCACTCAAAGATTTGCATTAAAAAGTGGCATGACCCCTACACCCTTGAATAACCCCATGGTGGTACAAACCCCCGGAGCAGAGATGAGAGCCAAGATAGGCTATAAGGGAGTCGGTATCATCATTAATGGGGTAGATTTCCTAGCAGACCTTATCACCTTAAGATCGCAAGGCTTGGATGCGATCTTAGGGATGGATTGGCTCAGCAAGCACCAAGGCTTATTAGACTGTGCCAACCGGATTGTCACTGTGACCAATGACCAAGGAGTCGAAGTTAAGTTTGCCTCCAACTCCTCTTCTGCTCAAACCGCTCAAGTCAACTGTCTATCTGAAGTTGGACTAGAGCAAGTGCCAGTAGTATGCGAGTATCCCGATGTCTTTCCAAATGAGCTACCGGGAATGCCTCCTGACTGTGACATTGAGTTCGTCATCGAGCTCATGCCCGGGGCAGGACCCATCTATAAGAAGCCTTATAGGATGGGGACAGAAGAATTAGCCGAGTTGAAGAAGCAACTGGAAGAGCAGTTGAGGAAGGGATTTATCCTCCCTAGTGCCTCCCCTTGGGGATCACCTGTTATGTTTGTGGCAAAAAGGGACGGTACCATACGCTTATGCATTGACTACCATTCCCTCAATGAAGTTACAATCAAGAACAAGTATCCACTTCCCAAGAATGAAGATCTGTTTGATCAACTCAGCGGAGCCAAAGTGTTCTCCAAGATCGACCTCAGATCTGGGTACTACCAGCTGAAGATCAGACCCCAAGATATTCTGAAGACGGCATTTGTAACCAGATATGGCCTGTATGAGCGCACGGTCATGTCCTTTGGATTAACCAATGCCCCAACTTACTTCATGTATCTCATGAATAAGGTCTTCATGGAATATTTGGACAAGTTTGATGTTGTCTTCATTGATGACATTCTTGTCTTCTCGAAGACGGAAGAAGAGTACGAGCAACATTTGAGGATGGTCCTAGATAACCTTCAAGAGCACCAATTATACGCCAAATTCAGCAAATGTGAGTTTTGGCTACATAAAGTTGGATTCTTGGGTCATGTTTTGACCAAGGGTTTGTCGGTAGATCCCGCGAAGATCGAAGCTGTGACCCAATGGCAGTCCCCAACAACCGTTAAGGAAGTCAGAAGCTTCCTGGGACTTGCGACCTATTACCGCAAATTCGTGGAAGGATTCTCCAGCATTGCCCGGCCAATGATTCAACTCCTAAAGAAGACAAGAAGTTTGAATGGACGCCAAAATGCGAATAAAGCTTCCAAGAACTCAAGAAGAGATTGACCACTGCCCCTGTTCTGGCAACACCTGACATTCACAAGGAGTTCGTGATATATTGTGATGCCTCTCGAACTGGATTGGGAAGCGTTCTGATGCAAGAAGGGTGAGTCATAGCTTACCTCTCAAGGTAGCTATGACCTCACGAAGAAAACTACGCTACTCACGATCTTGAGTTAGTAGCAGTGGTTCATGCCTTGAAGACATGGCGACATTACCTCCTAGGGAAGCGGTGTGAGATATACACAGACCACAAAAGTCTGAAGTATATTTTGACCCAAAAGGAATTGATCATGAGGCAACAAAGATGGTTGGAACTGATCAAGGATTATGACCTTAGTGTTCAATATCACCCCGGGAAGGCTAACGTGGTAGCCGATGCCTTAAGCAGAAAGGCTTGCTCCCTGAATACCACAATTAAAGGAAGGCAGCCAGCCCTGTTTGAAGAGCTGGAACAGTTTCGCTTGGAATTGGTTACCCATGGATTTCTAGACCATCTAGAAGTCAAACCAACCCTGATGGACGAAGTCAAGGAAGCACAAAATGGGCACGCAAGCATTGAAGGCATCAAGAAGAAGATGAAGCTAGGCAAGGCCCCGGGATTCTCCGAGGACGAGCACGAGATTGTTTGGTACAAAGGCCACATCTGCATAGCAAACAAGATGGAGCTGAAGAATTGGATCCTCCAAGAAGCCCACGACACTCTGTATTCCATCCACCGCGAAGGAACCAAGATGTATCAAGACGTGAAGGAAGATTTTGGTGGCACGGGATGAAAAGAGAGATTGCCACCTATGTTGCAAAGTGTGATGTATGCCAAAGGGTCAAGGCTGAGTATCAGCGACCTGCTGGATTGCTCCAACCACTTAAGGTTCCCGAGTGGAAATGGGATAAAGTCGGAATGGATTTCATCACTAGACTACCTAGGTCAAATAAGGGGTTATGACTCCATCTAGGTCATAGTCAACCATTTGACCAAAGTAGCTCCTTTCATTCCTGTCAAGACTACCTATGATGGCAACTAGCTGGCAACTCTATATATCGACAAAATCATAAGCCTTCATGGTGTTCCTAAGGAGATTGTGTCAGATCGAGGAACCCACTTTACCTCAATGTTCTAGAAGAAGTTCCAAGAGGCCCTCGGAACCAAGTTGTCTTTCAGCACGGCTTTCCACCCGCAGACCGGAGGTCAAACAGAGCGAGTGAATCAAATACTCGAAGACATGCTCCGAGCCTCTGTCTTGGTATATGGAGCCAAGTGGGAAGATTGCCTCCCTTTTGCCGAGTTCTCCTACAACAACAGTTATCAGGCAAGCCTTCAGATGGCACCATTTGAGATGTTGTACGGACGCAAGTGTCGCACACCCCTCAATTGGTCAGAGACCGGAGAAGGACTAGTATTTGGACCAGATATTCTCCACGAAGTAGAAGAACAAGTGCAGCTAGTCAATGAGTGTTTGAAGACCGCCAAATCAAGAAATAAGAGCTATGCCGACACTTGACGCCGACAAGTAAACTTCCAACTCGGAGACCATGTGTATGTGCGGGTAACTCCTATTAAGGGAACCAAGTGTTTCCACGTTAAGGGGAAGCTCGCACCAAGGTTTATTGGCCCCTTTGAGATCATTGCACGACGAGGAGAAGTGGCTTACCAGTTGGAACTATCACCTGAACTATCTGATGTGCACACCGTATTCCACGTGTCACAACTACAGAAGTGTCTCCAAGTTCCGCACAACCTTGATCTCTACAAGGATGTCGATCACCAAGCTATTGGCCTTCAACCTAATTTGACCTACCGCGAGAGGCCCATTTGCATTTTGGATGAAGCAGAACGACGTACATGAAGCCGCACCAACAAAAACTTTTTGCATCATTTGGCTTTTATTTGGAGTTGAATTTTTCTCTCTGATTTCAAGTGCTCTTTAAAAGTCAACATAGCCTCACCTTCTATACTTCATCTCCTTGCCCCAAACTTCTGCCCAATGATCATACCATGTGTATAGAACAGTATAATATATTCTTACAAAAATATTTTGGCCAAATAGTATTTTGTAAAATTAGTTTTCCAAAAACCCCTGAATTGAGGTTTGCACTGCAAGTACTTGATTTAGGGTGATAAAAATCTTTGAAAAGGTATGTTTGAATCCTATTAGGTATAGGACTCCCATAAACCACAAAAGTATAATTTTAAAAGTTATTTTTCTATTTTATTTAAAGGCTTTTTATTTAGGCCAGAAATGGTCTTTAATAAGTAAAAATTATTTTAATGTTTGTGAAAAATCAGGGAGACTCCTAGGACATATATTGTCCATATATAAGAGTTTCAACACATGGTCATGGTCAAAATATTGGGCCAATCCCTCAGAAACCCTTTTTGGACATTTCAAGCTTTTGAAATCTTTACAAAGAAAATATTTTCTGAAAATTCCAGGAAAATTCTATCATGTCAAATATGACATATTTAGTGATACTGCCAAGCCTCGTGCATTGGACAACAAGAAAACATCATCAAATCCCCTTAAAACCATTTCTGTCCATTTTGAAGTTTGAGCAACTTTACATTGGCAAACTTGTCCAAATGCTCTCAAACTTGGTGCACATGCTACAATGGTCTAATTATGCATCTAGACCAAATGTCACACGTTTTGGAGAAGGATAACTTGATCAAAGTGCCCGAAAACCATTTCTGTTCAGATTCAAATTTGAACAAGTTTACATTACCAACATTTTACTTGTGACCCCAAATTTGGTGGACAGGCCCACAACCCCAAATGATGACACTACACCAAGTGGTGCATCAAGAAGGGATGGTTTGCATGGCTAAATCTTGGAAAAGCCATTTCTGTTGATTTCTAGGATTTACCAAAGTTACATTGGCAACTTTCTTCAAATGGTCTCAAACTTGGTGGAACACCCTATTTCTACATGTCATTTCATCCTGTTAAGTCTCATGTCAATTATACTTCATTTACTTGCCCAAACTAACATCAAACACCTTCTGCTAATTTACCGAAACCTCTTTTTTGATCCCGTCCACTATTCCCCCTTGCCTTAAGTTTTTACCACAACTATTCCTAGTCACCTTCTACCTCCAGGAACTCCCTCTCCTCCTCTGCTGAATGATTGAGGGGGGTATAACCCGATTTTACTCTACTGGACAGCCCTACTCTCACTATCCCTCTACTTCTCTCCTCTCTCAATTGATCACCAGGGCATCCAAGGCCAATTCCCCTTTGTTTACACCTCCCAGAACCGCCCAGACACAAGTGGCCGTGCCCTGCAAGGCAAAGGCGTGCCCTGGCATGCAATTAGTGTGCTCCAGAGCGCGCTACAGTGCACACGAGCACTATAGCCACCCCCAATCCGGAGCATCTGGCCACCTCGGGGCTACCCCTCGCGCCAGCCAAGGCGCCTCGACGGCCGTGACACGCCACGGCCGTGTCCCCCTCCTCCTTCTCCCTCCACTCGCCCCAGCTCGCACGCGCGGTGACCGCCCGAGCGCACTAGTGAGCGCGCTCACACGCGCAGCTCCTCTGGCGCCCTCTGCTCTCTCTCTTCCTTCCCCACTGCCCTAGACTACGCCCACGAGCACCCCAGAGACGCCCCGACGAGCCCCATGACCTACGTCGACCGCAACGAGCTCACCGGCGAACACCTCCTCGGTGGACCGCCGCCCGCCTCTCCACCACTCGCCTCTGGACTCACTCAAACACCCCCTAGCACTCCCAGCTCTCTTCCAGAAGCTCTCGAGCTTGAGATCGAGCTCGAGCTCCACCGCGACGGCTCACCGTCGTCCGCTCGGTACGAGCCGTCCCCGCTTCGTGTGAGCCTTGATCTGGAAGCACACGCACCCACTGACACTTTCCCCTCTCCTTTCCCTCTCTGTTACAGTCGGAAACGGCCGGAACAGCCACCACCCGAATGACGACTCCGTGCTGAGTCCATTCCTGCCCTCCGCTCGCCACGCCGTGCCCTGCATCGTTTCCGGTCAGCTCGCGGGCCATCTGGGCGCGGGTTAGGGATGACAGGCGGGCCCCGCCTGTCAGCCTCCCTTCCCTCTCGCCTCCCCATTCTCCCGTTGGCAGTTGGGCCCCGCCCGTCAGGTTTAAACCTGGCGCGCGCGCCGCTCGGCTCGCCCGGGCCGTAAACCCTCTGGGCCTGTGCACTGAGGCTTTTCTGGCCCAGTTGCACAGTGGCCTTTTTCCTTTTCTTTTCTATGGAATTTTCAAATAAATCCACAGGATAAAATAATTATCCAAATTAATTTATTCCAACTCCTAAAATCTTGTAATATTCCAACCTATTTATTGATGTAACTTTCACACATGTTCCTAAACCTTTTCTGTACTGTTCAAATTAAATTCAAATTTGAACAATAAAACCTCTGTTCAAAAATCCATTCACCCTATTCTGTCACTCGAAATCCAAAACTAAGAATTTTTGCCCTCTTAGTTTTCCTTCTAGTATTTTATAAAAATAGGTTGACATTTTTCTAAGCACTTTGACTTTTCTGTTTTTATTATTGTCTTATTTCTCCGTTATTTTCTTGCGACGATTAGATACCGTGTTTAACGAAGTTGCAGAAGAAGAAGAAGAAGGAGAAGGATTTGAAGACTTTGAAGACCAAGCCAATCCAGGAAAGCAGCCCTTTGACCATGACACCCCTCTTGTTCATCGGTACCCTTTTTTCGATTGCATGATGATGAAACATGACGGTGGTGAACTTGTTGTGAACCACCAAATGATGCATACCCCTTACTCATAACTCTACCTTGTTCATAGATGCAAGAGATTAGCTGTTAATGCATAATGTTGCATGTGTATCATGAACTCTTTGTGGTTACATTCTTTCGAAAACCCCATCGGGTGCCCCTAATGCCCATGGGTGATGTTGAATTAAGGTGACCACTTGAGGAAGAAGTGGTGTACCAAAGAAGGTTTTTGGTGTGTGTAAAATGATGGATTAGATTTCTGTGTGATTACCGACCCAACCAAACATGTGCAACCACTCTACCTCTTTATGGGATGGGGCATTATTGATTACTATGGGGACCCCGACTCATAAGTCGTGATCACCGAATGCACGTGTACAGTGATCCCTGAGATCAATGCTCACTGAACACACAGAAGCTTAATAACAAGAGTCTTACATCCTTACATACCGTGTTACACAAACAGGACCATAATGGACAAGTCTTGAGTATATCATCGCAGCGGAAATCTTCAATGACAACATGGACCCATGCCATCTGCCTTAACCCTACAGGCATTCTGACTGGGAAGCGTCCTAGCTCGCATGCTCGTCACTGGGAAATCTTCATCATAACCTGTTCTCTCATGCCTGGCCAATAAAATAACCAGTGGCAAGCCAATGAGTACATTGAATGTACTCGCAAGCAACCCAAGTGTGATGACAGAATAATTATGCAAGGCTCTACTTCTAAGTTGGCAGTTTTGCGGAAAGCTAGTTTTTCATATGCAAGTATGATCAATATATAACATGGATATGCACGTGTCTATAACAAGTATCAGGAGGTCACAGACATCATTATCGAGAAAGAGTTTTAATCAACTCATGCTCAAGTTCATTGTGACTTTCTCACAATCACATCAACAATATCTCTGAATCGTGTTGTTTCCCAGAAACTTATGGACATAGTCTAAGTAGCACCACCCAACTGTCCTTGACCGCGGACACGGCTATTCGAATAGTTTGACACTCTGCAGAGGTTGCACACTTTACCCACAAGATCCGGGGAACTTCCGTGTCATCCACGACCCGCGATACCTCAAGTACCCGGGGTAAGCACCCGATCACTATCTTTCCCTAGACGACACTAATATGTAGTCCACTCGATTGGTAACAGCCCCGTGCCCCACATTTCACATCTCAAGATTCTTGGAGCCTCGCTCCCATATTCATCACATACCACAAGCACGGGGTACCAACGGTGTGTCCGGTGCCCTGTAAAGACAGTCATGGCCGCCTATCCAAGCACGACCCCGTCCCGAGAGTGACCTCATGTCACCCCCGTCACTAGTAATGCGGGCACCATGCTAGTATCGACCTAGGTAATCAATAATGCCCTTTCCCATATAAGGGTAGAGTGGTTGCGCATGTTTGGTTGGGACGGTAGTCACACATAAATCTAATCCATCTCTGTAAACAACACTTCCGTCAAGCCTCGGCACACTACTTCTTAACCAAGTAGTGGCACCCACTGGGTCATTTGCAAGTATGTCAGACCACACTTGTTTCACTCAATGCATAACCCCGACCCATTTTGTGTAGCCAACTACTATAGCATACATCTATCAATTCCCACCCACATAACCCTCATAGGAAGGTAGGGTCATGTTTGATGCAAGTTTCAACAGTAATGTAACTGGGGTAGCAACCAAAGTGGTTTCCACCTCAACATGATTCCGATGCATTGAATAATAAGGTGCTATGAGACATGCATAAAAAGGTTTCTTGAACATGGTCAAAGGGCTGCTTGCCTGATTCTTCCGAGTCTTCAAATCTTCTGGTCCATCTCCGAATACTCCGTTTATTACGTCAACTAACGATGGAAACAATCATAATAAGCAACACAACAAAAAATAAAAGTGCTCTAAAAATAGGAGCTGGACTTTTCTAGGATACCTCTGGTCATATTAAAAATAACCAAGGTGGTTTCATAGGTGTTGGATCAATAGGTAGTTTGGAACATTTCAGTGTGATGGAACCAAGGGTTTATGGATTTGGAAGAAGTATATAGAAATTTTTCCTTCAATGATGAGCAAAGGTACCCATCATCAAGTCATGATTTTAGAAGCATTTAGGAGTTGGTTTCACTGGATTTGGATTTGAAATGAATTTCCTAGGATTTTGCAAAGCTGATAAATATTAAGAAATGGCTCAATATTTGGTGGGGTACATAAAGTATTAATAAAAATGTTCCAAAACTAAGTTTGGATATGACAAGCATCTAAGAATTTGAACCACTGCATTTGGATAAAAAATGAGCTCTCTGTGATTTTCTAAAGTTCATCACAGAAACTGAAATATGGGTATTTGATAAATATTTGTGTCGGAAAAGTCTTTGGAATACTGTGCATGTTGCACCATGTGAAAGAGCATGATTTATGGAGCCATAGGAAATTTGAATCATGCAATTTGGAGTTCATTTGAATATTTGGGAGATATTTGAAGTTTACTGGAAACAGAAAATAAAAGGAAAGAGGGGGGTTATACCCTTTACTGCGCGCCGGCGAGGGATAGATGATGGGCCGGCCCAGCTGCACGGCCGTGCGGGCGGAGGCGGTGGCGCCGAAGGCGTCATCTCCGAAGGGCGTTTTCGCTTGGGAAACACGGTTCCCGCCCGGCCCGTCTCCACTTAAAGTGCGGGCCCTACTGGCCGGGTCGCTGCCAGGTAGCCCCCCCCCCCCGCAGGGTCTTCTTCCTCCTCCTGCTCCCGCAACAGAGGGGAGGGGAGGGGAGGGCCGCGTGACGCCGGCGCCCGTCCCCGGCGGCACAGGCCACCTCCGGCCAGGGCGCGGCCACCGGAGGGGCCCCCAGGGTACGGCGCGTCGCGGAGGTCCCTTGGGCGGCAGGGGAGGGGCCGGAGCACCTCCTGCACCGACCATGGCGGCGGCCCTGTCGGGATATGGTGGAGCGGGCACCACGGGGCACGGGAAGGGGCGGCGAGGGGACGGGGAGCTTCGCACTCCAGTGGTCGTTCCCCTCCTGGTGGTCAGCAGAGAAGGAGGAGGCCACAAGGAGCCAATTTGGGAGGAGACCGGCGGCGGCTCGATGGCCATGGAGGGGCAAAGAGAGCACTAGGGGAAGAGGGGGCATGTCTAGGAGATGCACGGGAGAGAGGAGGGTCCAGAAGAGGCAAAGGGCGCTCGGGGGGAGGCTTCTTATAGGGGCAGCCGCGGTGCACCGTGAGCGACGTCCATGGACGCGCTCGGGCGTGCTCGTGGAGAGAGGAGGAGGGCCGGGGAGGATAAGGCCGACCGTCCTGCAGGTCTTTGACGTCGAGGGCACCTCGGGAGACACGGTCGCTCTGCCCAAGGCCGCCTGGAAGCCTCGGGAGGGCCGAGCTACAGTGCCTCGGTGCACTGTAGCGTGCTCCAGAGCGTGCCTTTGGCCGGCATGCTTATGTCTTTGCTTCCAGGCCGTGTCCCCCAGTGTCCAGTAGTGCTAGGGAGTAGTAAACAATGGGGAGGCAGTCTTGGATGCTCTGGGGAGCCTCTGGAATGAAGAGAGAGGTGAAGAAGAGGGTGAAAACTGCTGTCCAGCAGTAGGAATTGGGGTTTTACCCCCTCCAATGATTGAGCTGAGGCCATAGAGAAGTTACTGGGGGTAGAGGATGATCAGGGGAAGCTGTGGAAGAAATTGGGGGTAAAGGGAAATAGTAAAAGGGGTCCAACCACTGGTTTTGGCAAACTTGCAGAAGGTGTTTGATCAAGTGTTGGGGAGGCAAATGACTTCCAATTGGCATGGGACTTAACAGGATCAAATGTCACATATAATTAGGCCCCTACACCAAATTTGAGCTCATTTGGGCAAAGTGGCCAATGTAACTTTGGTGAACCCTAGAAATCAACAGAAATGGTTTCACCATGTTTGAGTTGAGCAATTCATCTCCCCTTGATGGACCACTTGGTGTAGCATCATCATTTGGGGTTATGATCATGCCCACAAAGTTTGAGGCTCCAGATAAAAAGTTGACAATGTAAAGTTGTTCAAATTTGAATTTGAACAGAAGTGGTTTTGGGGTGATCTGATCAAGTTATGCTCCTCCAAAACTTGTGCCATTTGGCACGGATGCATGATTACATCATTTTAGCATGTTCACCAAGTTTGAGAGCATTTGGACAAGTTTGGCAATGTAGAGTTGCTCAAACTTCAAATATGGACAGAATGGTTTTGAGGGGATTAGATGATGTTTCCTTGATCTTCAAGGCATGAGGCTTTGCAAGATCATCAAATATGTCATATATGACATGATAGAATTTCCCTGAAATTTTTGGAGAATATTTCCTTTGTAAATATTTCAAAAGCTTGAAATATCCAGAAAGGGTTTTGGAAGGATTTTCCCAATATTTTGAACATGACCATGTATTGAAACTCTTATATATGGACAATATATGTCCTAGGAGTTTCCCTGAATTTTGGCAAATATTTTTGAAATGATTAAATAATTTTTCCCTATTAAAGACCATTTCTGGCCTTAAGAAAAAGCTTTTAAATAAAATATAAAAATAACTTTGAAAATTATACTTTTGTGGTTTCTGGGAGTCCTATACCTAATAGGATTCAAATATACTTTTTGAAAGATTTTTCACACCCTAAGTAAGGTACTTGCAGTGCAAACCTCAATTCAGGGGTTTTTGGAAAAACTTATTTTAGAAAATACTATTTGGCCAAAATATTTTTATAAGAAAATTCTATATTGTTCTATACACATGGCATGATCATTGGGAAAAGGTTTTGGGTCAAGGAGATGAAGTATAAGAGTTGGAGGATTTATTTGATTTTTAGAGCACTAGCAAACAGCAGACAAAAGTCAAATCAATCAAAGTCAAAAACACTCAAAAGTTTTTGCAAATCCACATTTTTAACATGAAAATTAGCTTAAGAAATGTGACATGAAAATCTGGGTGTGACAGACCTACCCCCCTTACAAGAATCTCGTCCCCGAGATTCCCAGACTAGGCGTGGAAAGAAAGGCGGAGTCTTGGATACGGGGTAGTCTCCACTTCTTCTTGTTGGTTCCGGTTCCGAGCAGTGCTCCTTGGAATCCTGAAGTGCTTGATGGTATGGCTTCATGCTTGATGCCTTCCTTGATGGAGGTTGCTGAGGGGTCTCTTGCATAGGTTAGGTTGGGTTAGCTGTCAAAGGCTCGGTGATCGATGTCCTTGCGGGCATCGGGCTAGCTAGGAGGTAAGAAGTACTTCTGGAGTGGGGGGGGGGGCTCGTGGAAGATTTGGTGCACGGAGGGTATCTGGGGAGCCGTCCACTACATGACTTGCAGTGATCTCAAAGGGTCCAATGAACCTTGGTGCGAGCTACCCCTTGACGTGGAAACGCTTGGTTCCCTTCAGAGGAGTTACCCGCAGGTACACGTGGTCCCCGACATGGAAACTCATGTCCCGACGGTGAGTGTCAGCATAGCTCTTTTGCCTTGACTTGGCTGCCTTCAAACGTTCTCTAACTAGTTGGACTTGCTCTTCCGCTGCGCGGAGAATATCCGGTCCAAAGACTAGTCCTACTCCAGCCTCTGACCAGACATCAGCGTCCGTACAACACCTCAAATGGTGCCATCTGAAGGCTCGACTGGTAACTGTTGTTATAGGAGAACTCGGCAAAAAGGGAGACAATCCTCCCACTTGGCTCCATATGCCAAGACACAGGCTCGGAGTCATGACTTCGAGAATCTGATTGACTCGCTCAGTCTGACCTCCGGTCTGTGGGTGGAAAGCCGTGCTGAAAGATACTTGGTTCCCAAGGCTTCTTGGAACTTCTTCCAGAACCATGAGGTGAACTGGGTTCCTCGATCTGACACAATCTCCTTGGGAACGCCGTGAAGACTTACGATTCGGTCGATGTAGAGAGCTGCCAGCTGGTTGCCATCATAAGTGGTCTTGACAGGAATGAAATGGGCCATCTTGGTCAAATGATCGACCATGACCCAAACAGAGTCATGTCTCTATCCGACCTTGGTAACCCAGTGACGAAGTCCATTCTGACTTTATCCCACTTCCACTCAGGAACCTTGAGTGGTTGAAGCAATCCGGTGGGTCGCTGATATTCAGCCTTGACCCTTTGGCACACATCACACTTTGCAACATAGGTTGCAATCTCTCTTTCATCCTGCGCCACCAGAATCGTGCCTTCAAGTCTTGATACAACTTGGTGTGAGCATTCCTTTGACACGGAATTGCTCGGTTCCTCCGGGAGGAGTGGTTTGCAGATACGCCTGGTCTTCAACGCGGAAGTTTTCTTCTTGATGACAGTGGTTGGTGTAGATCTCCCTTCTTGACAGGGCGGTCTTCAAATGTCTTCTATCCAGCCGTCCGTCTCTTCTTTGTCTTCGGGCAGACAAGTAGGCCATCAAATAATGATGTTACCCATCTTGTCCAATTACTCCATGAGGTCTAAAGGGTACGCAAGGTAAGCTGGGGTATTGGTGGTGGTCTCGGTTGAGTATTTGCAGAGGCCTTCCTGACTTAGAGCGAAGGCCCGTGGTCAGAATCTGACCAGGTTGTGGCTCGGTGGGGCTTAAGGGTTTCAAGGATTCTAGTGAGTGAGTGAACTTATATCATCTTATCCTTAAGCACAGTTTCTGAGATGCCAGTATCTCTATCTAGTACTCCAAACGGGAAAAGCATCTTCTCGCATAGACCAACTTTAATCACCACTCATTGCCATACATATCCTCATGATTCTCAAGAGACGGTCTCACAAAATTATACTTGTCTATGATCCCCAAATCTATATGTATGTCTACCTCTAAAATCCAAAGGTAGATCATACATGCTGCTGAGCTTAAATTAAACTCCACAATCCAAGCACTCAACCTATTCTTGCAAGGCTCAAGATAATGCATCTCTATTCTAAGGAAACACGTCATATGCCACTCCAAGATTTGTTTCCTTCCTATAGATCAACTCCAATAGCCCGGTCATTACCGTCAATCACCACATAATCCAACAATTCTAAAAATCCGATGTCTACGGTGTTTCGCAAGATCTCAAGTCCCTATAATCCCCAAATACTCGGAAGGACTACGCATAACGATAGTAAGTCCTCCAAATTCCCATCATCCGGGTCAAGTAAACTCCATGATCATGATTATATAGACCCCTAAATCAACTCCGACAAATAATCCAATCTCCTAGGTTATTGTCCACCGAGAAGCATGATATCATAATCAGGATCATAGGCCTAAATCCGATCTTACTCCGAATCATGCAGACATATCCAGCATAATACCGACCAGAATCACCTACATAAATCCAAATCTCATGCCCAACGGGCATTTCTACATACTTCCCCAAAGTCATGATCCCACCAATATGAAAACCTCACAATCCATCAAGGTCTCAGATAATTCCTCGAAGTCACTGATATAAAGCTACCAAGTCATATGTCCAATATCCTCGAACTGGTCTATCTATGGCATCGTCAGTTCTCGTGCTATATTAGGATGAAAATGTGCTCACTCACTATGTCCACTAGTTCCTTTACGAACCCAGTGTTGTGCAAGGTTATAAAGGCTTAACTGGTTCTCTCGCTTTACCATGGGTTAGGCACATGGTTAAGGATTCGTGCTGGAGTGTCTCGTGAAGTCTCAAAGGGTCTAAGAATGGGGTTACTGGTCTGGAGGGTTAAACATAACTCTACGGGGTTGCAATTGATCATGGAGGTTGTAGCAGATGTCTTTAGTGCCAGTTGGCTGCCGAGGTAGAATCCTTGGTGCATCTTGTCTTGCGGGTCTTTAGTTGGGGAGAGAGAGAATAGAGGGAAGAAGCAGCGTAGAGGAGGGAAATGCCTAAAAGGGGGTTCTATAGTGCAGGTGCAACAAACAGGTGCAAAAAGGCCGAAACAGAAGAAACAAGGCAAGGAAGGTGATATAGCCATGCACATGTTGCCTGGGGCAAAAGTGCGACTTATATCAAAACACAAACAAATAAAAGCAAGCAACACACATTCATGGTTCTATTCGAACCATCAAACGGACTCGACTGCGCATAGGGGGTACACGACTCATCCTACCCTAGGGGTTCTCGGACTCAGTATCATGACTTGTGCCTCGTGAAGTCTTCTGAGTTTTCCTCTGGTGTTGCTATGTCCCTTGTAGTTGTTTGATAAATGATCCGGGTTGAGTGTGAAGAATCTTCAACAACTTCTCGCCTGATGAGGTGAGGTGGTGAAGGTGCCTCCTTGTAGCTGGCGTTGACTTGTCTTCTCTTGTCTCTTTAATCATGACGATCCCTTGTGCCTTCTGGGGCGTCGAGGGTACCAGGTAGGCAATCCATATGTAATGACAATAACAAGGCATAATAGAGGTCCAACATGTCGGCTACGTTGATGGAAACATCGACACCAAGAGCGGGGGACGAAGAGAACCGTTTTCCTGCTCACTATAGTGAGGCGGACCAAATGGCAAGGTTCTCATCCACCGGTGGTTGCCGATACAACAACGGTAGTGACAGGATTACTCTATTAGCGATGCATATCATGATTTTGCATAACCTATACCCTGGTCATTTATAGGCCAAAGTTGGACCATCTTGGGGGCTCTTGTCAAGGGTGTCCCCCATCTTCTGGGTCTTCATGTCCTCACTCATCGAGGATGTAATTTCCGTTGGTACCGTCTTGTCGTGGTGTCACCAATCTTGCGTGCAAAAGTGGTGGGTGAGTGTTCGGCAAGGTGCACTCCACGAGGATTACAGAAAATCCAGTGGTCAGCGCATAAAGGTTTTAGCGACCAAGGTTTTGAAGGGGATGAGATCAAGTATAGCCTAGTTTTCGAAAAACTAAGAAGGGAAGAGAAGTATAGATAGTTTTGAAAACTAGTAATAGTTTTGAAAATAGTTTTACCCTAACTAACGACCATGCTAACTAAGGCTTCCTACAGTCAGGATGGCTCTGATACCAGCTCTGTGGGGACCCCGACTCATAAGTCGTGATCACCGAATGCACGTGTACAGTGATCCCAGAGATCAATGCTCACTGAACACACAGAAGCTGAATAACAAGAGTCTTACATCCTTACATACCGTGTTACACAAATAGGACCATAATGGTCAAGTCTTGAGTATATCATCGCAGCAGAAATCTTCAATGACAACATGGACCCATGCCATCTGCCTTAACCCTACAGGCATTCTGACTGGGAAGCGTCCTAGCTCGCATGCTCGTCACCAGGAAATCTTCATCATAACCTGTTCTCTCATGCCTGGCCAATAAAATAACCAGTGGCAAGCCAATGAGTACATTGAATGTACTCGCAAGCAACCAAAGTGTGATGACAGAATAATTATGCAAGGCTCTACTTCTAAGTTGGCAGTTTTGCGGAAAGCTAGTTTTTCATATGCAAGTATGATCAATATATAACATGGATATGCATGTGTCTGTAACAAGTATCAGGAGGTCACAGACATCATTATCGAGAAAGAGTTGTAATCAACTCATGCTCAAGTTCATTGTGACTTTCTCACAATCACATCAACAATATCTCTGAATCGTGTTGTTTCCCAGAAACTTATGGACATAGTCTAAGTAGCACCACCCAACTGTCCTTGACCGCGGACACGGCTATTCGAATAGTTTGACACTCTGCAGAGGTTGCACACTTTACCCACAAGATCCGGGGAACTTCCGTGTCATCCACGACCCGCGATACCTCAAGTACCCGGGGTAAGCACCCGATCACTATCTTTCCCTAGATGACACTAATATGGAGTCCACTCGATTGGTAACAGCCCCGTGCCCCACATTTCACATCTCAAGATTCTTGGAGCCTCGCTCCCATATTCATCACATACCACAAGCACGGGGTACCAACGGTGTGTCCGGTGCCCTGTAAAGACAGTCATGGCCGCCTATCCAAGCATGACCCCGTCCCGAGAGTGACCTCATGTCACCCCCGTCACTAGTAATGCGGGCACCATGCTAGTATCGACCTAGGTAATCAATAATGCCCTTTCCCATATAAGGGTAGAGTGGTTGCGCATGTTTGGTTGGGACGGTAGTCACACATAAATCTAATCCATCTCTGTAAACAACACTTCCGTCAAGCCTCGACACACTACTTCTTAACCAAGTAGTGGCACCCACTGGGTCATTTACAAGTATGGCAGACCACACTTGTTTCACTCAATGCATAACCCCGACCCATTTTGGGTAGCCAACTACTATAGCATACATCTATCAATTCCCACCCACATAACCCTCATAGGAAGGTAGGGTCATGTTTGATGCAAGTTTCAACAGCAAAGTAACTGGGGTAGCAACCAAAGTGGTTTCCACCTCAACATGATTCCGATGCATTGAATAATAAGGTGCTATGAGACATGCATAAAAAGGTTTCTTGAACATGGTCAAAGGGCTGCTTGCCTTATTCTTCCGAGTCTTCAAATCTTCTGGTCCATCTCCGAATACTCCGTTTATTACATCAACTAACGATGGAAACAATCATAATAAGCAACAAAAAAAATAAAAGTGCTCTAAAAATAGGAGTTGGACTTTTCTAGGATACCTTTGGTCATATTAAAAATAACCAAGGTGGTTTCATATGTGTTGGATCAATAGGTAGTTTGGAACATTTCAGTGTGATGGAACCAAGGGTTTATGGATTTGGAAGAAGTATACAGAAATATTTCCTTCAATGATGAGCAAAGGTACCCATCATCAAGTCATGATTTTAGAAGCATTTAGGAGTTGGTTTCACTGTATTTGGATTTGAAATGAATTTTCTAGGATTTTGCAAAGCTGATAAATATGAAGAAATGGTTCAATATTTGGTGGGGTACAGAAAGTATTAATAAAAATGTTCCAAAACTAAGTTTGGATATGACAAGCATCTAGGAATTTGAACCACTGCATTTGGATCAAAAATGAGCTCTCTGTGATTTTCTAAAGTTCATCACAGAAAATGAAATATGGGTATTTGATAAATATTAGTGTAGGAAAAGTCTTTGGAACACTGTGCATGTTGCACCATGTGATAGAGCATGATTTATGGAGCCATAGGAAATTTGAATCATGCAATTTGGAGTTCATTTGAATATTTGGGAGATATTTGAAGTTTACTGGAAACAGAAAATAAAAGGAAAGAGGGGGGTTATACCCTTTACTGCGCGCCGGCGAGGGATGGATGATGGGTCGGCCCAGTTGCACGGCCGTGCGGGCGGAGGCGGTGACGCCGAAGGCGTCATCTCCGAAGGGCGTTTTCGCCTAGGAAACACGGTTCCCGCCCGGCCCGTCTCCACTTAAAGTGTGGGCCCTGCTGGCCGGGTCGCTGCCAGGTAGCCCCCCCCCCGCAGGGTCTTCTTCCTCCTCCCGCTCCCGCAACAGAGGGGAGGGGAGGCTCGGGCCGCGCAACGCCGGCGCCCGTCCCCGGTGGCACAGGCTACCTCCGGCCAGGGCGCGGCCACCGGAGGGGCCCCAAGGGTACGGCGCGTCGCGGAGGTCCCTTGGGCGGCAGGGGAGGGGCCGGAGCACCTCCTGCACCGACCATGGCGGCGGCCCCGTCGGGTGATGGTGGAGCGGGCACCACGGGGCACGGGAAGGGGCGGCGAGGGGACGGGGAACTTCGCACTCCAGTGGTCGTTCCCCTCCTAGTAGTCAGCAGAGAAGGAGGAGGCCACAAGGAGCCAATTTGGGAGGAGACCGGCGGCGGCTCGACGGCCATGGAGGGGCAAAGAGAGCACTAGGGGAAGAGGGGGCATGTCTAGGAGATGCACGGGAGAGAGGAGGGTCCTGCAGAGGCAAAGGGCGCTCGGGGGGAGGCTTCTTATAGGGGCAGCCGCGGTGCACCGTGAGCGACGTCCATGGACGCGCTCGGGCGTGCTCGTGGAGAGAGGAGGAGGGCCGGGGAGGATAAGGCCGACCGTCCTGCAGGTCGTGGACGTCGAGGGCACCTCGGGAGACATGGTCGCTCTACCCAAGGCCGCCTGGAAGCCTCGGGAGGGCCGAGCTACAGTGCCTCGGTGCACTATAGCGTGCTCCAGAGCGTGCCTTTGGCCGGCATGCTTATGTCTTTGCTTCCAGGCCGTGTCCCCCAGTGTCCAGTAGTGCTAGGGAGTAGTAAACAATGGGGAGGCAGTCTTGGATGCTCTGGGGAGCCTCTGGAATGAAGAGAGAGGTGAAGAAGAGGGTGAAAACTGTTGTCCAGCAGTAGGAATTGGGGTTTTACCCCCTCCAATGATTGAGCTGAGGCCATAGAGAAGTTACTGGGGGTAGAGGATGATCAGGGGAAGCTGTGGTAGAAATTTGGGGTAAAGGGAAATAGTAAAAGGGGTCCAACCACTGGTTTTGGCAAACTTGGAGAAGGTGTTTGATCAGGTGTTGGGGAGGCAAATGACTTCCAATTGGCATGGGACTTAACAGGATCAAATGCCACATATAATTAGGCCCCTACACCAAATTTGAGCTCATTTGGGCAAAGTGGCCAATGTAACTTTGGTGAACCCTAGAAATCAACAGAAATGGTTTCACCATGTTTGAGTTGAGCTATTCATCTCCCCTTGATGCACCACTTGGTGTAGCATCATCATTTGGGGTTATGATCATGCCCACAAAGTTTGAGGCTCCAGATAAAAAGTTGACAATGTAAAGTTGTTCAAATTTGAATTTGAACAGAAGTGGTTTTGGGGTGATCTGATCAAGTTATGCTCCTCCAAAACTTGTGCCATTTGGCATGGATGCATGATTACATCATTTTAGCATGTTCACCAAGTTTGAGAGCATTTGGACAAGTTTGGGAATGTAGAGTTGCTCAAACTTCAAAAATGGACAGAATGGTTTTGTGGGGATTAGATGATGTTTCCTTGATATTCAAGGCATGAGGCTTTGCAAGATCATCAAGTATGTCATATATGACATGATAGTATTTCCCTGGAATTTTTGGTGAATATTTCCTTTGTAGATATTTCTAAAGCTTGAAATATCCAGAAAGGGTTTTGGAAGGATTTGCCCAATTTTTTGAACATGACCATGTGTTGAAACTCTTATATATGAACAATATATGTCCTAGGAGTTTCCCTGAATTTTGGCAAATATTTTTGAAATGATTAAATAATTTTTCCCTATTAAAGACCATTTCTGTCCTTGAGGAAAAGCTTTTAAATAAAATATAAAAATAACTTTTAAAATTATACTTTTGTGGTTTCTGGGAGTCCTATACCTAATAGGATTCAAATATACTTTTTGAAAGATTTTTCACACCCTAAATAAGGTACTGGCAGTGCAAACCTCAATTCAGGGGTTTTTGGAAAAACTAATTTTAGAAAATACTATTTGGCCAAAATATTTTTATAAGAAAATTCTATATTGTTCTATACACATGGCATGATCATTGGGAAAAGGTTTTGGGTCAAGGATATGAAGTATAAGAGTTGGAGGATTTATTTGATTTTTAGAGCACTAGCAAACAGCAGACAAAAGTCAAATCAATCAAAGTCAAAAACACTCAAAAGTTTTTGCAAATCCACATTTTTAACATGAAAATTAGCTTAAGCAATGTGACATGAAAATCAGGGTGTAACAATTAATTAGGCTGATACTAGCATGGTGCCAACATTACTAGTGACGGGTGTGACTTGAGGTCACTCTCGGGACGGGGTCGTGCTGGGATAGGCGGCCATGACTGTTTTCACAGGGCACCGGACACACCGTTGGTCCCTTCGTGTATGCGCCAAGGGCTGTGCACCAACGAGTGGAACCTATGTTAGTATCGTCTGGGGAAAGGTAATGATCGGGTGCTTCCCCCGAGTAGTTGAGGTACTGCGGGATCTTGGATGACACGAAAGCTTCCCGGATCTTGTGGGTAAAGTGCGCAATCTCTGCAGAGTGTTAAACTATTCGAATAGTCCTGTCCACGGTCATGGATAGTTGGGAGGTGCTACTTAAAATATGTCCAGAATTTTACAATCTTGGTGAATGTGTGTGGGTAGAGAAATATTTGAGTCAAGGTGTTGACTTGATGTATTAAATGAGCTAGTAATGACTCGAACTCTATTTATGTTGATATCTGTAACCTGTCCTCGAGGTTACCCAAGTATAATGATGCTTATCTCACAAAATGGTAGAATATCTTATCTAGCTTGGAGCTAGGTTGCTTATTTGTTGAACAACTTGCATCGTTACCTGGAACCGCATCATGGGTTGCTTGCGAGGACATTCAAAGTACTCATTGGCTTACCACTGGTTATTTAATTGGTCAGGCATGGAGGAGAAGGAATTTGAAGAAGAGTTCTTTGGAGACGAACATGCAAACTAGGATGCTTTCCCAGTCAGAATGCCTGTAGGGTTAAGGCAGATGGCATGGGTTCTACTTATCTACGAAGACTTCCACTATTCGAGTTTAATTGCTGTCCAACCCTTGAGGCTTTATCTATGTAAGACTTGACCATAACAGTTATAATTTGTGTAAGACTCTTGTTATTCAGCTTTTGTGTGTTCATTGAGCATTGATCTTTGGGATCATAGTACACGTGCATTCGGTGATCTCGACTCACAAGTCGGGGTCGCCGCAGCGGAGTGGCAGACTTAAAAAGGCAGGATAACCCGGGGTCTTAGGTGAATACACCTGGCTTTGAAGCCTGGCTTTTAAGCCTATTACAAGGGTCATAAAAAATCTTGTCCATTAGACAAAGAGCCCCCAGGTAATATTTTGTAAAGGCATACAAGCTGAATCAAGAGGGTAATCAAGGCTATGCTCATGAAGCAGGTCGCCCCCAAATTATATCAAAGCAGGTTACCTATGTTTGGGTTGTGCTTTGCAACAGACTCTCTTTTGTCCCTTTACCCTGGGTAGCGAGCTCCCAAGTGTTTTTGTAATCATGGCATATAAGACGGATCAAAGGGGTGGTTATAGCTATGCTCATTGAGCAGGAAGCCACCAAGTAATCATGACAATAAAGACTCATTATTCTCAGAAGTGAAATGACAAAGGCCCTGAATTATCAGGGATGCCAGCTTTTATTATATTTGTCATAATATATACATTGTCATAATATGTACATCACAAGAGCTAGTGGCTCAGGTGTAATAAGGCCGAAGATGAGCAATATTCCAGGGCCGGCGGGTCTCCTCCTCCAACGTGCGTGAGTCCTTGTGGTCTCAAACATCAATAAGGTAGTATGACCTGTTGTTTAGATCCTTGCTGACCGCAAAGGGTCCTTCCCAAGGTGGGGATAGCTTGTGCATATTAGTTTGATCCTGGATAAGTCGAAGCACCAGGTCACCTTCTTGAAAAGTTCTGGTCTTAACCCGGTGGCTGTGAAACGGCGCAGATCTTGCTGGTAAATTGCCCAACGAGCCGCCGCAAGGTGAAGCTCCTCATCTAACAGGTCAAGTGCATCCTGACGCACTTCTTCATTGTCAGCTTCAACATAAGCCGCCAATCGGGGCGAGTCGTGACGGATGTCACTAAGGAGAACTGCCTCTGCTCCGTAAACCATCAAGAACGGCGTGTAACCTGTAGATCGGTTAGGTGTGGTGTTGATACTCCATAACACTGAGGGCATCTCCTCCACCCAACAATCTAGCGTCTTTGGTAAAGGGACCAAAAGCCGGGGCTTGATGCCTCTCAAAATTTCTTGATTGGCTCTTTCGGCTTGACCATTAGACTGAGGGTGGGCGACTGACGACACATCAAGTGGAATATGCTCACGTTGAAAAAATTCGTTCATAGAACCCTTAGAAAGATTAGTGCCATTATTGGTTATAATGTTGTGGGGAAAGCCAAAACGAAATATAACCTTTTTGATAAACTAAACCCCTGTCACTTCATCACACTTACTGACCGGCTCTGCTTCTACCCACTTTGTAAATTTTTCAACTGCCACTAAAAGGTGAGTCTTCTTATCCTTGGACTTTTTGAAAGGCCCAAATATATCAAGCCCCCAGAACGCAAACGGCCAAGTAATTCGAATCATCCTCAATTCTTGAGCCGACACATGAATTCGTCGTGAGAACTTCTGAGAACCATCACATTTACTGACCAAATACTCTACATCAGCATGAGCCATGAGCCAATAAAATTCATGACGAAAAGCCTTAGCCACAAGAGACTTAGAGCCGGCATGATGACTGCAATCTCCATCATGAATTTCATGTAGAATTTCACGACCCTCCATCGGAGAAACACAGCGTCGAAATGCCCCTAAAACACTGCAATGGTGCAATTCTCCATTGACAATTGTCATTGACTTAGACCGCTAGGTTATCTGCCTGGCTAAAGTTTCATCTTCAGGTAACTCGCCCTGGGTCATGTAAGCCAAATATGAAAATTTCTAATCAGGAATAGCATGAAGAGCCGCCACTAATTGTGCCACCGAGTCAGGAATAGCAAGATCTTCTTCTGTATGCAACTTAACAAAAGGGTTATGTATAATATCTAGAAAAATGTTAGGGGGCACCGGCTTATGCTGGGTTCCTAACTGGATCAAAGCATCAGCCGCCTCATTTTTTTGCGATCAATATGTTCAACTTGATAACCCTTGAAGTGACCTGCGATAGCATCAACCACTCGACGCTAAGCCGCCATGAGTGGATCCTTAGAATCCCAAGTGCCAGAAACTAGCTGAGCTACCAGATCTGAGTCGCTGAAACACCTCACTCGGCACAAGTTCATCTCCTTAGCCATCTGAAGACCGTGGAGCAAGGCCTCGTACTCGGCCACATTGTTAGTGCAAGGGAACATCAACCGAAGAACATAAGAAAATTTATCACACCGTGGGGAAGTCAAGACAACTCCAGCCACCAAGCCCTCCAATTGGTGGTATCCATCATGGTGAATAGTCCAATATCTGTTATCCTGCTTCACGCATCTGAACCTTCGTCCAATAATTTATGAAATCCACTAGTGCTTGAGACATAATAGCTGTTCGAGGCATATACTTCAAAACATGAGGCCCAAGCTCAATGGCCCACTTGGCTACCCGACCTGTGGCTTCCCTGTTCTGAATAATATTCCCTAAAGGAGCAGAACTAACCATAGTGATAGGATGACCCAGAAAATATTGCTTGAGTTTTTGTCTTGCCATGAACACTCCATACACAAGCTTCTTCAAATGTGGATACCTCTGCTTGGACTCAATAAGCACCTCACTGATGTAGTAAACCGGCCGCTGAACCGGATGTTCCTCGCCTGATTCCTTCCTTTCCACCATGATGGACACACTAACAGCTCGGCTATTTGCAGCCACATATAATAACAAGGGCTCCTTATCAATGGGAGAAGCAATCACCGGCGGCTCAGGCAATTGTTTTTTAAAGGCCTCAAATCCTGCTTAGCAGTATCACTCCAAACAAAGTGATATGTCTTCTTCATCATCTGCTATAGAGGGATAGCCTTCTCACCCGACTGGCTTATGAACCGGCTTAATGCTGCAATAGGACCCGCCAAGCCTTGAATGTCAATGATACACGCCGGCTTAGCCAGAGAGGTGATGGCCTTGATCTTCTCTGGGTTAGCATCAATGCCGCTTTCCGAAACAAGAAAACCCAAAAGCTTGCCTGCTGGCACACCAAAAACACATTTGGCTGGGTTAAGCATCATCTTGTTGACCCGGAGATATTCGAAGGTTTTCTTTAAATAATCTATCAGGGTTTCTTTCTCCCTGGAGTTCACCACAATATCATCCACATAAGCGTGAACATTGCGCCCAATCTGACCATGGAGGCAATTTTGCACACATCGGTGATAAGTTGCCTGTGCACTATTGAGCCCAAAAGCCATTGATAGATAACAGAAGGCTCCAAAAGGAGTGATAAAGGTTGTCTTCTCCTGGTCCTTAACTGCCATTTTGATCTGATGATAACCAGAATAAGCATCAAAAAAACTCAAACACTCACAACCCGCCGTAGCATTGATAATTTGATCAATACGGGGGAGAGCAAAGGGATCAGCCGGACAAGCTTTGTTAAAGTCTGTGTAATCCACGGACATATGCCAAGTGCCATTCTTCTTAAGTACAAGCACCAGGTTAGCCAACCACTCAAGATGAAAGACTTCAACAATGAACCCAACTGCCAAGAGCTGGGCTACTTCTTCACCAATGGCCTTACGCCTCTCTTCATTAAAGCAGCGAAGGAATTGCTTGACTGGCTTAAACTTCAGATCAATATTTAGCGAGTTCTCTCGGTACACCTGTCATATCAGAAGGTTTCCATGCACTTGATAAGTGTGTTTTCCTATTTCTGGTCCAGATTAGCACTGATGCTGAACTGCTTAGATGAGTCGCCAGGAACAAAGTCAACTAGCTTGGTGTCATCTGCCGATTTAAACTTCAATAAAGGGTCATTCTCAATGGTTGGTTTCTTCAAGGACATCATATCTAACGGGTCAATGTTATCCTTGTAAAATTTCAACTTCTCTGTGGCACAAACAGACTCCGCGTAAGCAGCGTCATCTTCTTCACACTCCAAGGCTATCTTGCGACTCCCATGCACTGTTATACTGCCCTTGTGACCCAGCATCTTTAAGCTACAGATAAACGTAACACGGTCGTGCCATGAATTTAGCATAAGCCGGCCGTCCAAACGGAGCATGATACGCGCTCTGGATCTTGACAACTTTAAATGTTAAGGATATTGATGCGACCGGAAAGTATCATAGTAAAGGATATTGATGATGTTGCCTCCATCCATGAGTACTTTAGTGAATTCATATCCTCCTACCAGAGGCTCCACCACCAAAGCCAAGTGACCCGGATTATCAACCCGTGGCGGGTGTTCCTCATGACTCCACATAATGGGCTACTCAGACCATTGCAAGTAACGGGGAATCGCCGGTTCAACGACGTTCACAACCCTTTTTAGAGCTTCTAATCCCGCTTGCATAAAGTTGTGGTAAAGACGTGGTCCTTCCCATTGTTCAACTGCTTTGAATTACTTTGATAACCAGACTGCCACTACTGATTCCCCTGGCTGGACTGTTGATGAAAACCAGCTTAATTGCCTTGATTGCCTTGATTGACTTCCTTGGCCCTGGAAATGAACTAGAACCGCCACCACCATAACCCGGATGATGAGAGCCGGAACCCAAGCCGCCGCCCGGCCCATGATGTTCTTGAAAAGATTGGAATTTTTGTATTCTTACATAATGAAGCAGTCCTTCTAGAGCTGAGTGGATGGCCTTTCCCGTGAACCATGCTTTGGGCAGGGCTGATTTAGCAACTTCTCTAGATTGAAACTTGACCAGCCAAACCGAGGAGGTGGCCTTCCCTTACGACCCTGGCCATTATCCCGCGTGTTGGTATTAGCCACAAATTCCAAATTATTACCAGCCTTGCGCTTAACATTGCCCTCCTGATTCGCCGGGTTATGATGCTGTTGCTTCGCGTTGCCACTCTTCTTTCCCTTTCCCGACTTTTCATCATCGGACTCGGGGTCCTTAGTACCATCAGAGTCGGCATATTTAACCAAAGCCACCATCAGCTCCCCCATATTGCTGCAATGGCACTTGAGCCGCCCGAGCTTCTGTTTAAGAGGCAAAAAACGCAATTCAAGACTATTGTATCGGCATTGATACGATCCGATGAATGCAGGATAGTTGAGACATGGCGCACCCAATGGGTTGTTGACTCGCCCTCTTCTTGGACACAGGCGTCCAAATCACAATTGACATAGGCTGATTGCACGTATCTTTAAAATTCTGGATAAACCAGGCTTTTAAATCAGCCCATGATCTAATGGAGTTGGGAGGCAGCCCTTTCAACCAATTACGGCCCGTCCACTCCAACATCATGGTGAAATATTTAGCACACGCAGCATCACTAACGTCCAATAACTCCATGGGAATCTCATAACTCTCTACCCATGCCCCAGGGTGTAAGTCAGCTGTGTAGTTAGGCACCTTTCAAGGACCGTTGAAATCCTCGGGCAAACGCTCATTAGGCAGAGCTGACACTAAACATGGCACACGCAAGGTTCTAGAGGTCACACTTGTCTCCACAGAAGTGGTTAGGTAAGCCAGAGAATGCTGACAAGCCCCTTGCATAGTGCCAGCTCAGCCTCCCAACGTGCTCTGCCCTGATCCACCAAAGCCAGAGCACCATCACGCGCCGGGTTCTAACCACGAGGCTGGTTACGGCACCTATCACTGGTTGAAACTGATGGCGAGTCAATGTGTCTGCTATAACTCTGACTCGGGCGAGGGGTTGAATGAATCCTCTCATGATTGTAAGAATAAACCGCTTGCTGGGCCACAACCGTCTGAAGCAATTCTCCAGCCCGTCGTATTTCCATGGCCGCTAGTGATTCTCCTTCGACTGGTAGGGCCGCCAGCTGAGTCGCTGCAGCAATCATATTATCCAATGGGTTATAATAATGACCCAGCGGTGTGGGCACATGTTGAGGTGGAGTAATATTCAGGAGGAGCGGCTCCATCGTGCGTGGCTGAGTCGGTGTTCCTGCCCCAAGCGCTTCAATCTGGTTTTTCACGGGCGGGTTGCTGGTTCCTGCTCTATGCGTGTTGAAGAGATTCCTCGCCTCGTAAGACGGAGGTAGACGGCTCTGATGCGCCCTCCTCATGAATTCATTAGCCGTGTTTTGATCCGAGGTGAGACGGAAAGAGTCCGCCTGAATCCTCTGTGCCTGAGCGTTGAAAATAGCCCGCTCCGTAGCCATCCTAGCATTCTCCGCCGCTAGGTCTTCCTTGGCCTTAGCTATCTTGTCCCTTAGCTTCGCCACATCCACCTTATGCTGCTCCTGATTATCCGGGGTTACCTACACCCCCATTAGGTTTGTTAAAGCTTGCAGCAACTCCATCAGAACCTGAGACGGCGGGTGCGTAGAGCCGGCCACGCCAGTTGTCACCGCGGCCGCAGAATTAGAGGCCATAGTAGCGGCAGTTGTAGATGCAAGTGCCGGCTGAGTACCGGCCATGAAGATTGCCACCCGGCTTAGTAAGTCATTGGGGTCTAGAATACTATCGCCATCGGAAATACCCGCAAGCCGACCGTCTTGTAACAGATACAATGAATAGGTTGATCCGGACGACTCACCGTCAGAGTATACGACCGTCTCTCCGCCGGGTAGAGAGTCTTCCTCAAATTCCGCCCCATGGATGTGTCTAACAAAGGTGTGCTTCACAGCAGATCGAACCTGGGCTGGTCGTGCACGCAGAGCCGTCTCAATGATGTCGGTGCAGATGTCTGGCTCAGGGCCCAGTTCACCGATCTTGCCGATGAAAACGTGAATTCCGCTAAAGGGGACCCTGTACCCGTAATCAATTGAGCCGGCCTCGGGACCCCAGCCTGCGTCGTCGATGTAGAGCTTCTCGCGACAACTCTTGGTCATCCAGCCCACAACCTATCGTTTGATCCCTTTGAAGATGCCATTCAAGAATTCGAAACCACCATGCGCAGGCCCCATGGTGGGTGCCAATTGTCGTGGGGTTAACACGGCAGATGTCCTAGAGCAAGGGGTTAGTTGTGGAGCCTTCACGCCGAGGTTTGATGAAAGGGGTTAATCGGGACAAACACACGGAGAGTTTATACTGGTTCGGTCCCTTGTGGTGAAGGTAAAAGCCTAATCCAGTTTGAGGTGGAATTACATAGGTTTTGATTACCAGTGAGCGAATACGCTTGACCTAGCTTTCGATCTCTTCTTTCTTGTCCTAAACCGTTGTCGGGTCATCCCTTTAGATACACGGGTTGACGCCCATCGGTTCATAGAGTCCCGACCGGCTCATACAACATATCCGGCTCAGTGAATAATTATTCCTACCTTACAACACAAGTCATACATACATGGCGGTTTACACCTACGAGCCTTTAAGTTGCCTTTGGGCTTCAGGTCCTTACCAAGCATGCTTCATGAACCACCATCTTCAACATCTTCATGGGCTGTCTTGGTAACCCGCCAGCGGCTTAACCCGACCCCTTCTGGCCGGGTTATATCTACTATCCCCAATAGGTTCCCCCTCTGGTCCTTGGTCTCCATGGCATGGGAGGGGCGAGAGCCCCCCCCCCCCCCCGAGATTGTATCTGTCTCTCTGTCTCTCTCTGTTTCGCGTCCACCAGATCTGGTCGATAACCGTTTCTTATATTCCCTGAAATTTTTACACGATTTTTTCTGGATATAAGCTTCCTTGCGCCCGAAGTACAGATCCAACCGACGTTCTAGGTGGGCACGATACACCAGGCCACGATTGGCTCCTCTGGCGTTCCGTGGTGGGTTGTGCCCACCACGGGCGTCCGTTTGCGGTGTTTACAACTCTCAAAAACCACATATATTCCAAAATAATGCTCCATGAAATCTTATTGCATTTGGACTTCGTTTGATATGGATACTCTACGATATTAAAAACATGCAGAAAACAGGAACTGACACTGGGCACTGGGTAAGTAAGTTAGTCCAAATAAATCATATAAAAAGTTGCCAAAAGTATGTGAAAGTTGCATAATATTGGCTTGAAACAATCAAAAATTACATATACAATGGAGACATATCATTGGACTGCTACTTCTATGACAAAAAATCATGACATAATATGGATGGGCATTTCGTCCTGGGTGGGCCTGAGACGCAGCTGCATGACATTCTTTGGGCCGTCAATGACGGAAAAAACCGTAGTAGAAGCAGGGAGTTGCCGGTTAGGGTGGATGGTCGAGTCCGAGCGATGCAAGGAGGGATTGCGCGTTTCTATCCTACACGTACACGCATGTGTGTGAGGCGTTGGGCTCTAACTCTACCCGAGCGAGGTGTTCGCCTATTGAACCCGAGTGATTGCACTTTAGGCTATGCGTTACTGAACCCAAGCGATCGATCGATCCGGCTGTTAACTGAACCCGATCGAGTGATTCCTTCACTACTACTGCTAACTGAAGCTGATCGAACCTGCTGCATCTTGATAAATAGTGAGCGTTGTTGGAGGTTGTATGAACAGTTCCCGTTGGGGGTTGGATGAATAGGACCCTATGGTACAGTAGCTAGAGGCCGTTCCCGCTGGATGAACAGGACCCCGATCGAGCTGGTTGGGGTGGCTGAATAGGATCCTAAAAGTGTTGTATATCGACTAGAGGGGGGTGAATAGGTGATTTTTATGGAAAGCTTCAAAACATGGAAGTTTCAAAGACAAACGATAGAACCAATCCTATTTATATGCAGCGGAAGGTAGAATACACTAGACAAGCCATAGTCAACTATTCAATGAAGTGAAAGCATGAAGACTAATAGTAGCTAGGCAGTATGGATCAGGATGGAAGATTGAATGAAGCCAATCAGAACAAGTAGTCACATAGTGAAGTCAAACAGATATGGCAAGTAGGCAATGACTTCACAAAGAGAGATAGTAAGTAAAGAGAAGGAAGGGGTAGAACCAGTATCTTTGATAAGACAGTGATTTGTTAGACAAGTTCCAGTTGCGGTGACAACTGTACGTCTGGTTAGGGAGGCCGAGATTTAACTGAGAAGACCGCGTCTTCACCTTATTCCCCTTGAGCTAAGGACACCTAGTCCTTGCCCAATCACTCTGATAAGTCTTCAAGGTAGACTTCCAAACCTTCACAAACTTCGTTCACCGGGGATCCACAATGACTCTTGGATGCTCAGAACGCGACGCCTAACCGGCTGGAGGAAACATAGTTCTCAACTGTAACAAGTCTTCAGGTCACACAGACAGAAAGACTTCAGTGATGCCTAACACTCTTTGGCTCTGGGTGTTTGGGCTTTGTCCTCGCAAGGATCTCTCTCTCAAATTCTTTGGAGGTGGGTTGCTCTCAAACGACAAAAGCCGTGTAATAACTCTGAGCAGCCACAATTTATGGTGTAGGGGGTGGGCTATTTATAGCCACTGGGCAACCCGACCTGATTTGTCTGAAGTGACCCAGGGTCACTAAGGAACTGACACGTGTTCCAACAGTCAGATTTCAAACACACGTGGCAACTTTACTTGGGCTACAAGTAAAGCTGACTCATCCAGCTCTGGATAAGATTTGCTCTTATTGTCTTCTCTTGAAGACATAGGATTTGGTTGAGCATCACTTCAGTCACTCTGACTTTGTTCACTTGGACCCCACTTAACAGTACTGTGGTTCCTATGACTCAACAACGAAACATCTAAGTCTTCGCGCTCCATAGTCTTCACACAATGTCTTCTCTCGTCATAGTCTTCAATATGATTATCTTCATATACCACTATTGTCATCAATGTATTCATACATTTTTAGGGGTCATCTTCGGTAGGTAAACCTAATCAATGAGGGACTACTACCTGTGTTATCCTGCAATTCTCACAAACACATTAGTCCCTCAACGAGGTTTGTCGTCAATACTCCAAAACCAACTAGGGGTGGCACTAGATGCACTTACAATCTCCCCCTTTTTGGTGATTGATGACAAACTGGTTGAAGTTTTCAATGGGGAAAAAGTATGTGAAATTGTAAAGGATAAAGGTATTGTCATCATAAGTAGCAAAAGGCTCCCCCTGAAGATGTGCATATAATTAATTTGCTTTCGAATGCAAATGCACATGGCAGGTTGTACTTGTGGAGATCCTCTTCAACTTATGAAGACAATTCATCATGCACAATTGATATTTCAAATATAATGATATGCATAATGAGAAATGGACGTCTGCAAAATGACTAAGTGCGGAATATATCGTAGCACATGCGGAATTTATCATCGCATTACAGAGTACCAGAAAACGTAGTAGACGACCATCAAGTTTAAGTGTTACAACTCAAAGAACCAAATGTAGCAAAAGCAAGAGTTGTAAGCACTAGGCCAAAATATAATGCACCCACCCATATGGACCCGCTTGAAGACTATCAACTCATATGCTTCTCCCCCTTTTGTCAGTAAGGACCAAAAAGGTTTGAAGACATAGAGACTCTACTCGTTCCCAGTTGGAGTAGGAGAAGATGCAGGGTCGGTGTTGGTGTTTGGCGGTGCAGAAGTAGTTGGTGCAGTGTCGACACGCGCTGAAGGAGGAGGTGGTGAGGTAGCATCATCTTGATCATCGATCACCCTGGAATCCACCGTTGCAGCGGAGGAGGAATAGTCAAAGTCTTCAAGAGACGGAGTTCGACGCAAAACAACATTCCTTGGGGGAGTGTGGTCAAACTTGAATCTTTCTGTGAAGCCATCGTCTTGAAGATCTGCTTCAGCACTCAGCAATGTCAAACTCTTCCATGTCCTCCGACAGGTTTCATGTGCAACAAAGGAATTCTTGATGGCAAGGTTGCGAATGCGATTGACGTCCACCAAAAGGATTTGCATCTGCCGCTTCAGCCAGTATTGATGCTTATCCTGTTTCTGATCTAAGGCAATGAGAAGCTCTCGGTCATTGAGAACGCGAGATCGCTTTCGAGGCCTTTGGGCAATGGTGCTCTCAGTAGCTTCAGTTTCTGCATGGCGAGGTAAGCGAGTATGGCCAGCCAGAGGATAAACGCGAGAGACCACTGGAACTCCTTCAATGGGTTGAGTGAAGCTTTGGTGATCAGTATTGTGAAGAGAAACAGGCTCTTTGGCAGGCTCTTGGCATATGGCTTCAGCTGACAGATCAACCTCTGGCAAGAATATGTGATGGTTGTGAGGAGAAGGCTGATAGTTGATAGCAGAATGAAGCTTGATGAGGCACATGATCCATGGAGCGTAGAACTTGAGTCCAAAGAGATCAAAGCCTGATACAGCCAACTGCTTGATAAAGAAGTCTTGAGCATTGAAGCTGATGCCATTGAAGATATAGAAGACCAATGTCTTCATTGTGCCTTCAAGCTTGGCTGATGAAGAGTGTCCTTTGACAGGCCATAGAGTTCACCCGAGGATATGATATATGGTGCATGGCAGATACTCAAGGTCTTCAACAAAGAACTCCTTTGGGTATTTAGGATCGAGCGGCAAAGGCTTCATCATGCTCAGCATTTGGCTCACGTTAGGCTTGTGCTTCTGAAAGATACTCTCCAAAGCTTCGCTGTGTAGTTGACAGCCAGGTTCATATAGTTCTCCTGGAGTGGGCAGGCCAGTTAGCTCAGTGAGGTCAAAGGCTTTGGCTTCATGATGGACATTGCCTGTCATCCACTCAAGGACCCATGTCTTCGGATCCCTGCTGTAACCGCGAATGTGGAGGGTTGCATAGAATTGCAGAAGCAGCCCTTCATTCCAGTGCTCTTTATCAGTCACAAAGTTCAGCAGGACAGCATCACGGAAGCAGTCAAGAGCTTCTTCAAGATAGGGCAATCCAGTAATGGCTTCAGTGTCAAGACGCATATGTGGAAAGATGCGCCCTTGATCATAGAGAACTCGTGAATAATAACTGTGTTGTTGATGGCTCCAGAACCTATCTGATGAAATCCTTGGTTTGGAGTAGGGGTTCTTGGCGCTATCAAAGAAAGTGTTGTGTGGAATAAAGCCATTAGCATTGAAGGACCCTGGCAAAGTGGTAGTACGTGGGAACCTTGGCAGTCTTGGCTTGGGCTTCTGAACCTGAGGCATGTGCTCGACGTGGTAATCAAATTGAGGACCAGCAGCAGGCGGACCAGCAGCAGGCGGAGGAACCAGAATAGGCCATTTGACAGAGATGAGCTGGTCATCTTTGTCGTATGGTTGCTCGATAGTATGTGGTCTTGGAGGCGGAACAGGAGCAGTGGCATTGGCTTCGGGCTGCTGAGTGGCGTCAGGTGCAGCACTGGCTTCAGGTGCCATCACTTCAGGCACCACATTGACTTCAGGTGCCACATTAGCTTCAGCCATGACAACGTCATTGGCTTCAGTGGTGGTGCTGGCAGCCTCAGAATTTGTAACCTCCACTTCAGGAGCTGGAGGGTCGGACACGTTCTCCTCGAGAATAGGGGGTGTGGCAACACGTGCTTCTTCTTCTCTTGGTTGTTCTTCATCAGCTGATGCAGCCGGAATATCTTCAACCGCTTTGGCTTCAGACTCATGGTGGTTCGTAGTTGGAGAGGCTTCAGGAAACACTTGTTGTGAAGTAGTTTAGAGCACATCTCCTTCTGGAACATTTGACGGATCGACTTGAGGCCTTGGTATTTTGCGAAGCCTGCGGAATGCTGGCGATGCTTGTGGAGATGGAGTTGGTTGGGCCTCAAAGTCTTCGTCTTCAAGCACCGAACTGGTGACTTGAGTTGGGGGGGTTACTGGTGATTGTTGTGGGTGATCATCCCATGAGTCATCTTGAGCAATTGGTGTCAATGGTCGACCAATGCTGATGCGTTCGCTGTTCATGAGAACAGGCGATGATACCACATTGTATTCGATCTGAGGAAGGACTTCATCATCTTCAACATTGTCGTGAGGACCAATGTCTTCATGTCATCAGTAGCCTTTGTGGGAGCAGGCTCATGAACAGTGAGACGACGTTCTTGGTGTGTAGATGCAGGACGAGCAACAGAGATTGGCTCGACGACAAGGGGCTCTGAGGGAGCAGCCCGGACCTTCTTGATTTTGCGCTTCTTGGTGGGTGGAGCTTCATCAGTGGTGTTCTTGGTTTTGCATTTGCATGCTTCAGCTTTAGCCACCTTTGTCTTCTTAAGCTCTGAAGCAATTGTGGGGACCTTAGGCTTCAAGCCTGTCATGCTGGCAGGGAAGAAAATGCGAGGCTCTTCCTACCTTGATTCTTCAGCTTGGGCCACAGTTGGCTTCTTTTTCTTTGCAGCCATCCTGGGGTCGATGCTAGGATGCCCAAGGGCCTTGCGCTTTTCAGCTTCATTGTAAGCTTGAACACGCTTGGCAGCCAAGGCCTTTATGCGCTCACGAGAACCTTTAGCTTCTTCACGCCTCTTGTGAAAGGCTTCCTTGAGCTCATGCATCATGATTTTGAAATTTTGGATATCTTCGACGCTGATATTGGCCATGTGCTTCCTGAACTGAAACTTTTCATAGTCAATCTTTTGCTTCAGCTCAACAATTCTCTAAGCAAGAGCTAGCTCAGAAGCAATGGCGCCATTGAAGAAGACGCTTAGGCCAACTGGAAGTTGCAGATCGTCAAAGCTGAGATTGGGGGTGTCCTACCACTCATCAATGAAGTTGTTCAATACTTCCACGTCAAAGAGTGGCAAATCATCGAAGATTTCTGCATCTTGCTTGCTCTTGATCAATTGCTCAAGAGTATCATCAGCTAGATCTTCATCACCTGATAGATCAATGGCTTCATTCACGTTCTTCAGAACATCATCAGGAGTCAGAGCTGGGCTGGGGGTGTGCATGGGCTTATTTTGTAGCTTCTTGCTTTTGGAGATACGAGAATGCTCTTCAGATTGCACACTTGGTGCAGGTGGAGCAGTGGGCAAGGGCTTCACTCTTGAAGCTGTTGGTGGAGTGGTCTTCGAAGCCTTGGATTTCTTCTTCTTCTTTGGCTTCGGAGATGCAGGCGCATCATCAGAATCAGCGTCGTCTGCAGGTTGATCCACATCCACCCCTTGAACCCTTATATGACTGATGAGACCTTCTAAGTTGTAGAAGGGCCCAACCAAATTTGGTTCAGCTTCGCGTGTGCCAAAGGCACGAGGCGTAGAGGGGCCAGGATTGAAGTCTAATCCCCAAGTCTTCTTGTTTTCCTTGGCCGAGTTCTTGGCATACTGAAGATTGCGCTTGAACTGATTGTCGTCGCAACACCAAAGTAGTGATGATGGGTCGGCATCTGCTGGTTGTGGTCCACGGACCATGCAAGGATAGAAGCCTTGAGCAATGGCTTTAGCCTGAGTCCTGGGTGGAAGATTTTTGTACAGAATGTCTCCCCATGGTCGCTTGATGGCATTCTTTTCAGCATACTCCTGGGTCACAAACCTGTACTTGAACCACTGTTCTACCCAACATCTTTGAATCCATTGGATTCGAGTTTTCCTCTGATTGTAGTCCTCCTCTAGATCAGTCTTGTACATTTCAATGAGGTCAGGAGGGAAATATTTGGAGGTATTTCCACGGCGCTGCCTGCCACCCTTCCTAACAGATTTCTTAGTTGCCATTGGATTCAAACTGAAAGGCTTCAAACTGAAAGGCTTCAACACTGTCAAAGGCTTCCGTCTGATGGTCAGACAGGAACTAGCTTCGGGAGAGTTGATGTGATGCTGTAAGAATTCTGCAAATGAATGCAGACTATCAGAACCAAAGGATTCTCCGACGGACATGTACCTGTGACAGCATTGAAGATGCGAGGGCAGGGGAAGAGGTCATATGCATTCTTAGAAGATTTTGAAGATAAATCAGTTTTGAAGACATTGACCTCATAGCGCGAAGACATTCACTTATATGTAGAGAGTTGGTTCCAGATTTGTACGAATCCAAGAATAGGTACAAGTGGGGAATCTAACTATGTATGAAGCATAAGTGAATATACTAGGCAAGTATGAGATGCAGACAGGATAGATCCAAATATGTGGAGACAGAAACTTCTTATGGTAAAAAGGATGAATCTATTGGATCAAGAAGATGGTAAAAAGAGAGTTTTAATTTACCGCACGATGAACTACTAGACGGAGTAGAAGTGGATGCTGAGCAGTTCAATCTTCCGTGCCCTAACTTGGTTTATATATGTCCTATATGAAGATAAACCAAGTGCGAAGATTTTGCAAATGTAACGCCAAGAGAAACACTTCAAACAAAGATTTGGTGTTGGCGTTACCCACCATATAGGAAGTATTAGACCCAGACACGGCGCACAATTATCGTGGCGCTCCGAAGTCAAATTCCACGTTAATGTATTCACACTCAGAGTGTAAGTCTTCATTGATTGAAGATATACTTTACTTCGTGTGTTGGACATCTAAGTCATCAATATGCGTAAGGGTTAGGATGTGTGCCTAATTACAGGACATTTGAGGATTCTAAGATATTTAGCTCACACCGCAACTTGCAAAACCTTTTCTCATCCAAGGGCTTTGTGAAGATATCTGCCAGTTGCTCTTCAGTATTGACGTGTATGATATCAATATCTTCCTTCATGACATGATCTCTGAGAAAGTGACGACGAATTTCAATGTGCTTTGTCTTCGAGTGATGAACTGGGTTGTTGGCAATCTTGATGGCGCTTTCATTGTCGCAATAGAGTGGCACAAGCTTCAGATGGACACCATAGTCCTTGAGTGTTTGCTTCATCCAGAGAAGCTGAGCACAGCAAGATCCAGCAGCAATGTATTCAGATTCAGCAGTGGAGAGTGATACACAGTTCTGCTTCTTTGAATACCAACAGACAAGTGATCATCCCAGAAAGTGACATGTGCCTGATGTAGACTTGCGATCAACTTTGTCACCAGCATAATCAGCATCTGAGAATCCAACTAGATCAAACTCTGAGCCCTTTGGATACCATAATCCTAGTGTTGGGGTGTAAGCCAAATATCGAAGAATTCACTTCACAGCTAAGTGATGCGACTCCTTTGGTGCCGCTTGGAATCGAGCACACATGCAAACACTAAGCATGATATCTGGCCTAGATGCACATAAATAAAGTAAAGAACCAAACATGGAGTGGTAAACCTTTTGATTGAAATCTTTACCATTGGCGTCGGGACCCACATGGTGTTTCGCTGGCATAGGCGTCGTGTATCCTTTGCAGTCTTGCATTCCAAACTTCTTCAGGCAATCTTTGAGGTATTTCTCTTGAGATATGAAGATGCCGTTGCTTTGCTGACGAATTTGAAGACCAAGCAAGAACTTCAGCTCACCCATCATTGACATCTGATATTGCTCTTGCATCATGTGACCGAATTCATCACTATATTTTTTGTCCGTGGAGCCAAAGATAATGTCATCCACATAGATTTGGCAAACAAATAGTTCACCATCATATGTCTTCGTGAAGAGTGTGTGATCCAGGGAACCAGGTTTGAAGCCTTTGCTCTTCAGGAAGTCTTTGAGTGTGTCATACCAGGCACGAGGGGCTTGTTTGAGGCCATACAGTGCCTTGTTGAGCTTGTATACCATATCAGGATGTTTTGGATCTTCAAATCCAGGTGGTTGTGCAACATACACTTCTTCTTCAATCTTGCCATTGAGAAAAGCACTCTTCACATCCATTTGATACAGAAGGATGTTGTGATGGTTTGCATAGGCTAGCAGTATGCGAATAGCTTCAAGCCTAGCCACATGAGGAAATGTTTCATTGAAGTCAATCCCTTCAACTTGAGTGTATCCTTGAGCAACGAGACGAGCTTTCTTTCTGACAACTTGACCATGCTCATCTTGCTTGCTGCGATATATCCATTTTGTGCCTATTATGTTGTGCTTGCGGGGGTCAGGACGCTTGACAAGTTCCCATACATTGTTCAGCTGAAACTGTTGAAGCTCTTCTTGCATAGCTTGAATCCATTCAGGTTCCATGAAGGCTTCAGCAACTTTCTTGGGTTCAGATATTGAGACAAATGCAAAGTGCCCACAGAAATTTGCTAGCTGTGTTGCTCTTGAACGAGTGAGTGGACCAGGTGCATTGATGCTGTCAATTATCTTCTCAACTTGTACTTCATTTGCAACACGAGGATGAACTGGACGAATAGTTTGCTCTTGATGGTCATTGTCATCATCAGGAGGATTGTCTTCAGGCTGAGCATTGTCTTCAGGTTGATTGGGAGCAGAAATGATGAGTTCCTCGTCAGGCTATGCTTCAGAAGGCATGATTTCACCTGTTCCCATTAGCTTGATAGATTCACTAGGTGGATCTTCATCCAGCACATTTGGCAGGAACTCTCTTTGTGAGCCATTTGTTTCATCAAACCGCACATCCACAGTTTCAACCACTTTATAGAGAAAGATGTTGGAGACTGTGTAGGAGTGCGAGTCCTTTCCATAGCCGAGCATGAAACCTTCATGAGCTTTTGGCGCAAACTTTGATTTGTGATGTGGATCCTTGATCCAGCACCTAGCTCCAAATACCTTGAAGTAACTGACATTTGGCTTCTTGCCAGTAAAGAGTTCATAGGACATTTTCTTCAGAAGCTTGTGAAGATAAACACAGTTGATGATATGGCATGTAGTATCAATAGCTTCGGGCCAGAACTTTCTTGGTGTCTTGTATTCATCGAGCATCGTTCGAGCCATCTCAATTAGGGTTCCATTTTTGCGCTCTACGATGCCATTCTGCTGAGGTGTGTACGGAGCTGAGAACTCGTGAGTGATTCCCATTGTATCTAGATAAATATCAAGGCCGGTATTCTTGAACTCAGTTCCATTGTCACTTCTGATATGCTTGATCTTGATGCCATAGTTGTTCATGGCGCGGTTGGCGAAGCGTCTGAAGACATCTTGCACTTCACTCTTGTAGAGAATTATATTCACCCATGTGTATCTTGAATAATCATCAACAATGACGAAGCCATAGAGACAAGCTGTAGTAGTGAACGTGGAGTAGTGAGTAGGGCCAAATAAGTCCATGTGAAGCAGCTCGAAGGGTTTGGATGTCGTCATGATTGTCTTTGAGGGATGCTTGGCACTAGTCATCTTCCCAGCTTCGTAGGCACCACACAGATGATCTTTCTTCAACTTGACGCCCTCGATGCCTACGACGTGCTTCTTCTTCGCGAGAGTGTGCAAATTCCCCATGCCGGCATGTCCTAGCCTCCGATGCCAGAGCCAGCACTCTGAAGCTTTTGCTAGAAGACATACGGCCATCTGCGGTCCTGCTAAAAAATCTACCATATACAGATCACCTTTCCGATACCCTTCAAAGACTAGAGACTTGTCAGATTCCATTAGTACAAGGCAACGATATTTTCCAAATATCACAATCATGTTTAAGTCACAAAGCATTGAGACTGACATTAAGTTGAAACAAAGGGATTCAATAAGCATGACTTTATCCATGTGCTGATCCCTTGAGATTGCAACTCTACCTAGACCCAATACTTTTCTTTTACCAGTATCAGCAAATGTGATGTGACTCTTGTCACATGGACGTAAGGTTGAGTCCATAAGAAGACTTCGATCTCCAGTCATATGATTAGTGCATCCGCTGTACATAATCCATTCTGAAGTGTTTGGTGTCATACCCTACAGTGCAGTTTGGGGGATAGGCTTCACGAATAGTCGATGTGAAGCATAAACATTTGACGTACAAGCGGATTATGAAAGCTTAGATCCAAGTTAGGACTGATAGGATGATTGGCAAGCGATTCAGGAACAAAATACATAGTAAGACCATTTGAGCATTTGATCTTGCGCCCTACAAGTTGTTGTAGGTCCCCAAAAATAGTATCAGACGCCTTTAATATTCGGCTGGAGACCTTTCCCTGCAAGAGAAAGTTAATTCTTCTTAACCACCCACATCTTCAGGGGTGGCTTAGAAGCAATGAGTCTAAGAGCAGCATATGAGAATTTTGGCTTTGGAGCCCTAGCAAATAGTCTTGAAGTAGGAGAATAATACTCATAAGAATAAGCAGGAAAGTTCTTTGTTTTGTGAATATAGGGGTTTGAGGAAACACGCTCATATTCATGAGTCTGAGTATAATTTCCCTGCGAAATATTGGCGTTAGGGTGACTCAGGTGAGTCCTCTGTCTGTGTGAAGCCTTCAGACCATATGCAGCCTTTGGTCTGGGGTTTGTCTTCTTCCCAGGTGGTGTCAGGACGACATTTACTTGAAGCTTCTCAAGACAGCCTTTGGGAACCGAGATCTTCTTCATAGGTGGCTGGTTCCTGCAGTTAGTACCAATATACCTGGCAAACACTTCACCATTCTGATTCTTAAACAGTTTATGGTTTGCATCAAAGGATTCATCAATGATAATAGGATTAGCACAAGTGAAGCCAGATTGTAGACGGATCCACTGAAGGTTCCTTTTGCAGCAACCCATGTGGTTTTGGGATACTGCTCAGGCTTCCACTATGAACCATCAACGTTCATTTTCCTCTCGAACCCTACACCCTCTTTCCTAGGGTTTCGGTTCAGAATCTGCTTTTTGAGGACATCACATAAAGTCTGATGCCCTTTGAGGCTTTTATACATACCTGTTTCAAGCAAAGTCTTCAACCTAGCATTTTCATCAGCAATAGTAGTGGTATCCTCAGCAAAGGGGTCAGTTACCACATCAGCAATTGAAGATATTGCGATAGTGGCAGCAATAGAACATTCAGCAACAGATGTAGCGTTATCACGCTCAATGCATTTTAGACATGGTGGATCAAATTCTTCCTGAGCGGAGATGATCTGTTGAGCGCGAAGTGACTCATTTTCTTTTTGAAGATCTTCATGAGCCGCTTTCAATTTCTCAAGATCTCGCTTCCATTGAAGATAATCGTGGGAAAGCTTTTCATGAGTTCTTGAGAGCGATTCTTGAAGACCTTCAAGTTCCTCGTACTTAACATGAAGATTTTTTATGTCTTCAATTAAGGAGTGAGAACGGGACATTTCCGCGTCCAACAGGTCATCGCTTTTGTCTAATAGTTTTTGAATATGTTCCATAGCTTTCTGCTGTTTAGTGGAAATTTTAGAAAGTGTTTTGTAGCTTGGTTTGGATTCACAGTCAGAGTCATCTTCACTGGATGTTTGAAAGTAAGCATCGCGCGATTTTACATTGGCACCGCGTGCCATGAAACAGTAGGTGGGAGCAGAGTCGTCGTTGTCATCATCAGTGTTGGTGATGGGGCCATTGTCTTCAGTGCTGAAGATGTACTTGCCAACGTACGCTGTGGCTAGAGCCAGACTTGCAGCACCAGAATCGGACTCCTCCTCGGACTCCACCTCCGCTTCTTCTGAAGCAGACTCCTCCTCTGAATCCAGCTCCTTGCCAACAAACGCACGAGCCTTGCCAGATGAATTCTTCTTGTGGGATGAAGACTTCGATGAAGACTTGGAAGAAAACTTTGAGGATTTCTTCTTTTTCTTGTCATCAGAATCATATTCCTTGCTTTTCTTCTTCTTCTTCTCACTATCACATCGAGGACACTCAGAGATGTAGTGACCCGGTTTCTTCCACTTATGACATGTTCTCTTCTTGTAGTCATGGGTAGAAGCTTCATCATTTCTTGAGCTGGATCGTGAAGACTTTCTGAAGCCTTTCTTCCTAGTGAATTTCTGGAACTTCTTCACAAGCATAGCAAGCTCCTTTCCAATGTCTTCAGGATCATCAGAACTGCAGTTAGATTCTTCTTCAGATGAGGAAGCAGCCTTTGTCTTCAAAGCACGAGTTCGCCCATAGTTGGGACCATAGATGTCACGTTTCTCAGATAGCTGGAACTCATGTGTGTTGAGCCTCTCAAGTATGTCAGACGGATCGAGAGTCTTGAAGTCAGGGCGTTCTTGAATCATCAGGGCAAGGATGTCAAATGAGATGTCAAGTGATCTCAGTAGTGTGTTGACGATTTCATGCTTGGTGATCTCAGTGGCGCCAAGTGCCTGAAGCTCATTTGTGATGTCAGTGAGGCAATCGAATGTATGCTGGACATTCTCTTTGTCGTGTCTCTTAAAGCGATTGAATAGGTTGCGAAGGACACTAATTCTTTGATCTCTCTAGGTTGAGACGCCTTCGTTGACCTTAGAGAGCTAGTCCCAGACTTCCTTCGACGTTTCCAGAGCACTCACACGACCATACTGTCCTTTGGTCAGATGACCAAATATGATATTCTTAGCAGTGGAATCCAGTTGGACGAGCTTCTTGACATCAGCAGGGCTGAGACCTTCACCAGTCTTGGGAACGCCGTTCTTGACGACAAACCAGAGGTCCACGTTAATGGCTTCAAGATGCATGCGCATCTTGTTCTTCCAGTAGGAGTATTCAGTGCCATCGAAGACGGGGCACGCAGCGGAGACTTTGATTATCAATGCAATCGACATAGCTAAAACTCCAGGTGGTTAAACCGAATCACACAGAACAAGGGAGTACCTTGCTCTGATAACAATTGAAAGTGTTGTATATCAACTAGAGGGGGGTGAATAGGCGATTTCTTTGGAAAGCTTCAAAACATGGAAGTTTCGAAGACAAACGATAGAACCGATCCTATTTATATACAGCGGAAGGTAGACTACACTAGACAAGCCATAGTCAAGTATTCAATGAAGTGAAAGCATGAAGACTAATAGCAGCTAGGTAGTATGGATCAGGATGGAAGATTGAATCAAGCCAATCAGAACAAGTAGTCACACAGTGAAGTCAAACAGATATGGCAAGCAGGCTATGACTTCACAAAGAGAGACAGTAAGTAAAGAGAAGGAAGGGGTAGAACCAGTAGCTTGGAGAAGACAGTGATTTGTTAGACCAGTTCTAGTTGCCGTGACAACTGTACGTCTGGTTAGGGAGGCTGAGATTTAACTCAGAAGACCGCGTCTTCACCTTATTCCCCTTGAGCTAAGGACACCTAATCCTTGCCCAATCACTCTGATAAGTCTTCAAGGTAGACTTCCAAACCTTCACAGACTTCGTTCATTGGCGATCCACAATGACTCTTGGATGCTCAGAACGCGACGCCTAACCGGCTGGAGGAAACACAGTCCTCAAGTGTAACAATTCCTCAGGTCACACAAACAGAAAGACTTCAGTGATGCCTAACACTCTTTGGCTCTGGGTGTTTGGTCTTTGTCCTCGCAAGGATCTCTCTCTCTCTCAAATGCTTCGGAGGTGGGTTGCTCTCAAACGACAAAAGACGTGTAATAACTCTAAGCAGCCACCAATTTATGGTGTAGGGGGTGGGCTATTTATAGAAACTGGGCAACCCAACCTGATTTGTCCGAAGTGACCCTGGGTCACTAAGGAACTGACATGTGTTCCAACGGTCAAATTTGAAACACACGCGACAACTTCACTTGGGCTACAAGTAAAGCTGACTCATCCAGCTCTGGATAAGATTTGCTCTTATTGTCTTCGCTCGAAGACATAGGATTTGGTTGAGCATCACTTCAGTCACTCTGACTTTGTTCACTTGGTGTCACAACCCTGGTTCTAGTGTGTACTAGGCTAGCTTTGGTGTTGCATCATGTTTAAAGTGTCAAATGAATTTGAATTGAGGACATGTGAAAGCCTTAGAAATCTTTTTGAAAATGACCCAGATAAAAATTGCTCCAGAAGGGTCCAAGAAAATGTTGATGTTCCTCTCTAAAAATATTGGCCAGAGAAAAATTCAAACCAATATTTTTAGGAGATCATAAATATTTATTTTGGGCTTTTGGAATTAATGCATTAAATATTTGCATTGGATATATATTTAATATATTTTTAATATATGTCCAATAATTCTGGAATTTGTGCGGGGCTTTGGATTTACTCTTTCTAGTCCCTACAAATTTGTCAGAAGTTTTGAAATGATTTAGTTTAAATCAAAAAAAAGTCAGAAATAGAAAATAAAAATAAAAGGGAAGAGTTTTACCTGTGCTAACCTGGTGGCCCATCTGCTTTGGCCCAGCAGCCGGCCAAGGTGACTAGCGTCGCCACTCACCCCCAACCTCTCGCCAGGAGGCCAGGGGCGCGTGCCCGACGCGTGCACCGCCGCGGCGCGCCACCTCCTGCCTGCCTGCTCCTCCCCTTCGACGTCTGGATGCCCTGGAGAGATGCCACGCACCCCCCAAGACCCTCTCACCCTCCCCGCCCTCATCCCCCTCCTCCGCTCTCCCCTCCGCTCGGACCCGAGCGCGCCGTTGCCACCGCTCGCTATTGCCGCAGCTACCGCCTCCCCCTCAGCCTTCCTCCGTGTCTGAGAGCTCGGCCACTTCTTCCTCGTCCTTCCCGTCAAGCCACGCGCCCCCGGACGCCCTGTGGAGCTGCCCTCCCCGTCTTCTTCTACCTCCGGCCGACGAGATCGACGTGCTCACTTCGGCTGCACCAAGCCTCCCCCGAGCCCGCCGAGACCGCCGTTAGAACCGTTGTGAGCCTCTCCCTCGAACCCCCCTCTCCGTTTCGTCGTTCACAGACCATAGCTGCCGGTTCGTCGACGATCGAGAACCACCGCCGCCCGAGCACTTTCGCCGACGCAGCTCCTGTGACCAAATGGTCACTCCGGCGTGCCTATCATGTTCCCCGCCTCGCGTAACGCCCCCTAGCACAAGAACCCGCCCCTTTGCACGCTGTGGCCTCGATCCCGAGCTCCGGCCGCCGCCGCGAGCCCCGCTCCGGCAAACTCCGACCACCCCGCGCCCTTCCGCTTGCTCCAACCGACGCGGACGAGCTCCAGCTCCTCGCCCGTGGTCTCCGCTGCCCAAATGGCCGCCGGAGTGGCGTTTCCGATCACCTCCGCCGCGTCTGTGGACGCCGACGACGAGCCGTGGGTTAACTCCGGCGAGTTTGACCCCGGTTGGCTGGGTTTGACTCCCCTGTGAGTCAGTGACATGTGGGCCTTGCCCAGCTAATTTTTTGTTAGGATTAGTGTTAGTGCTAATTAACTTTGTTAGTTAGAACTGTGACACTGACAGTGGGCCCCAGCGCCTTAACCTTTTAATTAGTTTAGTTCTAAACCCCCCCTGTTTAACCCATGTCACTGACGTGTGGACCCCACACGTCAAGTTTGACTTGAGTCAGCGCTGCTGACTTGCTCACGCAAGCATGCCGCAGTGCTGACGCAATAAACAATTTTCTGGAATTGTTTAAATTCAGGAAAATCCAGAAAATTGTTTAAACTTCAAAAAATCATAGAAATTCAACCGTAGCTCAGAATGAAATAATTTATATATGAAAAATTATCAGAAAAATTCAATCTATCCATCTGTACAAGTTTCATGCATGTTAAACCAACATATAATTTCTGTATAGGTGAAAATACATAAATGGCTCTTATAAATGTTAATTTTGGAGTTGCATTTGGACCCTTGGTTCAAATGGACTTCATTCAAATAGAAAAGCTAGTTGCATTAGCTCAAACAACATCAAATTTTCATGCCATGTTCATGCATCATATTGTTGCATATGCTTGTGCTTGATTGTCGGCACCGTTCTTCTCGATAGGTCCAGCTCCGGAGACCGTCCAGAGTACCTGTCAGAGGAGCAATGCTCTACATGTTGTTATACCAGGCAAGCAAACCCCCTTGTTCATTTCGATACAAACCCTCTCTCACTCCTGCTCTCTATTATTGCATTAGGACAACAATGATTCAACTGCTACTTTATGCTGCGGTAGTTGAACCCATTCCTCTGCATGACCTGTCATTGCCACAGTAAATTGTTGAAACCCACTAGCACGTGTAGGAGGTTATTGAAGCCATGTTGTGAACTTACCTTGCCATGCCTGCTATTGCTTAGAGTGTGTCAGGTCTGATTCATTGGGAATGAATTGGAGTGCAGTGATATGTTCTAATGCTGAGAGTTAAGTGTGTGAACATGTTTTGGTAAAGGTAGCGGTGAGAGGCCATGTAGGAGTACATGGTGGGTTGTCTCACTAGAACCGTCCCTAAGAACTCGGTTCTGTGTATGTTGTCCAATGACTAGTTACTACCATGCAATGGAATGCTTAAGTGCCCCTCTCGACTTATTAACCGACTTGGTCTTTGTCCAGGAGTTGCAACTAGTTTCTGGTGTTTGTAAGTAGTGCTAGTAGTCTACCAAGTGGCACTCGGCCAGGTGGGCTTGGGACAGTCTAGGCACCGTGGCATGGTGTACCAAGCGTAGATCCATCCAGTGAGGTGGGCTTGGGAACCCTGCACACATCATTTGGGGCCGTGAGCGACACCCCGGCCGGATCTCCTTACGGATGGAACCCGAATAGGCAATAAACCTGGACTAGAGTCTTGTGTGGTTAGTCAGGTCGAGGCCGACACCCTCGCCAGGCTTCCGCTTGAAGGTTGCCGAGATACACGAGGTGTACATGACGGTAAGTGGCGAAAGCGTGTGTGAAGAAGTACACCCCAGCAGGGTTATCATAATCTATTCGAATAGCCGGGTCCACGGTTATGGACTTCTTGGATGCTTACGTGGTACATAGGCAACTTCCAGTGGATACTCTAAAATACTCAAGACAAGTGTGAGTGCTATGGATGGCCTTCTAGTAGGGAGACGGGGATGAATCCATAGTGGTGTATTGTGTGGTGCTTAGTGCACTCGTGTGCGCCACCTCAAGAAAGTTACCAGCAGTCGTAGTATAGGATAGCCACTGAGTTAAAGCTGGCTTGCTGCAACTAAACCCCACTTGCCTCCTTGATACAAATGCATATATGATAGGATCTGATGTAAATCTTGCCGAGTACCTTTGTACTCATGTTTGCTTAATTTATGTTTTGCAGATGAGACTTCTGTCTCACTAGTAGTTCCGCTTGGACTTCGACGAGTAGCTTGTTACCTCAGCTACGATCTTGGACGAGTGTTGTAGATAGTCAGGGTCTTCAGCCTTTTTCATTAGAAGTTGTCTATACTCAGACATGTTATGCTTCCGCTTGTTGCTTGTATGCCCTGAGTGTTGGGTCATGAGACCCATGTTTGTAATATCTGGCTCCTCGGAGCCTACTGAATAAATACCTTGTTTCTTAGAGTCTTGTTGTGATGCCATGTTGTATTTGCACATATCAAGCATATTGTGTGTATGTTATTGAAATGCTTGGTATGTGTAGGATCCGACAACCTAGTTGCTTCCTCTTGGTAGCCTCTCTTATGGGGAAATGTCTCCTAGTGCTTCCACTGAGCCTTGGTAGCTTTCTACTGCTCCGGAACACTTAGGCTGGCCGGCATGTGTCCTTCTTCGTTCCTGTGCCTGTCCCTTTGGGAAATGTCACGCGTTGATCCTTTAAGTCCTTGTAGCTTGCTACGACTTGGGTTCATACGTTGATGACCGACACGTTCGTTGCTGGGTCATGTATGCCTGTCCCTGTAAGTTAGTGCCACCTTGGGTTTATAACTAGTCATGTCGGCTCGGATTCCCTGTCATATGGATGCTAGCAACACTATCATATATGTGAGCCAAAATGCACAAACGGTCCTGGGCCAGGTAAGGTGGCACCCGTGGGGATACCGTGCGTGAGGCCGCAAAGTGATATGGTGTGTTACATGCTAGATCAGTGTGACTTAGGATCGGGGTCCCGACAGCTTTGGTATCAGAGCCTGACTGCCTGTAGGATTACCAAGACCAACTGGTCGAAGTTGATTATAGAAATTCCTTAGTTATATAAGGGAATTGATTGTGGAAGGGAATGTCAGGCTCTTTTTACTCCTTATACCTCATTTCTTCTAATCTGAGTCATCCTACTTTTCCTACGGGGTTAAGGAACTAGGCTTCTTATCCGGTTATTAGGATCACGAGTTACTACTCCGTAGTCCCATAGTATTGGTTGATCAGAGTCCTATTGTTTTCAAGTTCTTCTGGTAGTACTATCCCAGAACCTTGAGTGATGATGTTGAGTTGTTGTACTACCCCTTTGATAGCAGGATATCTCTTTCTGAGCATTTTTACTGCCGTTATGCTGCCGGATTTGTCCTAGTAGTTCGAGAGATACTAATTTCTTGTTCTACCTTATGCATCCTATAATTGATGATGTTTCCGTCCTCGGTTTCGATTCTCAGGATGTCTTCAGTTAAGCGAAGCTCAGCTACTCGTAGACAGAACCACGGAGGTGGTAGGGATGAGGAGGAACCTCCCGACCAACCTTCGTTGGCAGAGTTAATGTTAGAGATGGAGAGAAACAAGCGTGAGTCTAACCGCTTGTTGGCACGTATTGAGGAGAACACCGCACATCAGTGCAAGGAGTCAGCAACCATCCATGACTTCATTTGTCTAAAACCACCCACCTTCCATCATCCCATTGAGCCACTCCATCCAGATGATTGGCTCCGTAGTATCGCTCACAAGCTGCGTTCTGCGAACGTAGCTGAAGGTGACAAGGTCATCTATGCCACTTATCACCTAGAAGGTCCTGCTAGTCTTTGGTGGCATAACTATGAGGCCATGATTCCAGCTGGCCAGATTCCTACCTGGAGAGATTTCACCGAGGCTTTTCATGAGCATCATATTCCTCAAGATCTCATCGATCACAAGAGAGAAGAGTTCTGTAGTCTTACCCAGGCTAAGATGGCTGTTGATGCTTACAGTAGAGAGTTTGAGAACCTCGCCCGCTATGCTACAGAGGAAGTGTCCACGGTTGCCAAGAAGCAGGCTAGGTTCCGGAAGGGTCTCAACCCCAAGCTGCATCATGATCTCCATTTGCATCATTGCAACACATTTCAGGCTCTTGTGAACAAGGCCATCAATGCAGAGACAGCTCAGCTCACTTACGAGGAGTCTCGTAAGCACACCCTTGATTTGGGACCTTCTTCCGGTTCTAGTTCTCAGAATCGCCGGATTTGGGTTCCGAATTCTGTTCTTCCACCCGGTTATACACCGAGGCCATCCCATGTGGTATCTCATCCAGTTCAGTACTATGCTCTAACCAGGACTATTGGTGGACCGCCTGCCAACGCGGGTTCACGTCCTGCCTCCAGGATTTGTCATAAGTGCGGAGAGCCAGGCCACATTGCCCGTATTTGCACCCAGACCCGTGTTGCTCCACCCAGTCCAAGAAGTCTGTTAGCCATGGTAAGCCATCACGCAAGATGATTAGTGTCAAGTCAGCTCCCACCGAACTTGGAGGTGTGCATCACGTCTCATCCAAAAATGCTCATGATGATCCAGATGTCGTTCTTGGTACACTCCTTGTCAATTGTCATCCGCCATCGGTTATGTTCGATACTGGAGCATCTCATTCTTTCATTTCCGAAAGTTATGCCCGCTTCCATGACATGTCATTTTGTGATATGCCCTCCCCACTACTCATTCAAACTCCTAGGTCCAAATGGCAAACTTCTAGTGTAAGCCATGGTAATGAAATCCTTGTTGACAGACTTGTGTTCCTTCCATCACTTGTAGCCCTCAAGTCTTCAGATATTAATATCATCTTGGGTATGGACTGGATGAAAGCTCATCATGCCAACATTGATTGTTTCACTAGGTCTGTTCAGGTTACACACCCATCTGGCAAGATAGTCACTGTCGCCACTAGAGTTGCAAAGCGTCAACTCTATTCTCTTAATGCCAGCCCTCTTCCAGAGCTTGAAGATGTTCCGGTAGTCCGTGACTTTCCGGATGTTTTTCTAGAGGAGCTGCCAGGTGTTCCACCTGACCGAGATGTAGAGTTTGTTATAGATCTTATCCCAGGAACCGCTCCAATCTCTAGGGGACCTTACAAGATGGCACCCTTAGAACTAGCTGAGCTTAAGAAACAACTTGATGAGTCCTTGCAAAAGGGTTTCATCCGTCCTAGTTCTTCTCCTTGGGCTTTCCCCGTCCTTTTCGTTAAGAAGAAGGATGGTACGGATCGGATGGTTGTAGATTATCGTCCCGTTAATTTGGTCACGGTAAAGAACAAGTATCCGCTTCCCAGGATCAACGACCTGTATGATCAGCTCGCTGGATCCTCAGTCTTCTCAAAGATGGATTTGAGGCTAGGATACCATCAAATCAAGATTAGAAATGGGGACATCCCCAAGACGGCTTTTGTCACTCGTTACGGTAAGTACGAGTACACCTTCATGTCCTTCGGTCTAACCAATGCTCCAGCCACTTTCTCCCGCTTGATGAACTCAATCTTCATGGAGTACTTAGATAAGTTCGTCGTGGTTTACCTTGATGATATTCTTATTTACTCGAAGAATGAGGAAGAGCATGCCGAACATCTTAGACTTGTACTAGGAAAACTCATAGAGCACCGCCTTTATGCCAAGTTCTCCAAGTGCGAATTTTGGTTGCCAGAAGCGACCTATCTCGGCCATGTAATCTCTGGTAAGGGCATTGCTATAAATCCCGAGAGAGTTCATGCCGTCCTTGATTTGACACCACCTGAAACAGTTAAACAAGTTAGGAGTTTCCTTGGTCTAGCCAGTTATTGTCGCCGCTTTGTTGAGAACTTCTCTAAAGTGGCCAAACCTCTCACATTACTTCTCAAGAAAGATAAAAAGTTTGAGTGGTCCCCACAGTGTGAGCATAGTTTTCAGGAACTGAACAGACGCCTGACTTCTGCTCCCATACTTGTGCCACCGGATTTCACTAAGAACTTTGTTATCTACTGTGATGCTTCACGACAGGGACTAGGTTGCATTCTTATGCAGGATCGTCATATGATTGCCTATGCATCTCGACAGTTGCATCCACATACGGAAAATTATCCTACACATGATCTAGAGCATGCAGCCGTAGTCTACGCACATAAGACCTGGCGACATTACCTCCTTGGTAATCATTGCGAGATCTACACCGATCACCAAAGCCTCAAGTATATCTTCACCCAACTAGATTTGAACCTTAGGCAAAGACGTTGGTTGGAGTTGATCTCAGATTACGACTTAGGGATTACCTACACCCAAGGCAAGGGAAATGTCATGGCTGATGCGCTAAGTCGTAAGTCCTATTACAACAATCTCATGTTGCAGCAGGGCCAACCACTTCTCCATGAGGAATTATGTAAGCTTAACCTTCACATTGCTCCTCACGGGTTCTTTTCTACCTTGGTGGAGAAACCTACCCTTGAGGATCCGATCATTGCTGACCAGAAGTTTGATAGGGGTATTATCCGCATCAAGAGAAACATTAAGAAGGGAGTTGGTCGATGTTTCTCTATGGATAATCAAGGTGTTGTTTTCTTCGAGAATCGCTTGGTGGTTCCCAAGAATCAACATCTGCGACAACTGATCCTTAAGGATGCTCATGAATCTCCTCTCACGATTCATCCTGGTAGCACTAAGATGTATCAGGACCTACGCCAAAGGTTCTGGTGCACTAGGATGAAGAGAGAAATCGCTCAGTTCATTGCTAACTGTGACGTTTGTCGTCGCGTTAAAGCAGAGCATCAAACACCCGCTGGCACCCTTCAGCCTCTAGCTATTCGTGAGTGGAAATGGGATAAAGTTGGTATGGACTTCATCATCGGCTTTCCCAGGACCAAGAGAGAGAATAATGCTATCTTTGTAGTCATTGATCGTCTGTCCAAAGTGGCTCACTTCCTACCTGTTCGAGAGAGTATCACTGCTAGTCAGCTCGCTGACTTGTATATTTCTCGAATAGTGTCACTTCATGGTGTTCCACTGGAGATCAATTCAGACTGGAGTAGTCTTTTCACTTCACATTTCTAGGAGAGTTTCCAGACTGCCATGGGCACCCATCTTTCCTTCAGTACTGCTTTCCACCCTCAGTCAAGTGGTCAGGTGGAACGGGTTAACCAAATTCTTGAAGACATGCTTAGAGCTTGCGTTATCTCATTCGGTATGGATTGGGAGAAATGTCTTCCTTTCGCCGAGTTTGCTTATAACAATAGCTATCAATCTAGTCTCAAGAAAGCTCCTTTTGAGATTCTCTATGGACGAAGATGTCGAACACCTTTGAACTGGTCAAAAACCGGTGAAAGACAATTCTTTGGACCGGATATGATCCAGGAAGCAGAAGAGCAAGTTCGCATTATTTGTGAGAATTTGAAAACAACCCAGTCTCGTCAAAAGAGCCAGTATGATCGTCATCATAAGGAAGTGGCTTATGAAGTTGGCGACAAAGCTTACCTTCGGGTTACTCCTTTGAAGGGTACCCATCGTTTCGGTATCAAGGGCAAGTTGGCTCCTCGTTACATTGGTCCTTTTCGCATTCTCGCTAAACGAGGAGAGGTTGCCTACCAGTTGGAAATACCCCCACATCTTTCTCGAGTTCATGATGTCTTCCACGTCTCTCAACTCAGACGTTGCTTCTCGGATTCCATCCGCGGAGTGGACCATGAAACGCTTGATATCCAAGATAACCTCACATATCAGGAGTACCCTGTTCGCATTTTGGATCAAGCAGAGCGTGTCACTCGACGTCATAACATCAAGTTCCTCAAGGTTCAGTGGTCTCATCATTCCGAGAGAGAAGCTACTTGGGAGCGAGAAGATAGTCTTCGACTGGAGTACCCCACTTTCTTTCCGCCGACTCCTGAATCTCGGGACGAGATTCTTTCGAGTGGGGGCAAGTTGTCACAACCCTAGTTCTAGTACGCACCAGGCTAGCTATGGTGTTGCATCATGTTTAAAGTTTCAAATGAATTTGAATTGAGGACATGTGAAAGCCTCAGAAATCTTTTTGAAAATGACCTAGATAAAAATTGCTCCAGAAGGGTCCAAGAAAATGTTGATGTTCCTCTCTGAAAATATTGGCCAGAGGAAAAATTCAAACCAATATTTTTAGGAGCTCGTAAATATTTATTTTGGGCTTTTCGAATTAATGCAATAAATATTTGCATTGGATATATTTTTAATATATTTTTAATATATGTCCAATAATTCTGGAATTTGTGAGGGGCTTTGGATTTACTCTTTCTAGTCCCTACAAATTTGTCAGAAGTTTTTAAATGATTTAGTTTAAATCAAAACAAATGTCAGAAATAGAAAATAAAAATAAAAGGGAAGAGTTTCACCTGTGCTAACCTGGTGGCCCATCTGCTTTGGCCCAGCAGCCGGCCCAGGTAACTGGCATCGCCAGTCACCCCCAACCTCTCGCCAGGAGGCCAGGGGCGCGTGCCCGACGCCTCCACCGCCGCGCCGCGCCACCTCCTACCTGCCTGCTCATCCCCTTCGACGTCTGGATGCCCTGGAGAGACGCCACACACCCCCCAGGACCCTCTCACCCTCCCCCGACCTCACCCCCCCTCCTCCGCTCTCCCTCCGCTCGGACCCGAGTGCGCCGTCGCCGCCGATCGCTGTTTTCGCTGCTACCACCTCCCCCTCAGCCTTCCTCCGTTTCTGAGGGCTCCGACACTTCTTCCTCGTCCTTCCCGTCAAGCCACACGCCTACGGACGCCCTGTGGAGCTGCCCTCGCCGTCGTCTTCTACCTCCGGCCGACGAGATCGCCGTGGTCACTCCGGCTGCACCAAGCCTCCCCCGAGCCCGCTGAGATCGCCATTAGAACCGCCGTGAGCCTCTCCCTCGGACCCCCCCTCTCCATTTCGTCATTCACTGACCATAGTTGCCACTTCGTCGACGACCGAGAACCACCGTCGCGCGAGCTCGTCACCGACGCAGCTCCGGTGACCAAATGGTCACTCCGGCATGCCTAACATGTTCCCCGCCTCGCGTAACGCCCCCCCTAGCGCAAGAACCCGCCCATTTGCATGTTGTGGCCTCGATCCCGAGCTCACCCGAGCTCCGGCCACCGCCGCGAGCCCCGCTCCGGCGAGCTCCGGCCACCCCGCGCCCTTCTGCTTGCTCCAACCGACGCGGACGAGCTCCAGCTCCTCGCCCGTGGTCTCCGCTGCCCAAATGGCCGCCGGAGCGGCGTTTCCGATCACCTGTGTCGCGTCTGTGGACGCCGGCGCCGAGGCATGGGTCAACTCCGGCGAGTTTGACCCCGGTTGGCTGGGTTTGACTCCCCTGTGAGTCACTGACATGTGGGCCCTGCCAAGCTAATTTGTTATTAGAATTAGTGTTGGTGCTAATTAACTTTGTTAGTTAGAACTGTGACACTGACAGTGGGCCCCAGCGCCTTAACCTTTTAATTAGTTTAGTTCTAAACCCCCCTGTTTAACCCGTGTCACTGACGTGTGGACCCCACACGTCAGGTTTGACTTGAGTCAGCGCTGCTGACTTGCTCACGCAAGCATGACGTGCGTTCAGGCGCAATAAATAATTTTATGGAATTGTTTTAATTCAGGAAAATCCAGAAAATTGTTTAAAATTCAAAAAATCATAGAAATTCAACCGTAGCTCAGAATGAAATAATTTATACGTGAAAATTATTAGAAAAATTCAATCTATCCATCTGTACCAGTTTCATGCATGTTAAGCCAACATATACTTGCTGTATAGGTGGCACTTATAAATGTTAATTTTGGAGTTGCATTTGGACCCTTGGTTCAAATGGACTTCATTCAAATAGAAAGCTAGTTGCATTAGCTCAAACAACATCACATTTTCATGCCATGTTAATGCATCATATTGTTGCATATGCTTGTGCTTGATTGTCGGCACCGTTCTTCTCGATAGGTCCAGCTCCGGAGACCGTCCAGAGTACCTGTCAGAGGAGCAGTGCTCTACACGTTGTTATACCAGGCAAGCAAACCCCCTTGTTCATTTCGATACAAACCCTCTCTCGTTCCTGCTCTCTGTTATTGCATTAGGACAACAACGATTCAACTGCTACTTTATGTTGCGGTAGTTGAACCCATTCCTCTGCATGACCTGTCATTGCCACAGTAAATAGTTGAAACCCGCTAGCATGTGTAGGAGTTTATTGAAGCCATGTTGTGAACTTACCTTGCCATGTGATGTCTACTACATGCTTCTATTCCTGTAGACAGTGTTGGGCCTCCAAGAGCAGAGGTTTGTAGGACAGCAGCAAATTTCCCTTAAGTGAGTAACCCAAGGTTTATCGAACTCAGGGAAGTGGAGGTTGAACGTACCCCTTTCAAGCAACCCTGCAATCAAGATACAAGAAGTCTCGTGTGTCCCCTACACACCTAATACACTTGTCAGATGTATAGGTGCACTAGTTCGGCGAAGAGATGTTAAATGGCAAGTCATATGGATGGCAAAAGATGTATTTGTAAATCTGAAATAAAAATGGCAGCAAGCAAACATGTAACAAAACTAAAAGTAAACGGTGTTCAATTGATGAAAATAAGGCCTAGGCTTCATACTTTCACTAGTGGCAACTCCCAACAACATTTACATAATCTAATCACATGATAGTTCCCATAAAACATGCAATGGAGACGCACCCGGAGGTCATTCCTTTGTGGTCAAGAGAGGGCGAGAATTATGTAGGGCTACAAAAGCACACCTCAAAGTTCGTAGTTCTCAATCTATGGATTTCCCAATGTCACCGCGGTCATCAGAAGAGAGTACCACAATCACCACAACATATCTCAAGGATAGTCAAAGACAAGCACCAAAAGACTCTCAATCTTCAATCAACACACAAAAGAGGAAATCACTCATGAACATATTCTTCTAATCCATGTCCAATAGACCGCTGTCACCTTGGTCTCGGGGATTATACTAGATAAAGACAAGTGAGTACATCAATCCAATACATAGAGGAAGGGGAAATATCATGGGATCACCCTAGATTAACATAGCCTATGATCACAACGAAGATCACATCATGGGAGAGAGAATTGACCACATAGCTACACGTACAAGCCCTCAGCCCCGGAGAAGATTACTCACACATGGCCATGGTGAGCAAGAGATTGACGGTGGTGTTGATGGAGAGGTGCAGCCCGGAGAGGAGGAGACGGCCGGCGGCAGCCGTGGCGGCGGCGGCCCTCGTGGCGGCGGCGGCCCTAGGGGGCAGCCGCTCCTTGGCCCCCCTTCTTCCTTGTGGATGGTGCTGGTCCTCCCCTCCAAGACGGCGGCTTGGGAGGAGGAAAATTCGTGGCCCTTGGTGACCTAGGTTTCCTCTCTTTATATAGACTCTCGGATTCCCGTCATCAGATTTTGGGCTTCAGTAAAACGGGCTTTTCTTGGCCGTCTGGACTCCGATTTGGACGAATTTTATATCCAGAAGCATCCTCTCAAAATTCCCCACAACTTTCGCAACTAGGCTTTTTCCGTTTGACGACGTCTTCTGGCCGGAACGTAACCATCTTCTAAAAACGTTATCAGACATATTTCAGGAAAGTCATAGTCCTACTCCAATACGACTCCTTTTGCGTTTTTGTCAATTTCCAAGTAATTCCTACACAATAAAGTGTAAAACAAGAACATTGTGCACTTTTGCTACCATTAGTATGTTAGTCCAATAAATGCCTAAAAAGATAGAAAACTTTGATATAAACATGAGACAATGATGCAAAACAAGCATGTCACAAGCAAAAATTATGGATACGTTTGGGACGTATCAACATCCCCAAGCTTAATTCCTACTCGTCCTCGAGTAGGTAGAATGATAACATAGATAATTTTTGAGGTGACATGCTACTAACACAATCTTGATCAAATAATATAGTAAAGCAAATGAACTGAAATAATGTGAACCAAAACAATTGTCTATAGTTGGAAGCAAGTAACAATGAATAACCAAGTGATCATCTAAGTAAATTCTTTTCATGAATAGTACAATTGAAGACATGAAACTATAAAGTTAAGCACAACTGTTAGCCCCAAAGGAGTTCTCTCATCAAAAGCATTCTAGTTAACACAAAAGGAAGATAAAGTTTCACCAATGCTTTCCACTTTTCAACATTTTATCTCATGGATAAGTTCAATGCACAAGGATTATATATAACTAAGCAGAAATTTTGAACATAATCAACTTGAACCCAGGGTTAACACTAGATGCTTGCTTATGGTGGAGGAAGAAGATTAGAACATAGGAAAACTGACTCAACATTTAAAAGTAAAAGATAGGCCCTTCGCAGAGGGAAGCAGGGATTACTCATGTGCAAGAGCTTTTTATTTTTGAAAACATAAAGATATAAAAGCAATTTTGAGAGATGTATGCTTATGTCAACGAATGGTAATAAACAATGCACTACTACTCATGCCAAACAGAACTTAAGAGTGGCTCCCATAGAGGAATGATAACACTCCCCTTTCTCCTTTGTTTATCACTAGCCAAAGTTTGTCTGATTTCTCAGGTACGATGTGTGAAGGAGGTTTTTGATATTGATATTGATGACATGTAAAGTGGGCTGGACATACACTTTTGCCAGCTCTTTTTGCAAAATTAAGGACATGCACATTATTCATTCACGTCAGGGGTCGTTCTGTCCAACACAAGTAATAATGAACTATCTACCACTTCCTCGTGAGCTAAAACAGAAACACAAATAAGGATAAATTTTGAAGGTTTTAAAGGTAGCACATGAGCAATTTACTTGGAATGGCTATTAAATACCATGCATAGGTAGATATGGTGGACACATATGGCAGAATTTTGGCTATGGAATTTGGATGCACGAGCAGCATTCCCGCTCAGTACAGAGTTTTTGGTTTAGCAAGTTTTTAGCAAGCACATGTTAACCGGTACAAGAGAATTATAACATCCTTTCAGCATAATTATAAGACTTCTACACTGTCTTCCTTGTCAACCATCTTACTTCTAAAAAGAGAAAAAGAACTTTAAAACTACCAATGGTGAAAAACTAAACAATTGCAAACTTCAAAGGTATTTGTTCACTAATAAGACTTTATTAAATGATCTACATGTTTAGGCATCACTACTTAATTTCTCAAAACAATTGATAGGGATCAAGTTACTCAATGATCTTCAAAACTATGCAAGCTTTTTATTCTTTGCACCACGGCCACACTTGGCATTTACTTTACCAACATATTATTTAGCAATTCAAACCAATTCAACTCTCCAAAAAGATATAAGTGAAGCAAGAGAGTACTTTCTATAAAAGAACTAATAGCTCTGAACATGATATGAAATAAACACAAGAGCTAGAAGCATATAACAAGGTAGCTAAAACACTCAAAAAGATATAAGTGAAGAACATGAGTGTTTCATGAAAAAGCGGAGCGTGTCTCTCTCCCAAATAAGAATGATCAGATGCAACTTATTTAAGACCAGCAAGTAAAAATAAATAAACTAAAAAGAAAAGAGCAAGACGCTCCAAGCATAGCACATAACGCATGAAGTGATAAAAATATAGTGGAACGAAGGACGAACTGATAATTGTTGATGGAGAAGGGGATGCACGGGGGCATCCCGAAGCTTAGATGCTTGAGTCTCCTTGGATATTTCTTGGGGGTGCATGGGGGCATCCCCAAGCTTGAGCGCTTGACACTCCTGAATCTTCTTTTATCATCTTCCCTCGCACACTTGATAACTCCCTTCATACATAACTCATCATAATCTGATTAGCGAGGTTAGTATCCACAATAAAATAATTTTTCCCTGCTGTAAATAAAGATAATCTTGAAGATCTACTGTTTCTCAAGATTGCCAAAAGGTTTTTGCAAAGAAAAAGCAAGCTCAAGGTTTGAAAAACGAAGAAAAGGCAAAACAGGACAGAATCTGTGAAAAACAGACCAGCAGGTAGTAAATAATTTTTTCGGGGCACTTCTGCAACTCAAATAAAAAAACTCAGAACAGACGCCCGAAAGTCAATTGTATAGAGCACGCTGTCAAAAAAATTCAGATCAAAAAGATGATCTGGTGATTTTATTCGAATTTTTCTGTCCAAGGACAGAATCTGTTTTCTGGACAGCACCTCACAACTTTTGAACTTTCTTGCAATCGGAGGCTAAACTTGGCACAAAGCTGAAAAATAAAGATACAATGATGTTTCTACAGTAGTAACAAACATCAAGACCACTAAAAACTGAAAGAACAAACTGAAAGCAAAGATAACAAGGGTTGTCTCCCTAGAGCTCTTTCTTTATAGCCATAAAGATAGGCTTAAGACTTTAATGATGCTCTCGTAGGAATAAGAGTTGAAGAACAAAAGAGAGCATCAAGAAGAAAATACCAAACACATTTAAGCCTAACATGCTTCCTATGCATAGGAATATTGCAATAGAATAATTCATTTAAGCACAAAGCAATAAGCATAGGAAGACAAAACAAGTGCAGCTTCAAAACCTTCAACATAAAGAGAGGGAACTTGATATTATTGAAATATCTATAAGCATATGTTCCCTTCTCATAATAATTTTCAATGGGATCACGAATAAACTCAACAATATAAGCATCACATAAAGCATTGTTACCATGGTCGACATGCAAAAAGGTACTCTTACTCTCCACATAAGCAAAATCTTTCTCATTGGTAATAGTGGGAGTAGGACTATCATAACCATCATGGTAATCATCATATTTAGGAGGCATATCATAATCATAATAAATTTTATCCTCAATAGTAGGTGGACTAAAAAGCTCACATTTATCATTGTAATCATCGTATATAGGAAGCAAAGTATCATCAAAGTAAATTTTCTCTTCAAAAGTTGGGGGACTAAAAATATCATGTTCATCAAACGTGTCATCCCCAAGCTTAGAGCTTTCCATGTCATTAGCAATATTGATATTAAAAAAAACATACTAATAACATCACCACCATCATGATTGTTATGCAAATAATAAAGTTCCAAAGGTTTTTTAATTTTCTCTTCAAACACATCATGTCCAAGTTCAAGGTAGAGCATATAAAGCCTCTCATATTTTTGTTGTTCTCCATTAAGCAAAACTAGTGAAATAAAAACAAGAAACAAAAAGATTTAATTGCAAAATCTAGAGAAGGTACCTTCACTTACCTCACTTCCCCGGCAACGGCGCCAGAAATAGCTTGATGTCTACTACACGCTTCTATTCCTGTAGATAGTCTTGGGCCTCCAAGAGCAGAGGTTTGTAGGATAGCAGCAAATTTCCCTTAAGTGAGTAACCCAAGGTTTATCGAACTCAGAGAAGTGGAGGTTGAACGTACCCCTTTCAAGCAACCCTGCAATCAAGATACAAGAAGTCTCTTATGTCCCCAACACACCTAATACACTTGTCAGATGTATAGGTGCACTAGTTCGGCGAAGAGATGTTAAATGGCAAGTGATATGGATGGCAAAAGATGTATTTGTAAATCTGAAATAAAAATGGCAGCAAGCAAACATGTAACAAAACTGAAAGTAAATGGTGTTCAATTGATGAAAATAAGGCCTAGGCTTCATACTTTCACTAGTGGCAACTCCCAACAACATTTACATAATCTAATCACATGATAGTTCCCATAAAACATGCAATGGAGACGCACCCGGAGGTCATTCCTTTGTGGTCAAGAGAGGACGAGAATTATGTAGGGCTACAAAAGCACACCTCAAAGTTCGTAGTTCTCAATCTATGGATTTCCCAGTGTCACCGCGGTCATCAGAAGAGAGTACCACAATCACCGCAACATATCTCAAGGATAGTCAAAGACAAGCACCAAGAGACTCTCAATCTTCAATCAACACACAAAAGAGGAAATCACTTATGAAAATATTCTTCTAATCCATGTCCACTAGACCGCTGTCACCTTGGTCTCGGGGATTATACTAGATAAAGACAAGTGAGTACATCAATCCAATACATAGAGGAAGGGGAAATATCATGGGATCACCCTAGATTAACATAGCCTATGATCACAACAAAGATCACATCATGGGAGAGAGAATTGACCACATAGCTACACGTACAAGCCCTCAGCCCCGGAGAAGACTACTCACACATGGCCATGGTGAGCAAGAGATTGGCGGTGGTGTTGATGGAGAGGTGCAGCCCGGAGAGGAGGAGACGGCCGGCGGCAGCCGTGGCGGCGGCGACGGCCCTCGTGGCGGCGGCGGCCCTAGGGGGCAGTGGCTCCTTGGCCCCCCTTTTTCCTTGTGGATGGTGCTGCAATGGTGCTGGTCCTCCCCTCCAAGACGGCGGCTTGGGAGGAGGAAAATTCGTGGCCCTTGGTGACCTAGGTTTCCTCTCTTTATATAGACTCTCGGATTCACGTCATCAGATTTTGGGCTTCAGTAAAATGGGCTTTTCTCGGCCGTCCGGACTCCGATTTGGACGAATTTTATATCCAGAAGCATCCTCTCGAAATTCTCCACAACTTTCGCAACTAGGCTTTTTCCGTTTGACGTCGTCTTCTGGCCGTAACGTAACCATCTTCAAAAAACGTTATCAGATAGATTTAAGGAAAGTCATAGTCCTACTCCAATACGACTCCTTTTGCGTTTTTGTCAATTTCCAAGTAATTCCTACACAATAAAGTGTAAAACAAGAACATTGTGCACTTTTGCTACCATTAGTATGTTAGTCCAATAAATGCCTAAAAAGATAGAAAACTTTGATATAAACATGAGACAATGATGCAAAACAAGCATGTCACAAGCAAAAATTATGGATACGTTTGGGACGTATCACCATGCCTGCTATTGCGTAGAGTGTGTCAGGTCTGATTCATTGGGAATGAATTGGAGTGCAGTGATATTTTCTAATGCTGAGAGTTAAATGTGTGAACACGTTTTGGTAAAGGTAGCGGTAAGAGGCCATGTAGGAGTACATGGTGGGTTGTCTCACTGGAACCGTCCCTAGGAGCTGAGTTCTGTGTATGTTGTCCAATGACTAGTTACTACCACGCATTGGAACGCTTAAGTGCCCATCTCGACTTATTAACCGACTTGGTCTCTGTCTAGGAGTTGCAACTAGTTTCTGGTGTTTGTAGTTAGTGCTTGTAGTCTACCAAGTGGCACTCGGCCAGGTGGGCTTGGGACAGACTAGGCACCATGGCACGGTTTACCAAGCATAGATCCATCCGGTGAGGTGGGCTTGGGAACCCTGCGCACATCATTTGGGGCCGTGAGCGACACCCCGGCCGGATCTCCTTACGGATGGAACCCGAATATGCGATAAACCTGGACTTGAGTGTTGTGTGGTTAGTCAGGTCGTGGCCGACACCCTCGCCAGGCTTTCGCTTGAAGGTTGCCGAGATACACGAGGTGTACATGGCGGTAAGTGGCGAAAGCGTGTGTGAAGAAGTACACCACTGTAGTGTTATCATAATCTATTCGAATAGCCCGGTCCACGGTTATGGACTTCTTGGATGCTTACGTGGTACATAGACAACTGGAAGTGGATACTCTACAATACTCAAGACAAGTGTGAGTGCTATGGATGGCCTTCTCGTAGGGAGACGAGGATGAATCCACTGTGGTGTGTTTTGTGGTGCTTAGTGGACTCGTGTGCGCCACCTCAAGAAAGTTACCAGCAGTCGTAGTACAGGATAGCCACTAAGTCAAAGCTGGCTTGCTGCAACTAGACCCCACTTGCCTCCTTGATACAAATGCATATATGATAGGATCTGATGTAAGTCTTGCTGAGTACCTTTGTACTCATGTTTGCTTAATTTATGTTTTGCAGATGAGACTTCTGTCTCACTGGTAGTTCCGCTTGGACTTCGACGAGTAGCTTGTTACCTCAGCTACGATCTTGGACGAGTGTTGTACATAGTCAGGCTCTTCAGCCTTTTTCATTTTATAGTTGTCTGTACTCAGACATGTTATGCTTCCGCGTGTTGCGTGTATGCTCTGAGTGTTGGGTCACGAGACCCATGTTTGTAATATCTGGCTCCTCGGAGCCTAATGAATAAATACCTTATTTCTTAGAGTCTTGTTGTGATGCCATGTTGTATTTGCACATATCGAGCATATTGTGTGTATGTTATTGAAATGCTTGCTATGTGTGGGATCCGACAACCTAGTTGTTTCCTCTTGGTAGCCTCTCTTATGGAGAAATGTTTCCTAGTGCTTCCACTGAGCCTTGGTAGCTTGCTACTGCTCCGGAACACTTAGGCTGGCCGGCATGTGTCCTTCTTCGTTCATGTGTCTGTCCCTTTGGGAAATGTCATGCGTTGATCCTTTAAGTCCTTCTAGCTTGCTACGACTTGGGTTCATACGTTGATGACAGACACGTTTGTTGCTGGGTCATGTATGCCTGTCCCTGTAAGTTAGTGCCACCTTGGGTTTATAACTAGTCATGTCGGCCCGGATTGTCTGTCATATGGATGCTAGCGACACTGTCATATACGTGAGCCAAAATGCGCAAACGGTCCTGGGCCAGGTAAGGTGGCACCCGTGGGGATACCGTGCGTGAGGCCGCAAAGTGATATGGTGTGTTACATGCTAGACTGGTGTGACTTAGGATCGGGGTCCCGACACTTGGACCCCACTTAACAGTACGGTGGTTCCTATGACTCAACAAAGAAGAAAAGGAAACAACGAAACATCTAAGTCTTCGCACTCCATAGTCTTCACACAATGTCTTCTCTCGTCATAGTCTTCAATATGATTATCTTCATATACCACCATTGTCGTCAATGGCTTCATACATTTTTAGGGGTCATCTCCGGTAGGTAAACCGAATCAATGAGGGACTACTACCTGTGTTATCCTGCAATTCTCACAAACACATTAGTCCCTCAACCAGGTTTGTCGTCAATACTCCAAAACCAACTAGGGGTGGCACTAGATGCACTTACTGATCCTTTGCAGGGTTAGTTGATCAATAGCCGATGTAGGGCTAGATGAACAGTAGCTAGTGGAGGGGTGGTTGAACAGTGGCCGGTGGAGGGGTGGTGGAGGCTGGATGAACAGTAGTTGGTGGAGGCAGGAGGGAGACAACATGGATGAACAGTCGCTGGTGGAGCCTGGAGGAGGGCGACGGTGGATGAACAGTAGCATGTGGAGGCTGGAGCGATGCAGTAGACGGTGGGTGAACATTGGCCTGTGGAGTCACGTTTTGCGGTACGCCACACCCCTCCCGATGAACAGGACCCCCGTTTCTATCGTAGGAGGTCAAAGAGAAGTCCATTTCCTCCTTTGTGCGGTATGCCACATCCATCCCGATAAACAAGACCCAATTTCGACCGTAGGAGCTCGAACACAAGTCCGTTTCCTCCGTTCTGTGGTACGCCACATCCTTCCCGATGAACAGGACCCCATTTTGACTGTACGCACTCGAACAGAAGGCCGTTTTCGTCCGTTTTGTGGTACGCCAGACCCCGTTACAGCTGTTCCGGCCAAGCCGGTTGGCTCCGGTTGAACACGACGCATTCCGGCCTAGTGGCTTCGCTCCCGATGAACAAGATGTTGTTTCCCCGTTCCGATCTAGCCGATTGGCTGCCAATGAAGAGGACGCCGTTGATGCCGTCCGTTACCTCTCCATGTACACGTGCCATAGCCGTACGTATGCGCGAGTAGCTAGGAGTTCGAGACCCCGCCCGTATGTACGTATGTGGCCATATTTGTTGGCATCTGGTTGTACGTACGTGTACACGGTTTAGACTAGACTACCTGAACTGCTACGTCGGGGGCTCTACTACTACACGTGCTGCTGCTTGCTCGGCCATGGGTCATCGTTGTAGAGAGACCGATCGACCAGTATGTACGTACACATTCGCAACCAGAATGACAATGATACGTACGCTTCGACCAAGAGTGTCCCGACTGTTAGGGATGATAAGGAGGCACTTCCTTATCTGTGAAGTCATTGATGATGTGTCCCAGCGATCAGGGGGGAGAATCATTTTTTTCCCATAATATGGACACACTTCCTTGCGTGTGAAGATGTAGATGGTGGGTCCATCTGTCAGCCTCAGGGCGTAGAATGCTCTTCCGATGGCTGCCATTCATTTACTACGTTGACCATGCCGCGAGGACGGCACCCACGCGGCGGACGACGGCAAAGCCTAGGAAGGGAACGACAAGGAGCCAGGGAACACAAGGCAGGTGGAGGCCCCCGCAGAAGGGAGTACGAGGGTTCACTGGTTTGGCTGTGGTGTGAGGCTGTCGTCGCTGGAGAACAATAGGAGGTGTTGGTGAGTAGAGGAGTGGCCCGGACGGCAATGGGAGTAGGGTGGGCTGGTGAGTCCTGCGGGGCAGAACAGCTGGCCACAGGAGGCGGTAGGAGGCGGTACCGTCAGCAGTGGTTTGGGCTGCTGAAGGAAAAATACCCAAGATTGAAGAAGAAGCACGACATCCTATAAACTCCTCAATTAGTGTAATGTTTCCAACATCTTCTTGTACATTTCCATGAGAATATATGTTATCTTCAAACAAGATCCATGTTTGCACAAGTAGAGACAATTACATATTACATTAAGAGTGGCATCAAATAACAGTGGCAAAACAATTGCTTGTTCCAGCCATAGCAATAAATTAAGATGCAAAACCTTATCATTACTTGTGTCGTCACAGTTCTAGTGCATCATTACAGCACTGGGAGTTGATTTTTGTTCTTCTTCCACTTGTTCTTTCACTTCATCACCTGGTTCAATAACAGACAAGCTTCGCCTTCAATGTAAGATTTGGCATGTCAATTGGGGAGCACAAGTATAGCACTAAACAACAACATTACTTTTCTGATTATAGTAGCAAAATACAGGCCAACAGTTGTGAAATATAATTAAGTTACCTCAATGGGATATTACGACACACATATAGATTGGAAGTCTGGTCTCCTTTTGTGCAGTTCACTAAAATCAAGCAACATTACCGGATAAGTAGCACAACATATGAAAGCATACTGCAAAATCCTGTAGAAGGAGGCCATTACTGACCTCTCATGACACGGAATCCAAACAACTCACCATAAAAATATCCGAAACAAACTTGCCAACATAGAGAGGAATTCAGATCTCCTCTTGTGCAGTTTCACTAAGATCAAGCACTCAAGCAACGTTGTCGGTGCGACATATTGGTTAAACTGCACAAAACAGTCTTAAAGCAAAAGTGTTTTGTGTAGTGCAACAAAAGGTCCCAATAGCAATGAGGTGAAGTAGATAACCCTCTTTACACACAGGGGCAAAGGAAACAATTACTGGTCAATAACGGTGGATGACACAGAAGCGCACAAAAAGAAGAATCTTACTTAAAGTGGGAAAGAAAGCAAGACAATAGCATTTCTCAAACCATTGAATTGATTCAAATTAATAGAGAGATTATATTAACAATAAAATTGTTTAAGCACATAATTTTCTTTTAACTGTGGCATTGCTTCAATTTTCTAGCGGCATTATTAGATTAACAACGCTAAAGGGTTGTACGGGACAGTGGACGCACCAGCACCATGTGCATGTACCGATGTATAAAGGGGTGATGCACAGTCTGTTGCAGCAAAGAACAAACAATAAATGAGCATATTTGTGTTGGTCCTAGTTTTGTTATCTTTAGACACCTTTCCCTATGTGAGGGCAGCAAATCTAGTCCCCCACCCACAGAAAGGTCAGCTCGGTACAGATGTGCGTACTGCGTTTGTCATTGTTCTTCCTTTTCGACCAACGTAGGTCCTGGATAGCCAGTCTGTACTACTTTCCCCCTTCCTTTCCTCTTTGAACCACGTCCTAGATTCATGCTATACAACTTTCCACACTACTTTCCTGTTTGATCCAACACCTAGATTCGAGTGCAAAAGCGGAAAAAATCCACATGCAACTAGAGTAATGCATCTGGATTAAGTAAATTATACCTTAACGTTCTCGGGGTGTGGCTCAGTGGGCGGCCGGAGGCCGATCCTCCCACTCTATTTATGGTAACAAGGAAGAAGGGGTCGGAGGCCCTCCCACACTGCCGTTGGGTGAAAGAGAACAACCGTCCGGTACTGGATTCCCTCCCTCGCCGACGGCGACAACGTTAAGCCTCGTTGCCTTCCCCGTTGGATGGGATCCTGCTGGCTCTTTGATCAGCGAGGAGGGGGGAGAGAGAGATGCCAATGAAGTCTTCTTTAGATCTGGAGAGGGTGAGAGAGTGTGAAGAAAGCAACTACAAGCGTTGAGGGTCTAGTGTGTATATATACAGTGGAGAGAGAGTGTGAAAAGAGGAAACCCTAGAAAACAATCGCCGAGGCTGCTGCATACTCTTTATTTAGTTGGAGTGGTTTTCTTTTTCTCTCCATAAAATTCGTTTTAAATTGTGCACGAAACAGTACTCTTTATTTAAAGTATATAGTTGAAGTAGTGAAGAATACCAGGGCAATGATAATACGTCAAGAAAATTTAATGCTCGAAGGAGTGAACTCGCAATTAACGCTGCACGCCTCCCGGTCACGCTTACTATCGTTCACGTGTGGTACAAGACCCTCCGGAGTGAATAACAACTCCCACGCCCACCCTGGCCCACCCAAGGCACATCCATCGCCCACGCGCGCTTCCTGCCTGAAACGGTCAGCCTCGCTCTAGAGTACCGGTGCCGCATTCATGCACGGGCAGAGCGGACGCGACCTCTCACTGGCGCCTGCGTTTAAGGGAGAAGCAGATTCAAGAGTGATGGTTGCTTCGTCCGTCCAACTTGCGACAGGTCTATGTGATTTGATGGCTCATTGGACATTATTACTGACGTGGTACGACCGTGCTGAGTCTCAGTTGCACTGTACACTTTACGTTGGTGCATGATATATTTGTACTTACTCTTATTTCGTAGCGAGATATATTTGTACAATGTTATAAAGCTTCCAACTTCTTTTTCATGTATCTTGCATGCAAGGTTGCAACATTCCATGAAATACAAAAGAGACTAACATGCATGCCATTGGATCTCAATGTTTCACAGAGCATAGCCAACATGTACCCCCTCAATTCCAAAATAAGTTTCTCGACTTTATGCCACAAAGTTGTACTAAAGTTGATATTTATTTTGGAACATAGACAACTAAAAAAAACTATCCATGCAGTCCCTAGACCTCAAACCCTAAACCCTAGCAAGGCTTTAATTTACTCGCGACGTTGAATCTTCCGAAGAAATGAAATTTGCAACTGTTGGATTTCGGGTTCCGTAAACCCTTGAGAGGTTCGAACTCTGGGGTGCGCACGAAAAACACACCCTCCCCAGCGCGATCACCCTGCGATTCCACGGCCTAGCTCGTCGTGCTCAACGGACCGGGGACATAGAGAATTCTACTGGTTCGGGCCACCCTGTGGTGTAATACCCTACTCCAGTGCGCGTGGTGGATTGCCTTTGTATGGCTGAGGATGAACTAGTACAAGGGATGAACAGCCTCCGAAGGAGAGGTGTTCTTGGGCTCGGATGAGCTTGTGGTGTGTGTAGGGTGGAATGGATCCGATCGTCCTCTATGGTTGTGGATAGGTCCTATTTATATTGGCCTTGGTCCTCTTCCAAAATATCAGCGAGAAGGGATCCCACAGCCGCCAAATTTGAAGGGGAACAACTAGTAAATGTTATCCTGACAAAATTAGTCTTCGCCTGCCAAAGGCTCTGGTGGTGACGCCACGCCGAGCTCCATGATGACCTCCTTGACGGGTCCTTGGTGTTGTTGCACCGATATGGAAAACTTTGCCTGATCCCTCGGGACTCCGCGCCTGCACTTGCCCACTTCGCACCAAAGAGGAAACTGCTACATTGTGCTTGCTGGCGCCCGCTTGACCTTGGTCGTCATGGCTCACGTCACGTGAACCTCACGAGGTACTCCTTGCATAGATATCTCCGCTCCTCAGGAGCCATCCTAGAGATACTGCCCCTGGGGAGGTCTTGCTGTCGCCCACCTCGCGAGGCTTGGTCCCTCACTAGGGTCTTGAGTTGCGGTTGCTCAAGTTGGGCCGCACCAGGCCGCTGATGGAGCCACGTCATGGGCCGCCGGCAGGCAAGCCTGGGTACCCCCGTTCCCAAGACGCCGACAATAGCCCCCAGGCCCAAGGCGCGGAAGGACATGGCTTCAAGGCAAAGCCAAAGTTGCAAGGGCGAAGTGTCGCAGGCCCCAAATGCCTGCGCCTTGGGTCGACGTGTGGCGACTTTATCGGACGTGGGCGTCTCCGCTTCACCACGCTGCCTTGACAAACTGCCCAATCTGACAAAAGGTTAGCGAGTGTTGTTGGGTTTCTCTTACCTTCATTCGCCTTGCTCCAGACCCCCTTCTCGTTCCTATCCCAAGGGTCTCTATCTACCCGTTTTCTCCCCTGAGCCCATCGCTGGTGGTGCCGGACATGGTGAAAGCCGCTCGCTCGCCCTCCTGGTTCGAACCTTCCTTGAGAGCGCAATCGTTCTCGGAGAAGAAGCTCGCTACCGCGCACCTGATGGCGGCAGGTGGTGGCGATGAGGGGAAGGAGCCTAAGCTCCGGGCGAGCTCCGCCATGCCGAAGCCCCCAGGCAGCACTTTTTACCCCTTCTTAGAGCATAGTGTCCTCGCGGGGCTCGTTCCCCCTTTCTCCCACTTCTTCTTTGGTGTCCTCCGCCATTATAATCTTTAGGTACTTCATCTTCATCCCAACTCCGTCCTTCTCATGTCCATCTTCGCCTTCTACTACGAGGCATTCGTGGGGGTGATGCCGTCCGTGGCATTGCTTCGCCACTACTTCTACCTTCGGATTAATGAGGGCCAGTGCGCAAACTTTGTTGCGGCTAATGGGGCCAACGTGATCTCAAGAGCCTGGAAGAAGGTGGAGGGCTTGAGGAACAAGTGGATCCTCATGGACGCGAAGGTATCCCATCCGATGCTGGTGACGCCAACGGTGGTACCGACGTCCCACGACGGGTGGAACAGCGCGAAGCTCAACGACCCTCGGTCTAAGCAGTTGTTAGCAAGGATGATGGCTGACCTAAAGCCTGATGACCCGAAGGCGGAGAATCTGATGGGGGCCATGATTATCAAGGAGTTCCTGATGCGATGCCTGGCTCTGCTCCAAGCACACTCGCGTCCCTTGTGGAAGCTTATGGAAGAAGGCGACGACCTCCGCTTCCGCCCAGATGTCTTGCCCGATTAGGAGTTGGGCTAGATCTTCCTTCTTCTGGTGTTGGAGGACCAAGGGTACCCTCCTGACTCCGGCACCCACCTGGGCCTCGGTGGTGTTGTCCTCAAGTGAGTCTGGCATGGGGGAGGGGAAGACGTACTCAGAGGGGACTAGGGATGTCGCGAGAGAGAATTCTCCCCCGTGCCAGTCTACGCTCCTCCGCATTCTTCCCGATGATGACGACGATGGCGAGCGACCAGCTGAGGACCCACCGGGCCCCACCGGGGTCTCCACAAGGTTAAAGCGCTCCTCCCTAAAGAGGCCGCAGATCGGGATCCTGGAGAAGGGGCAGTCTATGCTGGTTCTTCTAGGTGGTACCTCTGCATTGACTCCGGCCGACACCGCGGCGAGTTTGGTGGTCGCATCCCCATCAGCTCCTGGGGCTCAAGCGCCTGTGCCCCCCGCCACGAGGCTCTCTGGCCTCGTGCTCTAGAAGAGGGCGAGGGGTTATGCCGCCGTGGACCAGTACGCACTTTGCCCTGACCCGTGCCCTTTCATTTGTTGCTGCTTCTTGATGTTTCTCTTCTTCAATGCCAGTCCAGCGTCGGCGTTGAAGAAGAGGAGGAATTCGGTGGTGACCCCTGCGGCTCAACCGCCTACTGTGGTCGCGCTGCCCCTAGGGCGGGGGGACGTCGTCGTTGTTGCTGCCACCGGATCACCCCCGTAAGGTCCTGCGACTTGCCAGGAGAAGGTGGCGCCTATGGCCAAGCAGGCTCCAGAGGCGCCAGCCCCCGGCCCTTCCTCTAAAGTCCCAAGGGATCAGGAGCTCCCTGTCTCTTAAGATGCGACTGCCTCGCAAGTCTTGGCGCCAGCGCCGCCTCCTCCTCCTCCCGCTGTGTTGCTGGCCCGCGACCTCCCTTCTTCGCACGACGTCCTGGAGAAGGCCACTGACTCAGTGTCGCGATGACTTCCAAGGTCCTGATCACCGCTGTCGGCGTGCTGGGAACCAGGGTACCCAGACTTGCCTGCCTGAGGGCCGCGCCGCACTCCTACTGCGGCCTAATACGGCACAGCTGATTGACCAGCTGTCCAAGACCCTCGCGAGGGGGGCTAGACCTCGCGAGGAGAACGACACCAAGACCCCCTCAGGAGCGGCCTCGGCTAGGTTGCTCCGGAGGGGCGGAGAATCCAAGGCCAAGCCTGCCTCGGGAGGAGGCAGTGACGCGAGCAGTGACGCACGGTTGCCATTTTGGTGCAAAGGAGACAACGTAGGCCCAGCTTCCCAAGGGGCGGGACAAAGGTTTCCCCTTTGGTGAAACAAGACCGAAGACCGCAAGGACGGCAGGGAGTAGCCCTGGGCATAAAAACCGAAGACCGAAGACCGAAATCGAAAAGACCGAGACCGAACCCGAAAAGACCGAACTAAAAAAGACCGAATGAAAAACGGTCTGCATAAACAGAAGACTGAATTAAATACGGTCTGATCGGTCCTGCTGTCTTGATGACCGAATAGACCGTATAGACCAAATAGCCCATACGTAGGAGGCCCATCTGGCTAGCCCAATAGTCAGACACAACATGAGCACACATCCTCCTCCCTACCTCACAATTCACAGGAACGCAACCAACACCCAATTCACTCCTCTCCCACTACGAACACTATCCGCCGCCTCCGTTGTGCCATTGTGGCTCGATGCCCGTGAGACTTGAGCCAGTGAAGACTACCGTATCGAGGCGCGCCGCGCGCCCCTGACCGACGAAGAGCGTCGCCCCGAGCCCCGTCCCTGGCCGGTGTAGATCGGCGCCCCGCACCGCCATCCCCGACCCCCTGTAAGTCGCTCCACTGCCCTCGACACGGTTGTCCGCCGCCAGGGCTCCACCCGATGATGACTGGTTTAGAAGCTGCAGTCCATCACCACTCATCACCACCCATCTCGTTCCACTCTGTTCGTAAGCTCGCCGCTTACTGCCCTCGTTCGCTTCTCCACATCACAGCTAAAGGTGAGCATCTACTTCATCTCTCTATGTACATCATCTGTGATTCCCATGAAAACAAATTAGTTACATGCCTTCCAATGTTAGATGTAGCTATTCTGTCATCTAATCTCAAACATCCTTCCTGTAGTTACACAAATAATATGGGCACGACCTCCTGGTAGGTGATAACAATAACACCCAGCATAATAGCCAATCTAAATACATGTCCTCTTATGTTTATGTGGTTAATACATTTTGGGTTTATCATTGTTAAATTTTATTACTACTATCTGCTCTAATAAGGAGCATCTTTTTTCTCCTTTTTAGATGTTATATCTATAGCCGAATCTGAATCTGAACATCATGATGCAGCCATAGTAATTTGTTTGATTGTTTGTTCCTCATCTTGTAGTAATCTTCAAGACTGTACTAGGTATTGATTTCATTTGTCATCAACCATACACACTCCAACACTCTCCTGGCATGGTAGAAATCAGCCAACTTTTCCATGAACTAGCACAAGATGTTGCCAACACTAAGATTATGAAATTTATTGAGTACTTGTCCTATTGCAGAGTTGATTGAAAAATTTGGGGACAAGGTGAAGGGAAAGAGCAAGGTCCATGGTGGTGCTGAACTTGATTTGTTTGATGTCAATTACTATGTTATCAAGTACAAAGTGGTGGTGGTCATTGCTGTTTGCTGCTTGTCGATTCCAATATTCCATGGGCTGATGTTGCTTGTGATCTTCTTACTCTGTGTCAAATATAACTGCTATTGCTTGTTATCTTATTACTTTCTGTCAAATATAAATGTTGTTGCTTGTTATCTTCTTACTTTTTTGTCAAATATAATTATGCATACATGAATCTTATTGATGGACCACGAATCATTAATCACGATTCTTCTTACTTTGTGTTGCATAGGAATTTTGTTACTTCCTATCAAATATTAACATGGAATTGTACTGGAAGTAACATGAATATGAGTTGTAGCTATTAATTTGGTCTATTTGGTCGGGACCGATGAACGAATTGTAAAGACCGAAGACCGAATAGTGAATAACCGAAAAGACCGAAATTATTTCGGTCTTCATTTATGGAAGACCGAATTATTAGAAGACCGAAAAGACCGGACCGAACAAACCGAAAAGACCGAACGCCCAGGCTGAGCAGGGAGGATGTCACCACCGAGCCGACCAACGTGTCATCGCCTGATCCCTTTGCAGGCGAAGACCGCTTTTGTCAGGATTGGAGCGTCCTTGTGTTCCCGCTTAAAATGACTGTTGTGGGATCCCTTCCCGCCTAAACATTTCGGGGGAAGAGGACCATGGCTGCCTATATAAGTAGCTAGGATTCCCACCATGCAAGGGGATGGATGGGATCAATGGAGGCTCTGCCTTCACACCAAGGAGCAAGAACCCTTGCCTCCTGACCCACCTAAGCTCTCCTCCTGAGCTCAAGAACCGCTGTACTCGTTCATACTCAAGCCCTCCTGAGACTAATCCACCAAAGCAGGACATAGGGATTTACACTGCAAGGTGGCCTGAACCTGGGTAAATTCGTGTGTGCTTTACTTGTTGATTGCTTGAATCTCTTCATTGGACGAGGGCGAGGCGCTTGGTAGACGTGAGTGGGAGAGATCTTCATTCACGCCCCACTGTTCGAACTTCTTGGGTTTGCGGAGCCCGTAATCCAACATTTGACGCACCAGGTAGGGGGCGTGTCAAAATCTCACCTCTCCGACGACCTCGCCTCCCCTCTCCTGCTCCGCGCCGCCATGATGACCGCGGCCTGCTGCATCCGTGCGGAGGCTGGTGCTGTCCCCGTCGTCCGAGCGGCATCAGCGGACCGCGCTACCCAGGGGCGCTCCGCCCCTTCCCCGACGATGTGTTCGCCTGCTGGGCCATTGGAGAGCGGCCTGCTCCGCCATTTCCCCTCCCTGTGATCCCGCCGGCGGCGCTCTTAGTGGCGTAGAGGCTGCTCTAGCACTGGCCACCCACAGAGGAGCTCGACGCTTGGGCGGCCTGCGTCAGCGAGCTGCGGGGCACTACCGGCGGGGGGTTGCCCTGCCGCGAGGTTGCCTACATCATTAGAGGATCCCAAGCACCGGCGTCGGCCCGGCACGTCAAGTCACACTTTTGGCTGATCGGGGCCGCCACCCAGCCACAGGAGGCCCCGCGGGCGCGAGGCGCGCAGGGGCACGTCATCACTTTCGGCCCTGGCGACGGCGCCATAGCTGCAGCCGGCATGAACGTCCTCCCTATGGTATGCACCCCCACCATTTGTGGGGTGGCTGTCATGAGGACCCTCATCGACGGCGGCGCCGGGCTCAACATCCTCTCCACGGAGGTTTTTCGTCATCTGCCTGTGTCCTACATGCAGCTCCTCCCCCACCAAGCCCTTCTCAGGGGTCGCGGGCTCGGCCGTCCCGCTCAGCCAGATCCGCCTCCCGGTCACCTTCGGCATGCCCGCTAACTACCGGACCGAGCTCATCTACTTCGACGTTGCGCCCATCCACCTACCCTACAACTCCGTCCTTGGCTTCCCAGCCTTGGCGAAATTCATGGCGGCCACTCACCCGGGCTACAATACCATCAAGATGCCCGGGAGCAGCGGTGTCATCACTATCGAAGGGGACCCCAAGGCCGCACTTCAGGTCCTTGGGCGTGCTTACAAGGCTGCAGCCGCAGCCCATTCAGGTACGGAGGTGGCTCCGGAGACATCGGAATCCGCGCTTGCAAAGAAGCAGCAACTCTTCTCTCAGGACCCGGCCGAGACGAAGCATGTGCCCGCTGACGAGGAGGGCTCAGGAGCCACCTTCACCATCGGCATGGGCATGGACCCAGAGCAAGAGGCAGTGTTGGTTAGCTTCCTCAGGGCTAACAAGGATGTGCTTGCTTGGAAAGCCGCTGACTTGGTCGGGGTGCCTAGGCACGTCATCGAGCATCACCTTACGGTGTGCCCCAACGCGCGCCCTATCAAGCAAAAAGCATGCAGACAGGCCCCAAAGAAGCAGGCCTTCATCGTTTAGGAGGTTCGGAAGCTAGAGGAAGCAGGTGTCGTATGGGAGGTACGGCACCCACAGTGGCTGGCCAACCCCGTCATAGTCCCGAAGAAAGGAGGCAAGGAGCGCATGTGCGTCGACTTCACGAGCCTCAACAAATTCTGCCCTCACGACCCGTTCCCTCACCCGCGCATCGACCATATAGTGGATTCAACAGCTGAGTGCGACCTGCTCTGGTTCCACGATGCCTTCTCGGGCTACCACCAAATTAAGATGGGAGTGGAGGATGTGGAGAAGACGGTGTTCCTAACCCCTTGCGTAGTCTACTGCTACACCTGCATGCCTTTCGGGCTGAGAAATGCGGGCGCCACCTTCCAACGCCTGATGCACATCACCCTCGGCCCTCAGCTCGGGAGGAACGCGGAGGCCTACATCGATGACATGGTGGTCAAGACCAGAGAGGCTAGGACTCTCATCCAGGACCTAGAAGAAACGTTCGCCAACCTGCGCAAGGTGAAGCTGTGCCTCAACCCGGAGAAGTGCGTGTTTGAGGTACCCTCCGGCAAGTTGCTAGGGTTCCTGGTTTCACACCGGGGCATTGAAGCTAATCCGGAGAAGATCAAAGCCATCGAAAGAATGAAGCTACCTACAACCCTGAAGGAGATGCAGATTCTTGCGGGATGTGTAACGTCCCTGGGGCGCTTCCTCTCTAATCTAGGTGAACGCGCCCTCCCGTTCTTCAAGCTCATGAAGATGAAGGGGCCCTTTGAGTGGACTCCGGAGGCTGACGCCGCCTTCCGGGGTCTCAAGGAATACCTCACCAGCCCGCCGGTTATGGCGGCGCGAAGACCCCTCGAACCCAAGACTCTCCATCTCGCTGCAACGCCTCACTCCGCCAGTGCAGCGTTAGTGGTGGAGCGTGTGGTGAGGCCCCGAAGCGCGAGGCCGCGGGGCAAGTCGGCATCCTCAGGAGCTCCGTCGCCCCCTAACGCAGCTCCGGAGGTAGATTTGACCACGGTTACTGATGGCCCCGCCGTCCAGCAAAAAGCACCCAAGACTCCCGAAGCGCCTGAAGATCCTGCGGAGTCGACCCTCGTGGAGCACCCTGTGTACTTCGTCAACACCGTACTGCGCGACGGGCGCTCGTGTTACCCGATGCCTCAAAAGCTGCTCCTGGCGCTCCTTGTCGCCTCCAGGAAGCTACGCCATTACTTCCAGGGCCACCCTATCAAGGTTGTTTCGTCGTACCCTCTCGAGAAGGTGCTCCGAGGCCCGAACATCATCGGGAGGGTCGCCGAGCGTCAAGGATATAGCTACTAGGTATAAACCGCCCAGGGAGGGGCCGGTTTATGCCTGTAAGAATTACTTCTATTGAAGCCCATCGAGACATGGAGCATGGCGCTTTATTATAGAAGACTAGAGATCCAGGGCCCAAGAGGTATTAGGACCCATAAAGTGTAAACCGCCATACGGCGTGTAACTTGTATTGTAAGATAGGAAAGATAGAGACCGAGCCGGGCACGTGTATGAGACGGCCTCGAGATTCTGTAAAAAGGATCGGGCGTCATCCTGTGTATATAATGGGACGACTCGGCGACGGTTCAGGGACAGAGAACAACAACTCGAGACAGAGGCTAAGCGGATTCGCTCCCTGGTCATCGAAACCCTAGCAATACTACACCAAACTAGACGTAGGCTTTTACCTTCATCGAACGGGCCGAACTAGTATAAAAATCCCTTGCGTCCTTGTCCGCTTTAACCCCTTTAAGCTAACAAGTAGCAATGGCTCCACGACTATGTGCTTTCGCTAGGACATCTGCCGTGACAAAACCATGACAGTTGGCGCCCACCGTGGGGCTATCACACGATGGTTTCGAGTTCTTGAAGGGCAGCTTTGAAGGACACAAAGGCTACGCAGTGGGCCGGATGACTAAGAGTCGTCGTGGCAAGATCTACATTGACGATGCAGGCTGGGGTCCCGAGGCCGATTCAATCGAGTACTGGTACCGGGTCCCCTTTGGCGGCATCCACGTCTTCATTGGCAAGATCGACGAACCGAGCCCTGAGCCGGACATCTTCCCCAACATCGTCGAGTCGGCTCAGCGTGCAAGACCTGCCCGGATTCGGCCTGCCATGAAGCGTGTCTTCGTGGGAGCGGTCCACGGGGCACATGCTGAGGATGGATCGGAATCTAGTGGCGCGACCGTCGTTTATTCCGGCGACGAATCATCCACTGGAGAAACCGAGTCGTTATATTTGTTGCAAGATGGCCGATCTGGGGGCTGTTCCGATGGTGATAGTATTCCTGACACCCTTGATCCGCCAAGCCGGGTCACAATCTATGCAACAATCTTCAATCGCTGCGGCATTAACGTCCGACGCGGCGGCATCAGCAACAGCTGGGGCAGGAGGTCCGGTTCAGCCACCAGCTCAAGTTCTGACCGCTTTAGTTGATACTTTGACAGAGCTTCTAACTACAGAGGTCGGCCAGGCCAAGAAGGTACAACACGACGCGGAAGTTGCTAAGGTGAGGGGCCAAATAGATCAAGCTAAGCTAGACCTGGCTGTTGAGAATACTAGGATGATCGCAAAGCAGGCCGAGCTGGATGAGCAGGCTTATCGGCTCCTGCTAGATCAGACGCATCAAACGATGTATTGAGGAGAAGGCGCCAGTCTTGCCTGTCGCTAGTTTACGAAGCAAGGAACCTCTTCAGTACGCCAGGAGCGGGAGCCAAAAATCAACTGGGGGTAAACCAGGGAGAAGTGCCTGGCATAGGTGCATCGGTCCAGCCACAGGCCACGGATCCAACCTGCCAGGTCGTTCCCTCACAGCATGCGCCCACACCTCCTGGTAAATACTCCAACCCTTTGGATAACATAGTTGCCGCCACTTCACGATTTGCAGCCCTTCCCATTGAAGGGGGATCCCCTATAGCAGTGGAGGCGCGGCGAGCTAGGGAGTTTCTGGAGATAGCTTTAACTCAGCAGCAGGCTTATTCCCACAGCCGCGAGAGGATTCATTCCACCCCCGCCCAAGCCGGAGCTACAGCAGGCACCTAGAAGAACCGACCGTGTCGAGTAGCACGCGGAATCGTAACCCACCGCGGAGGGAGAACTCGGCGGGAGGAGGTGTAAACACGCAAGATGTGGTGGATCAGGGCAGACAACGCCGAGAGGCCGAATTAGTGCCACAGTATGAAGCCCGTCAGCCTACGCCGGTTCGTCCATCTACCATGATCGAGCCAGTGGTTACTTCCAGCTCCTTGGGAGTACCATGTATCACGCCCGCTTTACGCAATGTAAGACTGCCTAAGGACTTCAAAGGACCGCGTAAGGTTCCCAACAGTACCGCAGATCTGTCCCCCGAAGCCTGAGTTGAAAGTTACGAGATGGCAATGGAGATGCTGGGTGTCGACGATGCAACGTGCGCGAAGCACTTCACCATGATGCTGGAGGGAAAGGCTCGCACCTGGCTAAAAGGGTTACCGCAGAACTCCATCGGATCATGGGCCGAGTTACGATGTCGGTTTATCAATAACTTCAAGGATACATGCAAGCAGCCCATGTCCATTGTAGACTTGGCGGCCTGCGGTCAAGGGGAAAACGAATCAACAAGTCATTGGGTGCGCTGGGTGTCAGAAATCCTGCATTCCTCAGACCGCATCAATCCGGACACAGCAGTGGTGACGTTGGAAGGCAACTACCGTTTTCAACCTCTGAAGCTGAAGTTGTGTAGGATCGAAGAAGTATGTCTAGAGGGGGGGTGATTAGACTACTTGACAATATAAAAATTCTGTCTTTTATCAAGAACAGATTTTGACAGTTTTTGCATAGCACACAAGTCAAGTAACATACTACACATGCAATTCTAGAGTATGGGCAGCGGAAAGTAAATTGCATATATAGTAAAGAGAGGTGGAGAAGATCAAACGCAGTTTGGTGACACGAAGATTTTTGTCGTGGTTCCGATAGGTGGTGCTATCGTACATCCACGTTGATGGAGACTTCAACCCACGGAGGGTAACGGCTGCGCGAGTCCATGGAGGGCTCCACCCACGAAGGGTCCACGAAGAAGCAACCTTGTCTATTCCATCATGGCCTACGCCCACGGAGGACTAGCCTTTACTCGGGGTAGATCTTCACGAAGTAGGCGATCTCCTTGCCCTTACAAACTTCTTGGTTCAACTCCACATCTCGAAGACGGAGGCTCCCAAGCGACACCTAACCAATCTAGGAGGCACCACCCCCCAAAAGGTAATAGACGGTGTTGATGGTGATGAACTCCTTGCTCTTGTGCTTCAAATGATAATCTCCCCAACACTCAACTCTCCTCACTGATATGGCTGTGGTGGAAGAAAGGTTTGAGTGGAAAGCAACTTGGGAAGGCTAGAAATCAAGTTTCATATGGTAGGAATGGAATGACTTGATCTCAACACAAGGGTAGGTGATTCACTTCTCAGAAAGTGTATGGTAGAAGTGGTGGTACTTTCTGATGGCTCTCCTCACGAGTGAAGAGGGGGTGGAGGGGTATATATAGCCTCCACACAAAATCCAACCGTTACACACACATTTGACCAATCTCGGTGAGACCGAAGTGAAAACTCGGTCAGACCGAAAGTTCAAATATAGTGAACGTTGGGATTTTCGGTGGGACCGAAAATACCATCTCGGTTAGACCGAAAGTACAAAGGATATGAACGTTGGAGTTTTCGGTGGGACCGAGAAAGAAAACTCGGTTGGACCGATTTGAGAAAGGACAGGAACATGCCAGAATCGGTGTAACCGAAAATGCAATATCGGTGAGACCGATTTGGGTCAAGACAGAAGCTTGCCCATTTCGGTGAGACCGATAATACAAACTCGGTTATTCCGAAATGATGTGAAATGGTTACAGAAGGTTGGCAGTTCAGTTTCGGTGAGACCGATCTCACACTCGGTATGACCGATTTTTCTAGGGTTTGGAATATGACAGAAGTGGTTCATCTCGGTGGGACTGAGTTGGAAGAATCGGTTTCTCCGAGATTACTTATGAGTGTGTATAGAAGTGAAAGGTGCTGATAGTTGAAGGAGATATATCACTAAGCACTTGAGCAACCAGATCATCAACACAACCTCATCCCCTTTTAATAGTATTGGCTTTTCCTATGGACTCAATGTGATCTTTGATCACTAAACCAGAAATAGAGTCTTGAGCTTTTGCCAATGCTTGCCTTAGCATTATGAGGGGTCCACTTCTTCAGTCATCTTGCCATACCAATGTGATTGGGTTTCCTGAAACATACTTGATAAAAGCATTAGTCCAACCACAAAGTATGTTGTCATTAATTACCAAAACCACCCAGGGAGCAAATGTGCTTTCAATCTCCCCCTTTTTGGTAATTGATGGCAACACACTGAAATTATACTAAACAAAACATCAAAGCTTATTGAAAGAAAGACAGAATTATCATGAAAGCTTTGACAAGCATGTAGTACACAGGCTCCCCCTACAAGTGTGCAAGATTTTCATAAATTATGGTTTTGGACTACCACAAGCACACAAGAGAGATAAGTAAGATGTGCTACATGCAGCTTGGCTATATGCATCAGAGCAGAAGAAAAGGAAGTGAGTGATAATGCATATGTGCATGGTGATTTCTTGCAAACAAGTATTTACAAGCAAGTCACCATCATGCACACTCTGCAAGATGCATATACTTACCTTGAGGTTCCTTGGCACTTGTACCTGAAGGGATAAACTTGGGAAAACAAGGTTAGATAACACAAGAGTATTCCTTCAACCAATTGCAAGAACATCAAGAGTACCAAGCCAGGGAGGACATGTATAAAGAGTGTCTCATATTGAGCACAGGCTTGAATCAGCAAACATGTCTCCGAAGCTAAAGATTTTCAATGAACTCTGAGAGATTTTGCTTTTCATAGGATATCAATTGTGACGATTCCTCTAAGTCTTCTCCCCCTAAACGAAAAGATTTCATAAGATACCAATTGTGAGAACAAGGGGTGTGATGGAAAAAGCAAAATCAAAAGAAAGATGCCAATTGTAATGTCCAATGTAAAGCACGGCAAAGCTTTGATGTGATTCTCTCTCCCTTAAGATAAGATTGCTTAAGGCTTCTCTTCTCCCTCTACTCCCCCTACTCCCCCTAAGTCCTCTCCCCCTTTGACATCAAGTGCCGAAAAGGACAGCAAACTAGGTAGGACAGGAAAGATGGAAAGAAGGAAGGAAGTGGGATCCTTAAGAATCACAACAGGATAAATAAGAACATGCATAGAGAAACAATTTGAATTTAAATTTGAGTCCTCTCCTCCTTAAAATTTAAAATTGAGTGGAGCTGTAGAAGTTGATGTCCTGGAAGATAAATCGGTGACACCGAATTAGATGGATCGGTGGGTCCGAATCCTTTTCGGTTAAACCGAAAGTTTCAAATCGGTGACGCCGAGTTTATTCCAGGGAAATACAGAAATAATTCAGCTCACTCTGCGAGGAAAGTTTCAAAGGATTTGCAATGAATTTGTAAAAGATTTCCGGGGAATTGATCAGAGCCATAAAAAGATTTCCAGAAGGATATTCACAAAGAAACATAAGAAAAGAGATAAAAAGACTCATAGATGAAGTTTTTTTTTTGTTTAAAGAAAACTCAATGAGAGAACATAAGAGAAAACAGAAAAACTCCAAAAGCATATGTACTTCATCTAGATAAAGGTCGGCGACAAAGTCACCTATGTTTGAGTATATTGACTTAGGAGTCAAATGAGGACATTTGATCATAGGTCATACTCATCGTTTAAGCTCAAAATGGGATTGCCATTTTTCGATTAAGCATTTGATGTGATCACATCTTATGAAGCTGCTTGTACTCATGACTTTGAGCAAAGCTCCTCAAAGATGTGAAGAACATACCTTGGGCTTGTTGATGCTTTGCTCATGTAGGTGAACTTAATGTAGGTGCTCATTGAATGTGAAGTTGGAGCGCCATTTCTACTTGTGTAGTTCATCTTCCTACATGGGTTAGGCAAGCAAGGAAATACTCAAGAATATCCAAGATGACAAGAGTGAAATACTAGATGTATAAGGTGTCAAAAAGGATATGTGAAATTTTGTTCCTTGAACTCAACATCCCAAAGGACTAGATACTTGGTCAATGACAAGATTACTCATGATTTGAGTGTGTGGTAATCTTGTGGAATGTAGATCATCCAAGTACCTGCAAAGAGTTAGATGCAATACAAGGAGGCAAATGTGTCCAAGACATATGATCATCATCATAAGAGAAATATCAAGGATTAGTCAAGAGGCTCATGCCTTGCATGCATCAATGGAGTTATCACTCCAGGTTTGAAGCATCAATGATGTTCAACTCACTCCTTAAGCGACAAAACGCTTTCTCATCAAGAGGTTTTGTAAAGATATCAGCAAGTTGTTTGTCAGTACGAACATGCTTAAGATTTATGTCACCCTTGGCAATATGATCACGAATAAAATGGTGACGAACTTCAATATGCTTTGTTCGAGAGTGTTGCACTGGATTGTGTCCAATTTTGATTGCACTCTCATTGTCACAAAGCAAGGGAACACGTCTCACATGTATCCCATAATCTTTAAGCGTTTGTGTCATCCATAGTAATTGAGCACAACACGAACCAGCAGCAATATATTCTGCTTCGGCAGTGGATAATGATACCGAATTTTGTTTCTTGGAGGACCAAGATACAAGGGATCGACCAAGGAATTGACACGTACCCGAAGTTGACTTTCTATCAACCTTGTCACCGGCATAGTCCGAGTCGGAATAGCCAACAAGATCGAAAGAGGCCCTCTTAGGATACCAAATGCCAAAGTTTGGTGTGTGTATCAAGTATCTCACTATCCTTTTAACAGCTTTAAGATGACATTCTTTAGGGGCTGCTTGATATCGCGCACACATGCATACACTCAACATTATGTCAGGACGAGAAGCACAAAGATATAGTAGAGAACCAATCATAGAACGGTAAACCCTTTGATCAACGGGTTCTCCATCTTTTGTCAAGTCATTATGTCCACTAGTAGGCATGGGGGTACTCATACCTTTGCTTTCTTGCATGTTGAACTTCTTGAAGAGATCCTTGGTGTACTTTGTTTGTGAGACAAAAGTACCCTCCTTAGATTGCTTGATTTGCAACCCAAGGAAGAATTTGAGTTCACACATCATGGACATCTCATACTTCTCCGACATGAGCTGTCCAAACTTCTTGCTAAAATGGGGGTTAGTTGAACCAAAGATAATATCATCAACATATATTTGGCACACAAATAGTTCACCATTAACCCTTTTTGTGAATAGCGTTGAGTCTATCTTTCCAATCTCAAACCCTTTTTCAAGAAGAAAGCTAGTTAAGCATTTGTACCAAGCTCTAGGAGCTTGTTTAAGACCATAAAGAGCTTTGTGCAACTTGTAAACATGATTAGGCTTTTTAGGATTCACAAATCCGGGAGGTTGTTTCACAAATACTTCCTCCTCAATTTCACCATTTAGGAAAGCACTTTTGATATCCATTTGATAGAGAGTAATATCATGGTGATTGGCATAAGCAAGAAGAATGCGAATGGATTCAAGTCTAGCAACGGGGGCATAGGTCTCACCATAGTCCATACCTTCGACTTGTGTGTAACCTTGAGCTACGAGACGAGCCTTGTTGCGGATGACTTGTCCATCTTCATCCTGCTTGTTCCGAAACACCCATTTGGTTCCAATGATGTTTTGATCATCGTTGGGCTTCTCTACCAATGTCCACACCTTGTTCCTCTCGAAGTTGTGTAGTTCTTCGTGCATAGCGTTCACCCAATCCGGGTCTTTAAGTGCTTCTTCTACCTTCATAGGTTCAATACTAGAGATAAATGAGTAATGCTCACAAAAGTTAGCTAAGCGAGTTTTAGAGCGAGTAATTCTCCCGGAGTTGATGTCATTCATCATTTGTTCCACGGGATGATTTTTCTTGACTCTTGCTCGGACTCGGGATAGCTTTTGTTGATGTTGTGGCTTAGCTTCCTCATCATCTTCATCTTCTTCTTCTTCTTCTTCATTGTTGTTGGTGTTGTCTTGAGGTGGTGGAGAAGGAGGTTGCGGTGGATCTTCTTGTTGCATTTCCTCATCTTGGTGAGTTCCACTTGTGGAGGCCTCCATGTTGCCTTGAGGTTCATCTCTCTGTGAGGTAGGTGGCTCGACATATGTAGATGAGGTACTCTCCTTCACTTCCATGGGACGGATCTTCCCGATAGATAAATCTTGGATTGCTTCCGATGGGTCCTTGTCTCCTACATCAATAGGCATTTGCTCTACTTGCGAGCCATTAGATTCATCAAACTTCACATCTACCGTCTCTTCAACCTTTCGGGTGAAATTATTGTAGACACGGTAGGTGTGGGAGTTTGATCCATAACCAAGAAGAAAGCCTTCATGAGATTTAGGAGCAAATTTAGACCGACGATGCTTATCAAGGATGTAGCATTTTGAACCAAAGACACGAAAGTATCCCACTTGGGGTTTGTTACCGGTGAGAAGCTCGTATGATGTCTTGCCAAGAAGCTTATGAAGATAAAGCCTGTTGATAGCATGACAAGCTGTCTCGATCGCTTCTCCCCAAAAATGTTTCGATGTCTTGTATTCATCAAGCATCGTTCTTGCCATCTCTATGAGCGTTCGGTTCTTCCTCTCAACAACTCCATTTTGTTGAGGAGTGTACGTAGCCGAGAACTCATGTAGAATCCCTTCCTCATCGAGAAAAGAGTCTACATTGGCGTTCTTGAACTCCGTTCCATTGTCACTCCGAACTTTCTTGATCTTCACCTCAAATTGATTTTGGGCCTTTTTGGCAAAGGTCTTGAAGATCCTCTGAACCTGCGATTTATCATCAAGGAAAAATACCCACGTAAATGTGGAATAATCATCAACTATAACTAGACCAAAGGAGTTACCACCAAGGCTTTTGTAAGCATTGGGACCGAAGAGATCCATATGAAGAAGCTCAAGCGGTCTCCTAGTGGTCATGATGTTTTTCACGGGATGACTTCCACCAACTTGTTTTCCTGCTTGACAAGCACTACAAAGTCTATCTTTGTCAAAGAAAACATCTTTAACACCAAGAATATGATCACCTTTGATTAGCTTGTCTAGGTTACGCATACCAACATGTCCTAGCCTTCTATGCCACAACCAACCTTTAGAGGATTTAGCAATGAAACAAGCTCTAGGTTGGGCTTTCTTAGTGAAATCAACAATATATAGATCACCTCTACGTATACCGGTAAAAGCCATGTTTTGATTATCACGACGAAAGACTTGGCAATCTACTTTGGTGAATAGCACATTGAATCCAAAGTCAGCTAATCTAGACACGGAAAGTAAATTGTATCCAAGAGATTCAACAAGCATGACATTTTGAATAGAGCTATCATGAGATATGGCCACCTTACCAAGGCCAAGTACCTTACCTTTGGAGTTGTCTCCAAAAGTCACATACTTGCGTGGGCCATCGTTCTTTGCAAGCTCTCGAATCATGTCTTTGTCTCCGGTCATGTGATCGGTGCATCCACTATCAAGAATCCACTCTTTTCCACCGGACATGTAGTCTCTCATATTTGCCATAAGATTGAGACTCTTCATGACCTTGTCTAGCTTGGTGTCCGAATCAGAGTAATCATCATCATGCTCATGCTCATCATCATATTGACCCATAGATTGTTCATCATCAACACCTAGGTCAATTTGATAAGTACTTGCATTAGTTTGGTCAATGGAACAATAATCTTCGGAATGCAATGCAAGAGCATTTCTAATTATAATATTGATAAGACTGGGATCACCCTTCTTTTTCATAAGATCACGAAGCTCAAAGAAGCATTTATCAAAGTTAGGATCATTGGGGTGCAACTTATCAAATTCAATAGTCTTGTGTAGAATTTCATCAAGACTTCTCAGAGAGTAGTCCGGATAAAGTTCTTCCAAGAATTTCCACATAGCATAGGCACACTCAAAGTTTGTAACAAGATTAAGCAAGTCATCAGGTAACCCTCTAATGATAAGATTCACAGTTCTAAGTTTACGAAGCAAATCAAGCTCTTCATCCATGGTAGGGTGCAAGGGATCAACAGGAGGCACATAAGGGGTTTCAACATATTTGCACAAATTGTACATTTTAAAGATACTAAGCATTTCAACCCTCCAAGAGTTATAGAACCTTCCATCAAGAACAGGCACTCTATGGCTAACACTCCCATCCGTAGACACGTCCATCTTCCTCCAATGGTGTGTAAACCAAAGCAATGGAGACCAAAGCTCTGATACCAATTGTAGGATCGAAGAAGTATGTCTAGAGGGGGGTGATTAGACTACTTGACAATATAAAAATTCTGTCTTTTATCAAGAACAGATTTTGACAGTTTTTGCATAGCACACAAGTCAAGTAACATACTACACATGCAATTCTAGAGTATGGGCAGCGGAAAGTAAATTGCATATATAGTAAAGAGAGGTGGAGAAGATCAAACGCAGTTTGGTGACACGAAGATTTTTGTCGTGGTTCCGATAGGTGGTGCTATCGTACATCCACGTTGATGGAGACTTCAACCCACGGAGGGTAACGGCTGCGCGAGTCCACGGAGGGCTCCACCCACAAAGGGTCCACGAAGAAGCAACCTTGTCTATTCCATCATGGCCTACGCCCATGGAGGACTAGCCTTTACTCGGGGTAGATCATCACGAAGTAGGCGATCTCCTTGCCCTTACAAACTTCTTGGTTCAACTCCACATCTCGAAGACGGAGGCTCCCAAGCGACACCTAACCAATCTAGGAGGCACCACCCCCCAAAAGGTAATAGACGGTGTTGATGGTGATGAACTCCTTGCTCTTGTGCTTCAAATGATAATCTCCCCAACACTCAACTCTCCTCACTGATATGGCTGTGGTGGAAGAAAGGTTTGAGTGGAAAGCAACTTGGGAAGGCTAGAAATCAAGTTTCATATGGTAGGAATGGAATGACTTGATCTCAACACAAGGGTAGGTGATTCACTTCTCAGAAAGTGTATGGTAGAAGTGGTGGTACTTTCTGATGGCTCTCCTCACGAGTGAAGAGGGGGTGGAGGGGTATATATAGCCTCCACACAAAATCCAACCGTTACACACACATTTGACCAATCTCGGTGAGATCGAAGTGAAAACTCGGTCAGACCGAAAGTTCAAATATAGTGAACGTTGGGATTTTCGGTGGGACCGAAAATACCATCTCGGTTAGACCGAAAGTACAAAGGATATGAACGTTGGAGTTTTCGGTGGGACCGAGAAAGAAAACTCGGTTGGACCGATTTGAGAAAGGACAGGAACATGCCAGAATCGGTGTAACCGAAAATGCAATATCGGTGAGACCGATTTGGGTCAAGACAGAAGCTTGCCCATTTCGGTGAGACCGATAATACAAACTCGGTTATTCCGAAATGATGTGAAATGGTTACAGAAGGTTGGCAGTTCAGTTTCGGTGAGACCGATCTCAAACTCGGTATGACCGATTTTTCTAGGGTTTGGAATATGACAGAAGTGGTTCATCTCGGTGGGACTGAGTTGGAAGAATCGGTTTGTCCGAGATTACTTATGAGTGTGTATAGAAGTGAAAGGTGCTGATAGTTGAAGGAGATATATCACTAAGCACTTGAGCAACCAGATCATCAACACAACCTCATCCCCTTTTAATAGTATTGGCTTTTCCTATGGACTCAATGTGATCTTTGATCACTAAACCAGAAATAGAGTCTTGAGCTTTTGCCAATGCTTGCCTTAGCATTATGAGGGGTCCACTTCTTCAGTCATCTTGCCATACCAATGTGATTGGGTTTCCTGAATCATACTTGATAAAAGCATTAGTCCAACCACAAAGTATGTTGTCATTAATTACCAAAACCACCCAGGGAGCAAATGTGCTTTCAAGTTGGGACGCCTCAAGCGTCACTGTCATGACATGGGAACACTCATGGGGGCCCTGGTGAAGTATGCAGATTCGGATAGTGCCAAATATCCTGAGTCTGATGATGAGAAGTCAGGAAAAGGAAAAAAGAATGGTAAAGCGTCGCAGTCTAATCCGGCAAATCAGGGGTACAACGGTTAGCGTAAAGCAGATAACAGTTCAGATTTCGTAGCTAACACCAATGTACAGGAGGATGGCCAGCGCCGTAAGGGTAGACCGCCTCCACGGGGCGGAGGACAAAACATCAATCTGGAGCGCGAGATGAATGTGCCTTGCCCCAGGCACGGCACGAAGGAAAAGCCAGCCACACACCTATGGAAAGACTGCTTTATTATGAGGGAGTTCAGAAACCGGTTCCAGTATGATCACGGATCGTCCGACGGTTCCGGCCGTGGTTTTCACGGGCCGGCTTATCAAGGCGGTGGTTCCGGTCCAGGATTCCAAAGTAACCAAGACGGCCACATCTATCAGAACGGGCACAACCAGCAAAACGTTCAAGGTGGTTATAATAATCAGGGCAATCATCAACAACAACAACAATCAGGCTATCAGAGCAACCCAAAGCAATTGAGTAGTGGGCAATATCACATCTTCACCATAAGTTTATGTAAGCGCGATCAGAAGGTTTATAAGAGGGCAGTGCACTCTGTTGAACCGGTGGTGCCTCGTTATTTACGCTGGTCGGAATGGCCCATTGTGTGGAGTCGAGAGGATCATCCGCCCTGGTTGATAATCCAGGTCAGCTGGCTCTGGTGGTGGCGCCTCAGGTTGGGGGCTATAAGTTCACCAAGGTGCTCATGGATGGAGGAAGCAGCATCAATATCCTGTATTATGAGAATTTTCATCGCATGGGGTTGACAGACAAGAAGATCAGACAGTCCAACACTGTTTTTCACGGCGTGGCACCTGGTAAATCGGTGTATCCGGTCGGTAAGATAGACCTGGAGGTTACTTTTGGAGATGAGCATGATTCGAGGTCAGAAACTTTGACCTTTGAAGTGGTAAAGATCAAGAGCCCGTATCACGCCTTGTTCGGACGGCCGGTTTATGCTAAGTTCATGGCGAGGCCTTGTTACGTTTACCTGCAACTCAAGATGCTTGGTCATAAAGGAACTATTACGGTCCATGGGAGCCGTAAGATTTCTTTTGAGTGCGAGGAAGGTGATGCATCCTATGCTGAGGCGGTTTGTGCAACAGAGGAATTGAAATTTTACAAGGATAATGTTGATCCGACAGACATGTCTCCGTTGAACAAGCCAACTACAGAGCATGATCCGGCCTTGAAGTTCAAATCAGCTGATGAGACCAAGCAGGTTGACTTTGTTCCTGGCGATTCATCCAAGCAGTTTACCATCAGTGCTAACCTGGATCCGAAATAGGAAAGCACGCTCATCGAGTTCATCCGTGAGAATCGGGACATCTTTGCATGGAAACCTTCTGACATGCTAGGTGTATCGAGCCAACTCGCTGAGCACACTCTTAATGTTGATCCCAAGTTTAAACCGGTTAAACAGTTTCTCCGCCACTTCAATGAAGTGAGACGCAAGGCTATTGGTGAAGAAGTGGCCAGGCTCTTGGCGGCAGGTTTTATAGTGGAAGTGTTTCATCCTGAATGGTTGGCTAATCCGGTGCTGGTTCTTAAAAAGAATGGCACTTGGCGAATGTGTGTCGATTGCACAGATCTGAACAAGGCATACCCAGCTGATCCTTTTGCCCTCCCCCATATTGATCAAATCATTGATGCTATGGCGGGTTGTGAACGCTTAAGTTTTTTGGTTGCTTATTCTGGTTATCATCAGATCAAGATGGAAGTTAAGGACCAGGAGAAAACAGCCTTCATAACTCCCTTTGGAGCCTTCTGCTATGTATCTATGGCTTTCGGGCTCAAGAGTGCCCAGGCGACCTATCAGCGTTGTGTGCAGAATTGTCTTCATAAACAGATTGGGTGGAACGTTCATGCATATGTGGATGACATTGTGGTAAAGTCCAGGAAGGAAGAGACGTTGATAACTGACTTGAAGGAAACTTTTGACAACCTTCAGATTTATTAGATGATGCTTAATCCGGCCAAGTGTGTTTTTGGTGTATCGGCAGGCAAGCTCCTGGGGTTCTTTGTGTCAAACAGGGGAATTGAAGCTAATACGGAGAAGATCAAGGCTATTACATCCTTGGCTAAACCGACGTACATCAAAAATGTTCAGCGCTTGGCGGGCCGTATTGCGGCACTAAGCCGGTTCATCAGCCGTTTGGGAGAGAAGGTCATCCCGCTTTATCAGATGATGAAAAAGACAGACCGCTTTGTCTGGAGTGATGTTTCTGATGCTGCGTTCGAGGACTTAAAAAAGCAGTTGGCAGAGCCGTCCATCCTTGCTGCACGAGTTGATAATGAGCCGCTGTTGTTATATGTGGCTGCTAATGCCATAGCGGTAAGCGTTGCCATTGTGGTGGAGCGCAAGGAGGCAGGAAAGGAATATCCGTTCAACTGCCGGTTTAGTATATCAACAAGGTGCTCATTGAGTCGAAGCAGAGATACCTGCATTGGCAGAAATTGGTATATGGAGTCTTCATGGCAAACCGGAAGCTTAAGTAGTATTTTTAGGGCCATCCAATTACCGTGGTCAGTTCAGCCCCTCTGGGAGATATAATCCACAACAGAGAAGAAACAGGTCGGGTTGCCAAGTGGGCCATTGAACTTAGTCCTCACGGGCTAAAATATGTGCCTCGTACTGCAATCAAATCTCAAGCACTGGTGGACTTCATCAACGATTGGACGGACCTGCAAGCACCGGAGGAAAAGCCGAATCACACATACTGGACTACTAACTTTGATGGATCTAGGCAATTGGAGGGTTCAGGGGCTAGAGTCCTGTTAACTTCCCCACGAGGTGATAAGTTCTGTTATGACCTCTGTTTAATGTTCCCTTGTACTTACAATGTAGCTGAGTATGAAGCTCTCCTCCATGGTCTGCGAATGGCTAAGGAGATGAATTTAAGCCGGGTTAAATGTTTCGGCGACTCAGACCAGGTGGCACAACAAGTATCTGGTACTTGGGACTCCGAGGACCCACTTAAGGCGGCATATCGTCAAGAGGTGGACACTGTCGCTGGACACTTCAAGGGTTATCAGGTGGACCATGTGGACCGGCGAAAGAATGAAGCGGCCGACGCATTAAGCCGGCTGGGTTCTCAGCGTAAACCGGTTCCACCTAATGTCTTCCTGGACGTATTGCATAATCCGTCGGTGAGATTACCTTGAGAAGAGGATTTGGCTGTTCCTGATCCGGAGGCTCAATTAGTGGCGGCACTTCATGCTATTCCGGATTGGATAGTCCCATATCTGGCGTACATGAATCGAGGTGAGTTACCAGAGGATGAAGTCTTGGCTAGACAGATAGTCCGGTGGCCCAAATCAATGACTATTGTCAATGGAGAACTGCATCATTGCAGCATATCTAGGGCGTTTCAATGTTGTGTGTCACCGGACGAAGGCCATGATATTCTTCGAGAGATTCACGAAGGAGATTGTGGTCACCATGCCGGTTCAAAATCTTTGGTGGCTAAAGCTTTTTGTCATGGGTTCTATTGGCTGACGGCTCATGCTGATGCAGAGGACTTGGACAAAAAGTGTGATGCTTGCGAGAAATTCTCACGGCGTGGTCATATACCGGCTCAAGAATTGAGGATGATTCCAATTACTTGGCCGTTCGCGACTTGGGGGCTAGACATGGTTGGGCCCTTTAAGAGATATCCAGATAAGAAGACCCACCTTCTGGTGGCGGTGGATAAGTTTACCAAGTGGGTCGAGGCGGAGCCAGTCAGCAAGTGTGATGTAGCAACGGCGGTTCAATTCATCAAGAAGGTGATTTTCCGGTTTGGCTTTCCACACAGTATTATAACTGATAGTGTTACCAATTTACCCAAGGGGGCTATGGAGGAATTTTGTCAACGAGAGCACATCTGGCTTGACGTATCTTCAGTGGCTCACCCAAAATCCAATGGTCAGGCTGAGAGAGACAATCAAGAGATCTTGAGAGGCATCAATCCCCGGCTTATGGTCCCTTTGCAGAGGACGCCAGGTTGTTGGGTGGAGGAATTACCCTATGTGTTATGGAGCGTCAACACCACACCTAACAGGTCTACGGGTTACACGACTTTCTTCATGGTATATGGAGCTGAAGCGGTCCTCCCTAGTGACATCCGTCATGATTCGCCTCGGGTGGTGGCTTACATTGAAACTGACAACGAGAAGGCATGGCAAGATGCGTTAGACTGGCTGGATGAGGAGCGTGACATGGCAGCAGCTCGATCAGCGATTTATTAGCATGATCTGCGCCGATACCATAGTTGCCGGGTTAAAACCAGAATGTTTCAAGAAGGTGATCTAGTGCTCCGGCTCATCCAAGACTAGACACACATGCACAAGCTATCTCCACCTTGGGAAGGAACCTTTGTGGTCAGCAAGAATCTACACAATGGATCATACTACCTCATCGACATTCGAGAACACAAGGACTCATGCACCGCGGAGGAGGAGACCCGACGGCCGTGGAATATCGCTCATCTTTGGCCTTACTACACCTGATCCATAGGCTCCGCTTTATGTACATATATTCGCAATGTATATATTATGATCAATATAATAAACCGGCATCCCCGCTAAAGCGGGGTATCTGCTGCTTTTTTGATAAGAGTTTGTCACATGGGGCGTCTGTGTGTAAAGAAGGAGTTCCTATGGCCCTCTTAGACCAGCTATTAAGCCAATATCATCATAAGAGCACAGCTCTGGTTACTTCGGTAATCCGGCTATCAAGCCAACATGATGGTAAGGGGCAAAAGAGAGTTTGATGCATAGCACAATCCAAACATAGGCACCCGATGTGCACAACTCACAATGTTACTTGGGGGCTCTTGTCGCATAGCGGCAATGAGTTTTTATGACCCTTGTAATAGGCTATCAAGCTACGGCTTGGAAGCCTGGTGTATACACCTAAAACCCCTGGTTAACCTGCCTGCATCAAGTAAGTCACTCCGCCCAGGTAAACCTGGTATGACCCGTCGAACAATTGACAAGTCAATCTTATAACAGACCCTGAACTTGTCAACGTTAAAATGACCATTGGTTAAGGATTGAGGACCATCTTAACAGGCTTTGTGAAATGGTTCAACATAGTGGCCTGGCTGCCCATGAAAAGCCTCGAATTTGGAGCCTCGCAGCTCGTAAAAAGCCTCGACTACAAGATTTTATTTCGACAAGTGTTTCTTTGTTTTTTGCCAAGTTTCTTATCTTTTGAGATCATTGGCATTTATCCGAAATCTATTGATTCGGCGGAGTGGTTGACTATAAGTTGCCACCATAATAAACCAGCGTTCACAGAACCTGGTCTAGTTTGATTGCAAATCGCCAGTACTATTTACAGCTAAACCGGTGCTTATCACAACCCGGTACGGTTCCATCATGAACCAGCAACATATTGCAGGAGTCATCAATACTCACCGATTGGGATCATCGCCCTTACTGCAAAATATTGGTTAAGCCAATGACACAAATCGCTATCACATTTATGATATATGTTTCATACAGTTCAGGTTATAAACCTAGATCATGTATTTGGGCATTATGACCTGTCCGGCAATAAACCATCAGGACCCTTTAAATTTTGTCTTATGCAGAAATAGGTTGAATAAACTGTTAAAGTGTCATAAAGCAGAAAAACTATGAAGTTGCCAGATTGAGCAATGTTATGCAAAGGGAATACGCACGAGGACATAACCAAATGTTTCGGCTACCCTATTATGGGGACCCCGACTCGTAAGTCGTGATCACCGAGTGCACGTGTACAGTGATCCCAGAGATCAATGCTCACTGAACACACAGAAACTGAATAACAAGAGTCTTACATCCATACATACCATATTATACAAATTGTGATCATTATGGTCAAGTCTTGAGTATATCATTGCAGTGGAAATCTTCAATAACAACTTGGACCCATGCCATCTGCCTTAACCCTACAGGCATTCTGACTGGGAAGCGTCCTAGCTCGCATGTTCGCCACCAAGAAATCTTCAGCATATCCTGTTCTTTCATGCCTGACCAATAAAATAACCAGTGGCAAGCCAATGAGTACTTTGAATGTACTCGCAAGCAACCTAAGTGTGATGACCGAATAATTATGCAAGGCTCTACTGCTAAATTGGCAGTTTTGCGGAAAGCTAGTTTTTCGTATGCAAGTATGATCAACTTATAACAAGGGCATGCATGCGTCTGCAACAAGTATCAGGAGGTTAAAGACATCAGTATCAAGAAAGAGTTATGAACAACTCATGCTCAAGCTCATAGTGACTTCCTCGCGAATCACGTCAACAGATTTATCATACCGTGTTGTTTTCCAGAAACTTAAGGACATAGTCTAAGCAGCACCACCCAACTGTCCTTGACCGTGGATACTGCTATTCGAATAGTTTTACACTCTGTAGAGGTTGCGCACTTTACCCACAAGATCCGGGAAACTTTCGTGTCATCCACGATCCCGCAGTACCTCAAGTACTCGGGGGAAGCACCCGATCATTACCTTTCCCTAGACGACACTAACATAGGGTCCACTCGTTGCTGCACAGCCGTCGTGTACAAATAAAAGATCGTGGGACTTTGCCCTTTTTACATTGTCACACATACACGAAGGGACCAATGGTGTGTCCGATGCCCTATAAAAACTGTCATGGCCTCCTATCCAAGCACGGCCCCGTCCCGGGAGTGACCTCAAGTCTCCCCCGTCACAAGTAATGTGGGCACCATGCTAGTATTAGCCTAAGTAATCAATAATGCCCCGTCCCATAAAGGGGTAGAGTGGTTGCACATGTTTGGTTGGGACGGTCGACAAATCTTAAATCTAATCCGTCTCTGTAAACAACACTTTCATCAAGACTCGGTACACTACTTCTCCACCAAGTAGTGCCCTAGTTCCTCATCATCTCCCAGGGGCATTAGTGGCACCCACTTGGTTATTTGCTAGTATGTCAAAGCATACTTGTTTATGTCCATGCATAACCCCGACCCATTTTGCGTAGCCAACTATAATAGCATATTTCTCCAACCAACCAACCAACACAACTCCAAACATAATAGAGTCGTGCACAATGCAAGTATCAACGGGGTATGCAACGGAGGCAAGCCTAGCAAGGTTGCCACTCAAGATATATCATGCACTCGATGAAACTATGAAAATGTTTTCATGACAAAAAATAGTTCAACATGGTCAAAGCGCTGCTTGCCTGTCTTAACCAAGTCCTTGGGGTCTTCAAATCCTCTGGTCCTTCTCCAAGTACTCCGTCTACTTCGTCAACTAATGCCGGAAACAAATCACAATAAGCAACACAACAAAGCAAAAAAAATAAAAGTGCTCTAAAAATAGGAGTTGGACTTTTCTAGGATACCTCTGGTCATAAGAAAATTTACCAAGGTGGTTTCATAGGCATTGGATCAATGGATAGTTTGGAACATTGCAATATGATAGAATCAATGGATTTAATGGACCTACAAGAAGTGTACAGAAGAATTATTTTGAAAAATGTACAAAGGCACCCATTTAACAAGGAATGATTTTAGAAGCAGCTAGGAGTTGGTTTCACTTGATTTGGAGTTCCAAAGAATTTCCTATGATTTTGCAATGTTGGCCATACATGGATAAATAGACCAATATTTGATGTGGTACAGAAAGTATTGGGATAAATGTTCAAAAACTAAGTTATGAGCATATAAGTACCTAGGAATTTGAATCATTGCATTTGGATCAATTTTGAGCTCTCTGTGTTTTTCTAAAGTTCATCATAGAAATGGAAAATTAGCATTTTGATAAATATATGTGAAGAGAATATCTCTGGAAAAATGTGCAAATATCACCATGTGATAGATCATGATTTATGGAGTCACTGGAAATTTGAATCATCAAATTTGGAGTCTATTTGATTTGTTTATGGATTTTAGAAGTTCACTGGAAAAAGAAAAAAGAAAAAGAATTGGCCAGATTTTTGCCGACCAATTTTAGTCTGCAACTTGGCCGGCCCGGAGCCACGCCAGCCCAGACGAACCGGTGCGTGCGTGCACGCACGTTCAAACCTGACGGCTGGGGCCCGGCGGTCAGGAACAGAGATGGGAGGGAGAAAGAGGTGAGCATGACGAGCGGGCTCCGCCTGTCATCTTCAACCTCACGGCCAGGGAAGTGGCGAGCTCACCGACGGCGATGTGATTCACAGCGAGGAGATCCGAGGGCACGGGCGTGCTCAGGGTGGAGTCGCGGTTCTGGTGGTATGGGAGTTTGCCGCCGGAGGAGCCCGGTTCATCGGCGGCGAGGTGGAACGGCGCCCGAGCGTCGGGAGGGACCTGGTTTGCTCGTTCCTGGCTATAACAGGAGCGGGAGAAGGAGGGGAATGGGTCAGTGAGGCCCGGTGGTTCTAGATTGAGCAAGAGCTGGGCTGGAGGGAGGCTGTACCGTGAGATCACCGGTCGCCCGAGGTGGCGGAGCTCCGGTCGATCCCGTGCAGAGGCCCTTCGAGGGCGACTAGTGGGTGCTGGAGTGCTCTTAGGGGTGTGGGAATGAGATGGATTCTAGTTGAGAGGCCCGGGGCATGCTTATATAGCCGGGCGCCAGTCCACCGTGGACTCGTGCGCCGGCGAGGTCACGGGCGAGGCCAGAGGCCGTGTAGGCACACGCGAGCGAGTCAGGGCTGTCCGTGGATGAGGTCTATGCCCATGGGAGGGGAGAGAAGGAGCGGGGAAGGATCCAGAGAGCTCGCGCGTTTGAAGCTGCTCACTGGAGCTCGCGGTCGGCAGGCACGTGTGTGAGAGCAGCAACAGGAGGGAGAAGGAGGAGGGGGCCGATAGTGTGATGTGTCTTGGACGTCGAGGCATCTCGACTGGCGCAAGTGGTAGGCCTGAGGTGGCCAGGCGCTGCGGATTGGGGGTGGCTACAGTGCGGGTGTGCACTGTAGCGCGCTCTGGAGCACGCCAATTGCATGCGAGGGTATGTCTTTGGCTTGTAGGGCGCGGCCACTTTGTCCGCGGGGTTCTTGGAGGTCGAAACAAAGGAGATTCGGCATTGATGCCCTGGTGTTCCATTGGGAGAGGAGACAGGTAGAGGGATGGTGAGAATAGGGATGTCCAGCAGAGTAAAATGGGGTTTTACCCCCCTTAATCATTGATCCGAGGAGGAGAGGGAGTTCCTGGAGGTAGAAGTTGACTAGGAGTAGCTGTGGTAAAAACATAAGGCAAGGGGGAATAGTGGAAGGGGTCAAAACAGATGTTTTGATAAAATATCAGAAGGTGTTTGATGTAAGTTTGGGCAAGTAAATGAAGTTCAATTGACATGAGACATAACAGGATTAAATGGCATATAGAAATAGGGTGTTCCACCAAGTTTGAGCTCATTTGAAGAATGTTGCCAATGTAACTTTGGTAAACCCTAGAAATCAACAGAAATGGATTTCCCAAGATTTAGTCATGCAAATCATCCCTCCTTAATGCACCACTTGGTGCAGTGTCATCTTTTGGGGTTGTGAGTATGTCCAAAAAAGTTGAGGCCACAAGTAAAAAGTTGGTAATGTAGAGTTGTTGAAATTTGGATCTGGTCAGAAAGGGTTTTGGGGCACTTTGATCAAGTTATCCTTCTCCAAAACTTGTGCCATTTGGTCTAGATGCTTAATTAGACCATTTTAGCATGTGCACCAAGTTTGAGGGCATTTGGGCATGTTTGGCAATGTAAAGTTGCTCAAACTTCAAAGTGGACAGAAATGGTTTTGAGGGGATTTGATGATGTTTTATTGATCTTCAAGGCATGAGGCTTTGTAAGATCATCAAACATGTCATATTTGACATGATAGAATTTTCCTGGATTTTTTAGAGAATATTTCTTTTGTAAATATTTCAAAAGCTTGAAATATCCAGAAAAGGTTTTTGAAGGATTTATCCAATATTTTGAACATGACCATGTGTTGAAACTCTTATATATGGACAATATATGTCCTATGAGCTTCCCTGAATTTTGAAAAATATTTTTGAAAGAGTGAAACAATTTTAACCTATTAAAGACCATTTCTGGCCTAAATAAAAAACCTTTAAATAAAATCAGAAAATAACTTTTAAAATTATACTTTTGTGGTTTAAGGGAGTCCTATACCTAATAGGAGTCAAATGTACTTTTGGAAATATTTTTCACACCCTCAATTAAGTATTTGCAGTGCAAACCTCAATTCAGGGGTTTTTGGAAAACTAAATTTTGAAAATACCTTTTGGCAAAAATATTTTTGTAAGAAAATACTATACTGTTCTATACACATGGCATGATCATTGGGAAAAGGTTTCGGATCAAGGAGATGAAGTATAAGAGTGGGATGATTTATTTGATTTTAAGCACTTGCAAACAGTAAACAGAAAACCAATCAAGCAAGGTGTCACACCCTGATTTTCATATCACATTGCTAAAGCTAATTTTCATGTTAAAAATGTGGATTTACAAAAACTTTTTTGTGTTTTTGACTTTGCTTGATTTGACTCTTGTCTGCTGTTTGCTAGTGCTCTAAAAATCAAATAAATCCTCCAACTCTTATACTTCATCTCCTTGACCCAAAACCTTTTCCCAATGATCATGCCATGTGCATAGACCAGTATAGAATTTTCTTATAAAAATATTTTGGCCAAATGGTATTTTATAAAATTAGTTTTCCAAAAACCCCTGAATTGAGGTTTGCACTGCAAGTACCTTATTTAGGGTGAGAAAAATCTTTCAAAAAGTTTATTTGAATCCTATTAGATATAGGACTCCCAGAAACCACAAAAGTATAATTTTAAAAGTTATTTTTATATTTTATTTAAATGCTTTTTCTTAACGCCAGAAATGGTCTTTAATAGGGAAAAATTATTTAAACATTTCAAAAATATTTGCCAAAATTCAGGGAGACTCATAGGACATATATTGTCCATATATAAGAGTTTCAACACATGGTCATGTTCGAAATATTGGACAAATCCTTCCAAAACCCTTTCTGGATATTTCAAGCTTTTGAAATATTTACAAAGGAAATATTCTCCAAAAATTCCAGGGAAATTCTATCATGTCACATATGACATATTTGATGATCTCGGAAAGCCTCATGCCTTGAAGATCAAGAAAACATCCTCAAACCCCTTCAAAACCATTCTGTCCATATTTGAAGTTTGAGCAACTCTACATTGCCAAACTTGTCCAAATGCTCTCAAACTTGGTGCACATGCTAGAATGGCCTAATAAGGCATCTAGAACAAATGGCACAAGATTTGGAAAAGAGCAACTTGATCAGATCACCCCAAAACCACTTCTGTTCAAATTCAAATTTGAACAACTTTACATTGTCAACTTTTTATCTGGAGCCTCAAACTTTGTGGACATGTTCATAACCCCAAATGATGATGCTACACCAAGTGGTGCATCAAGGGGAGATGAATTGCTTGACTCCAACATGGTGAAACCATTTCTGTTCATTTCTAGGGTTCACCAAAGTTACATTGGCCACTTTGCCCAAATGAGCTCAAATTTGGTGTAGGGGCCTAATTATATGTGACATTTGATCCTGTTAAGTCCCATGTCAAGTGGATGTCATTTGCTTGACCAAACCTTGATCAAACACCTTCTATCCAATTACCAAAACAAGTAGTTGGACCTCTTTTACTTTTTCTCCTTACCTCAAATTCTTACCACAGCTTCCCCTAGTCCTATTCTACCTCCAGTAACTCTCCTCTGCCTTATCTCAATTATTGGAGGGTAAAAACCCCATTTTTACCCTTGTGGACAGCCACCTTCTTCTCCTCCTTCACCTCCCTCCTCATCCCAGTGGTTCCCCAGGGTATCCAAGACCACAGAGCCTTTCTTTACTCCACTTCTGACCTTCTAGACAACCTTTGCCTTGTTGGACACGACCAGAGCAACGGGGACGTGGCCATGCCAGCCAAACGCATGCTCTGGAGCGCGCTACAGTGCGCTCCCGCACTGTAGCCGCTCCCAATCAGCTGCTTCCGACAGCATTGGGTCTCCCCCTCGTGTCACCCGAGGAGGCCTCGACGTCCGCAACACGCCGGGCGGTCGGCCCCCTCCTCTCTCCTCCTCCCTCGCTCCTGCTCGCACGCGCACCGTGGCCGCCCGGGCGCTCCAGTGAGCGAGCTCACACGCGCGGCCCTCTGACGCCTCCCTGCCCCTCCTCTTCCTTCCTTTTGACCTGGACCACGCCCACGCACACCGCAGACACCCCGGAACCTACCCCCGTGGCCTACAGGGACGGCGACGACCTCGCCGGCGCACGCGCGTTCGGTGGACCGGCGCTCCCCTATTTATAGGCCGCCCCCGAGCCCCCTCGCGGCTCCAATGGACTCCACGCCCTCTCCTGAACCTCCTGGACCGCCCCACTCCTCCTCCCGTGGCCTCCTTCCCTCGCCATGGCCGCCGTGGTCGCCGTCGGACCATGCCCGGCGCTGGTGAACCAGGGCTTCTCCTCCTCTCCCTTGGCCACCAAGAGAACCGCAGCAGCTCGGCGGAGCCACCCGACCCCTCGCCGCTCCTTCCCGTGCCCTGTGGTGCCCGCTCCACCATCAACCGACGAGGCCGCCGCCGTAGTCAGGTGAAGGTGGTGCTCCAGCTTCTCCCCTGCCGCCCCAAGGGGCTTCCCCGACGCGCCGCTCCCCGAGGAGCTCTCCGGTGGCCTTGGCCTAGCCAGAGGTGGCCTCTGCCGCCGGGAACGAGCGCCGGCCGGCGAGCAGCAGCGGCGTCCAGCCCCTCCGGCGCTGGCGCGGGAGGAAGGGGACGACCCTGCGGAGGGGACCCACCTGGCAGCGACCCGGCCAGCCGGGCCCAGCCGTTTAAGTGGAAACGGCTTCGGCCAGCCCGCCTCCCCCGCGCGGTGGCGCCCTTCCCAGCAGGCGTCTTCGACGTGGCCGGGCCCCTGTGCACGCGGCCGAGCTGATGGGCCGGCCCAGCCACGGTGCAGTTATTCCTCGCCCTGTGCGCCAGGGTATAACCCCTATTTCTTTCCCTTTTTCTTTATTCTGCCAACTTCAAAAATGCCTAGAATATTCATATGAACTCCAAATTGCATGATTCAAATTTCTGGTAGCTTCTAAAATCATGCCCTATCACATAGTGCAACATGCACATTATTCCAAAAACTTTTCCTATACAAATATTTATCAAATACCCATTTTCCACTTTCTGTGATTAACTTTAGAAAATCACAGAGAGCTCATTTTTGATCCAAATGCAGTGATTCAAGTTCCTAGATGCTTGTCATGTCCAAACTTAGTTTTGGAACATTTTTAATAATAGTTTCTGTACCCCACCAAATATTTAGCCATTTCTTCCTATTTATCAGCTTTGGAAAATCCTAGGAAATTCATTTCAAATCCAAATCCAGTGAAACCAACTCCTAAATGCTTCTAAAATCATGACTTGATGATGGGTACCTTTGCTCATCATTCAAGGAATTATTCCTGTATACTTCCTCCAAATCCATAAGCCCTTTGGTTCCATCATATTGGAATGTTCCAAATCATCCATTGATCCAACACCTATGAAACCACCTTGGTCATTTCTAATATGACCAGAGGTATCCTAGAAAAGTCCAACTCCTATTTTTAGAGCACTTTTATTGTTGCTTTGATTGTGTTGCTTATTATGATTGTTTCCATCGTTAGTTGACGTAATAAACGGAGTATTCGGAGATGGATCAGAAGATTTGAAGACTCTGAAGTATAAGGCAAGCAGCCCTTTGACCATGTTCGAGAAACCTTTTTATGCATGTCTCATACCATTGTTGCTTACTATTGATACTTGCATCAAACATGACCCTACCTTCCTATGAGGGTTATGTGGGTGGGAGTAGTTAGGTTGCTATAATAGTGGCTACGCAAATGGGACGGGTATATGCATGGTGACGGAGGCAGGATACTTTCAAAAGAATTTTCGAAAACCCCGTCGGGTGCCATTTATGCCCGAGGGAGATGGTGAGATGGGTAACCACTTGATGACGAAGTGGTGTCCCGAGGCAAGTGTGTGTGTTGTTTTGAAAAACGGATTGGTTTAAGTTGCGACCGTTATTCCAACCTTACATGCGCAACCACTCTACCCTTATATGTGAAAGGGCATTATTGAGTACCTAGGTCGATACTAGCATGGTGCCCGCATTACTAGTGACGGGGGTGACATGAGGTCACTCTCGGGACGGGGTCGTGCTTGGATAGGCGGCCATGACTGTTTTCACAGGGCACCGGACACACCGTTGGTACCCCGTGCTTGTGATATGTGATGAATTTGGAGCGAGACTCCACAAACCTTGAGATGTGAAATGTTTGGCACGGGGCTGCTACCAATCGAGTGGACTCTATGTTAGTGTCGTCTAGGGAAAGGTAGTGATCGGGTGCTTACCCCGGGTACCTGAGGTACCGCAGGTCGTGGATGACACGGAAGTTCCCCGGATCTAGTGGGTAAAGTGTGCAACCTCTGTAGAGTGTCAAACTATTCGAATAGCCGTGTCCACGGTCATGGACAGTTGGGTAACCGCTCTTGGGCTACGTCCAATGTTTGTGAAACCTGGTGTGCGTGTGTGAGGAAACAACATGGTTCAGTGATATTGATGAAGTCAACTTGGTTCAGTGATATTGTTGATGTGATTGTGAGGAAATCACAATGAGCTTGAGCATGAGTTGATTACAACTCTTCCTTGAAAATGATGTCTGTGACCTCCTGATACTTGTTACAGACACATGCATATCCTTGTTATATGTTGATCATACTTGCACATGAAAAACTAGCTTTCCGCAAAACTACCAATTTAGTAGTAGAGCCTTGCATAATTATTCTATTACCACACTTGGGTTGCTTGCGAGTACATTCAATGTACTCATTGGCTTGCCACTGGTTATTTTATTGGCCAGGCAGGAGAGAACAGGTTATGATGAAGATTTCTCGGTGACGAGCATGCGAGCTAGGACGCTTCCCAGTCAGAATGCCTGTAGGGTTAAGGCAGATGGCATGGGTCCCAGTTGTCTTGAAGATTTTTCCGCTGCGATGATATACTCAAGGCTTGACCATTATGGTCCTATTTGTGTAACACGGTATGTAAGGATGTAAGACTCTTGTTATTCAGCTTCTGTGTGTTCAGTGAGCATTGATCTCTGGGATCACTGTACACGTGCATTCGGTGATCACGACTTATGAGTCGGGGTCCCCACAGAGCTGGTATCAGAGCCATCCTGACTGTAGGAAGCCTTAGTTAGCATGGTCGTTAGTTAGGGTAAAACTATTTTCCAAAACTACTACTAGTTTTCAAAACTATCTATACTTCTCTTCCCTTCTCAGTTTTTCGAAAACTAGGCTATACTTGATCTCTTCCCCTTCAAAACCTTGGTCGCTAAAACCCCTATGCCCCTGACCACTGGATTTCTGTAATCCTCGTGGAGTGCACCTTGCCAAACACTCACCCACCACTTTTGCACACAAGATTGGTGACACCACAACAAGACGGTACCAACAGAAACTACATCCTCGATGGATGAGGACATGAAGACCCAGAAGATGGTGGTACCCTTGACAAGAGCCCCCAAGATGGAGCAACCCTAGCCTACGATGACCAGGGAATAGGTTATGCAAAATCATGATATACATCGCTAATAGAGTAATCATGTCACTACCGTTGTTGTATCGGCAACCACCGGTGAATTGAGAACCTTGCCATTTGGTCCGCCTCACTATAGTGAGCAGGAAAACGGTTCCCTTTATTCCCCGCTCTTGGTGTCGATGTTTTCATCAACGAACCCGACATGGTAGACCTCTATTATGCCTTGTTATTGTCATTACATATGGATTGCCTACCTGGTACCCTCGACGCCCCAGAAGGCACAAGGGATCGTCATGATTAAAGAGACAAGAGAAGACCAAGTCAACGCCAGCTACAAGGAGGCACCTTCACCCCATCACCTCATCAGGCGAGAAGTTGTTGAAGATTCTTCAGGCTCAGCCCGGATCATTCATTGAGCAACTACAAGGGACATAGCAACACCTGAGAAAGCTCAGAAGACGGCACGAGGCACAAGTCACGACACATAGTCCGAGAACCCCTAGGGTAGGATGAGTCGTGTACCCCCTATGCGCAGTCGAGTCCATATGATGGTTCGAATAGAACCATGATTGTGTGTTGTTTGCTTTTATTCGTTTGTGTTTTGATATAAGTCGCACTTTTGCCCAGGCAACAAGTGCATGGCTATATCACCTTCCTTGCCTTGTTTCTTTTGTTTCAACCTTTTTGCACCTGTTTGTTGCACCTGCACTATAGAACCCCCTTTAGGCATTTCCCTCCTCTACGCTGCTTCTTCCCTCTATTCTCTCTCTCCCCAATTGAAACCCGCGAGACAAGATGCACCAAGGATTCTACCTCGGCAACCAACTGGCACTGAAGACTTCTGCTACAACCTCCACGATCTATTGCAACTCCGTAGAGTTATGTTTAACTCTCCAGACCAGTAACCCTCTTCCTAGACCCTTTGAGACTTCCGAGACACTCCAGCACGAATCCTTAACCATGTGCCTAACCCATGGTAAAGCGTGAGAACCTGTTAAGCCTTTGTAACCTTGCACAACACTGGGTTCGTAAAGGAGCTAGTGGACACGATGAGTGAGCACATTTTCATCCTGACATAGCACGAGGTCTGACGATGCCATAGATAGACCAGTTCGAGGATATTGGACAGATGACTTGGTGGTTTATATCAGTAACTTCGAGGAACTATCTGAGACCTTGATGGATTGTGAGGTTTTCATGTTGGTAGGATCATGACTTTGGGGAAGTATGTAGGAGTGCCCGTTGGGCATGAGACTTGGATTTACGTAGGTGATTCTGGTTGGTATAGATGTTGGATATGCCTGCATGATTCGGAGTAAGATTGGATTTAGGCCTATGATCCTGATTATGATATCATGCTTCTCGGAGGACAATAACCTAGGAGATTGGATTACTTGTCGGAGTTGATTTAGGGATCTATATAGTCGTGATCTTGGAGTTTACTTGACCCGGATGATGAGAATTTGGTGGACATACTATCGTGATGCATAGTCCTTCCGATTATTTGGGGATTATAGAGACTTGAGATTTTGTGGAACACCGTAGACATTGGATTTGTAGGACTGTTGGATTATTTGGTGATTGATGGAATTACCGGGCTATCGGAGTTGATCTATAGGAAGGAAACAAATCTTGGAGTGGCATATGACGTGTTTCCATAGATTAGAGATGCATTATCTTGAGCCTTGCAAGACTAGGCTGAGTGCTTGGATTGTGGAGATTAATTTAGGCTCGGCAGCATGTATGATCTACCTTTGGATTTTAGAGGTAGACGTGCATATGGATTTGTGGATCTGAGACAAGTATAACTTTGTTAGACCGTCTCTTGAGGATCATGAGGATATGGATGGCAATGAGTGGTGATTGAAGTTGGTCTCTACGAGAAGATGCTTTTCCGTTCGGAGTACTAGATAGAGCTATTGGCATCTCAGAAACTGTGCTTAAGGATAAGATGATATAAGTTCATTCACTCACTAGAATCCTTGAAACCCTTAAGCCCCACCGAGCCACAACTTGGTCAGATTCTGACCACGGGCCTTGACTCAGAGTCAGGAAGGCCTCTGCAGTGCTCAACCGAGACCACCACCAATACCCCAGCTTACCTTGCGTACCCCTTAGACCTCATGGAGCAATTGGACAAGTTGGGTAACATCATTATTTGATGGCCTACTTGTCTGCCCGAAGACGAAGAAGAGACGGACAGCTGGATGGGAGAATTTTGAAGACCGCCCTGTCAAGAAGGAAGATCTACACCGACCACCGTCATCAAGAAGAAACTTCCGCGTTAAAGACCGGGTGTATCTGCAAACCACTCCTCTCAAAGGAGCCGAGCTTTTCCATGTTGAGGGAACGCTCACACCAAGTTGCATCAAGACTTGAAGGCACGATTCTGGTGGCACGAGATGAAAAGAGAGATTTGCAACCTATGTTGCAAAGTGTGATGTGTGCCAAAAGGGTCAAGCTGAATATCAGCGACCCACCGGATTGCTTCAACCACTCAAGGCTCCTGAGTGAAAGTGGGATAAAGACGGAATGAACTTCGTCACGGGATTACCAAGGTCGAATAGAGGACATGACTCTATCTGGGTCATAGTCTATCATTTGACCAAGGTGGCCCATTTCATTCCTGTCAAGACCACTTATGATGGCAACCGGCTGGCAGCTCTCTACACCGACCAAATCGTAAGTCTTCACGGCGTTCCCAAGGAGATCGTGTCAGATCGAGGAACCCAGATCACCTCAAGGTTCTGGAAGAAGTTCCGAGAAGCCTTGGGAACCAAGTATCTTTCAGCACGGCTTTCCACCCACAGACCGGAGGACAGACTGAGCGAGTCAATCAGGTTCTCGAAGTCATAACTCCGAGCCTGTGTCTTGGCATATGGAGCCAAGTGGGAGGATTGTCTCCTTTTTGCCGAGTTCTCCTATAACAACAGTTGCCAGTCGAGCCTTCAGACGGCACCATTTGAGGTGTTGTACGGACGCTGATGTCGCACACCCCTCAACTGGTCAGAGACTGGAGAAGGACTAGTCTTTGGACCGGATATTCTCCGCGCAGCGGAGGAGCAAGTCCAACTAGTCAGAGAACGTTTGGAGGCAGCCAAGTCAAGGCAAAAGAGCTATGCTGACACTCACCGTCGGAACATGAGTTTCCATGTCGGGGACCACGTGTACCTGCGGGTAACCCCTCTGAAGGGAACCAAGCGTTTCCACGTCAAGGGGAAGCTCGCACCAAGGTTCATCGGACCCCTTGAGATCACTGCAAGTCATGTGGTAGACGGCTTCCCAGCTAGGTCTACCACCTGAGATACCCCCCATGCACCAAATCTTCCACGAGCCCCCACTCTGGGAGTGCTTCTTACCTCCTAGCTAGCCCGATGCCCGCAAGGACATCGATCACCGAGCCTTTGGCAGCTAACCCAACCTAACCTATGCAAGAGACCCTTCGGCAACCCCCATCAAGGACGACATCAAGCAAGAAGCCATACCATCAAGCACTTCAAGATTCCAAGGAGCACCGCTCGAAAGCAGAACCAACAAGAAGAAGTGAAGACTACCCCGTATCCAAGACTCCGCCTTTCTTTCCACACCTAGTCTGGGAATCTCGGGGACGAGATTCTTGTAAGGGGGGTAGGTCTGTCACACCCTGATTTTCATATCACATTGCTTAAGCTAATTTTCATGTTAAAAATGTGGATTTGCAAAAACTTTTGAGTGTTTTTGACTTTGCTTGATTTGACTATTGTCTGCTGTTTGCTAGTGCTCTAAAAATCAAATAAATCCTCCAACTCTTATACTTCATCTCCTTGACCCAAAACCTTTTCCCAATGATCATGCCATGTGTATAGACCAGTATAGAATTTTCTTATAAAAATATTTTGGCCAAATGGTATTTTCTAAAATTAGTTTTCCAAAAACCCCTGAATTGAGGTTTGCACTGCAAGTACCTTATTTAGGGTGAGAAAAATCTTTCAAAAAGTTTATTTGAATCCTATTAGATATAGGACTCCCAGAAACCACAAAAGTATAATTTTAAAAGTTATTTGTATATTTTATTTAAATGCTTTTTCTTAAGGCCAGAAATGGTCTTTAATAGGGAAAAATTATTTAAACATTTAAAAAATATTTGCCAAAATTCAGGGAGACTCATAGGACATATATTGTCCATATATAAGAGTTTCAACACATGGTCATGTTCAAAATATTGGACAAATCCTTCCAAAACCCTTTCTGGATATTTCAAGCTTTTGAAATATTTACAAAGGAAATATTCTCCAAAAATTCCAGGGAAATTCTATCATGTCACATATGACATATTTGATGATCTTGCAAAGCCTCATGCCTTGAAGATCAAGAAAACATCCTCAAACCCCTTCAAAACCATTCTGTCCATATTTGAAGTTTGAGCAACTCTACATTGCCAAACTTGTCCAAATGCTCTCAAACTTGGTGCACATGCTAGAATGGCCTAATAAGGCATCTAGACCAAATGGCACAAGATTTGGAAAAGAGCAACTTGATCAGATCACCCCAAAACCACTTCTGTTCAAATTCAAATTTGAAGAACTTTACATTGTCAACTTTTTATCTGGAGCCTCAAACTTTGTGGACATGTTCATAACCCCAAATGATGATGCTACACCAAGTGGTGCATCAAGGGGAGATGAATTGCTTGACTCCAACATGGTGAAACCATTTCTGTTCATTTCTAGGGTTCACCAAAGTTACATTGGCCACTTTGCCCAAATGAGCTCAAATTTGGTGTAGGGGCCTAATTATATGTGACATTTGATCCTGTTAAGTCCCATGTCAAGTGGATGTCATTTGCTTGACCAAACCTTGATCAAACACCTTCTGTCCAATTACCAAAACAAGTAGTTCGACCTCTTTTACTTTTTCTCCTTACCTCAAATTCTTACCACAGCTTCCCCTAGTCCAATTCTACCTCCAGTAACTCTCCTCTGCCTTATCTCAATTATTGGAGGGTAAAAACCCCATTTTTACCCTTGTGGACAGCCACCTTCTTCTCCTCCTTCACCTCCCTCCTCATCCCAGTGGTTCCCCAGGGTATCCAAGACCACAGAGCCTTTCTTTACTCCACTTCTGACCTTCTAGACAACCTTTGCCTTGTTGGACACGACCAGAGCAACGGGGACGTGGCCATGCCAGCCAAACGCATGCTCTGGAGCGCGCTACAGTGCGCTCCCGCACTGTAGCCGCTCCCAATCAGCTGCTTCCGACAGCATTGGGTCTCCCCCTCGTGTCCCCCGAGGAGGCCTCGACGTCCGCAACACGCCGGGCGGTCGGCCCCCTCCTCTCTCCTCCTCCCTCGCTCCTGCTCGCACGCGCACCGTGGCCGCCCGGGCGCTCCAGTGAGCGAGCTCACACGCGCGGCCCTCTGACGCCTCCCTTCCCCTCCTCTTCCTTCCTCTTGACCTGGACCACGCCCACGCACACCGCAGACACCTCGGAACCTACCCCCGTGGCCTACAGGGAAGGCGACGACCTCGCCGGCGCACGCGCGTTCGGTGGACCGGCGCTCCCCTATTTATAGGCCGCCCCCGAGCCCCCTCGCGGCTCCAATGGACTCCACGCCCTCTCCTGAACCTCCTGGACCGCCCCACTCCTCCTCCCGTGGCCTCCTTCCCTCGCCATGGCCGCCGTGGTCGCCGTCGGACCCTGCCCGGCGCTGGTGAACCAGGGCTTCTCCTCCTTTCCCTTGGCCACCAAGAGAACCGCAGCAGCCCGGCGGAGCCACCCGACCCCTCGCCGCTCCTTCCCGTGCCCTGTGGTGCCCGCTCCACCATCAACCGACGAGGCCGCCGCCGTAGTCAGGTGAAGGTGGTGCTCCAGCTTCTCCCCTGCCGCCCCAAGGGGCTTCCCCGACGCGCCGCTCCCCGAGGAGCTCTCCGGTGGCCTCGGCCTGGCCAGAGGTGGTCTCTGCCGCCGGGAACGAGCGCCGGCCGGCGAGCAGCAGCGGCGTCCAGCCCCTCCGGCGCGGGCGCGGGAGGAAGGGGACGACCCTGCGGAGGGGCCCCACCTGGCAGCGACCCGGCCAGCCGGGCCCAGCCGTTTAAGTGGAAACGGCTTCGGCCAGCCGGCCTCCCCCGCGCTGTGGCGCCCTTCCCAGCAGGCGTCTTCGACGTGGCCGGGCCCCTGTGCACGCGGCCGAGCTGATGGGTCGGCCCAGCCACGGTGCAGTTATTCCTCGCCCTGTGCGCCAGGGTATAACCCCTATTTCTTTCCCTTTTTCTTTATTCTGTCAACTTCAAAAATGCCTAGAATATTCATATGAACTCCAAATTGCATGATTCAAATTTCTGGTAGCTTCTAAAATCATGCCCTATCACATAGTGCAACATGCACATTATTCCAAAAACTTTTCCTATACAAATATTTATCAAATACCCATTTTCCACTTTCTGTGATTAACTTTAGAAAATCACAGAGAGCTCATTTTTGATCCAAATGCAGTGATTCAAGTTCCTAGATGCTTGTCATGTCCAAACTTAGTTTTGGAACATTTTTAATAATAGTTTCTGTACCCCACCAAATATTTAGCCATTTCTTCCTATTTATCAGCTTTGGAAAATCCTAGGAAATTCATTTCAAATCCAAATCCAGTGAAACCAACTCCTAAATGCTTCTAAAATCATGACTTGATGATGGGTACCTTTGCTCATCATTCAAGGAATTATTCCTGTATACTTCCTCCAAATCCATAAGCCCTTTGGTTCCATCATATTGGAATGTTCCAAATCATCCATTGATCCAACACCTATGAAACCACCTTGGTCATTTCTAATATGACCAGAGGTATCCTAGAAAAGTCCAACTCCTATTTTTAGAGCACTTTTATTGTTGCTTTGATTGTGTTGCTTATTATGACTGTTTCCATCGTTAGTTGACGTAATAAACGGGGTATTCGGAGATGGATCAGAAGATTTGAAGACTCTGAAGTATAAGGCAAGCAGCCCTTTGACCGTGTTCGAGAAACCTTTTTATGCATGTCTCATAACACCTTTATATTCAATGCATCGGAATCATGTTGAGGTGGAAACCACTTTGGTTGCTACCATTGTTGCTTACTATTGATACTTGCATCAAACATGACCCTACCTTCCTATGAGGGTTATGTGGGTGGGAGTAGTTAGGTTGCTATAATAGTGGCTACGCAAATGGGACGGGTATATGCATGGTGACGGAGGCAGGATACTTTCAAAAGACTTTTCGAAAACCCCGTCGGGTGCCATTTATGCCCGAGGGAGATGGTGATATGGGTAACCACTTGATGACGAAGTGGTGTACCGAGGCAAGTGTGTGTGTTGTTTTGAAAAACGGATTGGTTTAAGTTGCGACCATTATTCCAACCTTACATACGCAACCACTCTACCCTTATATGGGAAAGGGCATTATTGAGTACCTAGGTCGATACTAGCATGGTGCCCGCATTACTAGTGACGAGGGTGACATGAGGTCACTCTCGGGACGGGGTCGTGCTTGGATAGGCGGCCATGACTGTTTTCAAAGGGCACCGGACACACCGTTGGTACCCCGTGCTTGTGATATGTGATGAATTTGGAGCGAGACTCCACAAACCTTGAGATGTGAAATGTTTGGCACGGGGCTGCTACCAATCGAGTGGACTCTATGTTAGTGTCGTTTAGGGAAAGGTAGTGATCGGGTGCTTACCCCGGGTACCTGAGGTACCGCGGGTCGTGGATGACACGGAAGTTCCCCGGATCTAGTGGGTAAAGTGTGCAACCTCTGCAGAGTGTCAAACTATTCGAATAGCCGTGTCCACGGTCATGGACAGTTGGGTAACCGCTCTTGGGCTACGTCCAATGTTTGCGAAACCTGGTGTGCGTGTGTGAGGAAACAACATGGCTCAGTGATATTGATGAAGTCAACTTGGTTCAGTGATATTGTTGATGTGATTGTGAGGAAATCACAATGAGCTTGAGCATGAGTTGATTACAACTCTTCCTTGAAAATGATGTCTGTGACCTCCTGATACTTGTTACAGACACATGCATATCCTTGTTATATGTTGATCATACTTGCACATGAAAAACTAGCTTTCCGCAAAACTACCAATTTAGTAGTAGAGCCTTGCATAATTATTCTATTACCACACTTGGGTTGCTTGCGAGTACATTCAATGTACTCATTGGCTTGCCACTGGTTATTTTATTGGCCAGGCAGGAGAGAACATGTTATGATGAAGATTTCTCGGTGACGAGCATGCGAGCTAGGACGCTTCCCAGTCAGAATGCCTGTAGGGTTAAGGCAGATGGCATGGGTCCCAGTTGTCTTGAAGATTTTTCCGCTGCGATGATATACTCAAGGCTTGACCATTATGGTCCTATTTGTGTAACACGGTATGTAAGGATGTAAGACTCTTGTTATTCAGCATCTGTGTGTTCAGTGAGCATTGATCTCTGGGATAACTGTACACGTGCATTCGGTGATCACGACTTATGAGTCGGGGTCCCCACACAAGGTCAAAAACACTCAAAAGTTTTTGACAAACCACATTTTAGCATGATTATTAGCTTAAGTGTTGTGGCATGAAAATCAGGGTGTGACAGACCTACCCCCCTTACAAGAATCTCGTCCTCGAGATTCCCAGACTAGGCGTGGAAAGGAATACGAAAACTTGGGTATGGGGTAGTCATCACTTCTTCTTGTTGGTTCTGCTTCCGAGTGGTGCTCCAGGGAACCTTGAAGTACTTGGTGGTGTGGCTTCTCGCGTGTTGCCCTTTTTGATACAGGTTTCTGAGGGGTCTCTTGTATAGGTTAGGTTGGGCTAGATGTTAATGGCTCGGTGATCGATGTCCTCGCAGGGACCTTGCTAGTTAGGAAGTTAAAAGTATTTCCAGAATTGTGATTCGTGGAAAATTTGGTGCACGGTGTGTAACTCAGGTGGTAAATCTAGCTGGTAGCCGTCTACTCTTCGTTTTGGAGTGGTCTTCGA
>LR738709.1:231965103-231977759 GCA_902687465.1 Secale cereale | reverse complement strand
TAGATTTTGGTGTGAGCTTGCTTCGACATGGAAATGCTTGGTTCCTTCGAGAGAAGTGGTTTACAGATACGCCTGGTCTTCGATGCGGAAGTTTACTTCTTGATGACGGTAGTCAATGTAGTTCTTCCTTCTTGACATGTCGGTCTTCAAATGTCTTCTAACCAGCTGAACTGCTCTTTTCCGTCTTCGGGTAGTCAAGTATGTTTCCAAATAATGATGACAACCGACTCGTCCAAGTACTCCATGAAGTCCATGGGGTACGCATGGTAGGCTGGGGTATTGGTGGTGGTCTCGGTTGAGTATTCGCAACGGACTTCTTGACTTAGAGTCAAGGCTGTGGTCAAGACCTTACCATGTTGTGGCTTGGTGGGGTTTAAGGGTTTTAAGGATTCTATTGTGTGAGTGAACGTTTATCCTCTTATCCTTCAACACAGTTTTTGAGATGCCAATAGTTCTACCTAGTCCTACAATCCTTATACCACCGAAAGCATCATCTCGCATAGGCCAACTCCAATCACCACTCATGCCATACATATCCTCATGACTCCCAAGAGGAGGTGTGACAAAATCGTACATGTCTACGATCCCAAAAATCATATGTATGGATACCCCTAAAAATCCACGGTTCAAGATAATGCATCTCTATCCTAAGGAAAACACATCGTAAGCCACTCCAAGATCTTGTTTCCTCCCTGTGGATCAACTCCAACAGCCCGTTAACTTCCATCAATCACCACATAATCCAAAAATTCTACAAATCCGATGTCTACGGTGTTCCACAAGATCTCAAGTCCCTATAATACCCAAATACTTGGAAGGGCTATGCATTATTATAGTAAGTCCACCACATTCCCACCATCATGGTCAAGTAAACTCCAAGGTCATGATTATATAGATCCCTAAATCAACTCCGACAAATAATCCAATCTCCTAGTTTGCCATTCACCGAGAAACTTGGTATCATGATCAAGATCAACAGTCTAAATCCAATTCACTCAAGACCATGTAGACATATTTAGCATCTATACCCAACCAGAATCACCTACATATATCCAAATCTAATGTCCGACGAGAATTCCTACATTTCCCCCAAGTCTTTATCAAAATGTCAACTATCTTCTATCAATATCCCCTGGCTAGGTCAAATACTTATACCTCCAAGAATTTCAATTTGCGGTCACAATTGCCCTGCAAATCCAAGTTACTCCAGGGTGATGAAAGTTACGCTACTCTATTAATCATGATCCCACCAACATGAAAACCTCACAATCCATCAAGGTATCAGATAATTCCTCAAAGTCCCTGATATAAATTCACCAAGTCATATGTCCTCTATTCCTATATCCTCAATTTGGTCTCCCCTATGGCATCATCAGTTCTTGTGCTATATTAGGATGAAAATGTGCTTGCTCACTGTGTCCACTAGTTCCATTATGAACCCAGTGTTGTGCAAGGTTATAGAGGCTTAACCGGTTCTCTTGTAATTCTATGGGTTAAGCACATGGTTAAGGATTCGTTGTATGGTACCTGTGAAGTCTCGAAGGGTCTAGGGATGGGTTTCTAATCTTGAGGGGTAAACATAACTTCACGGGGTTGCACTTGTTCGTGGAGGTTGTAGCAGAAGTCTTCATTGTTAGTTGGTTGCCAAGTTGGAATCCTCGATACTTCCTGTCTTGCTGATCTTCAGTTGAGGAGATAGAAGAGAGGGAAAAAGTAGCATAGAGGAGGGGAATTCCTAAAGGTGGCTCTATAGTGCAAGTGCAAACAAACAGGTGCAAAAAGGGCCAAACAAAAGAAACAAGGTAAAGGAAGGTGATATAGTCGTGTACTTGCTGCCTAGAACAAAAGTGTGACTTATATAAAAACACAAACAAATAAAAACAAGCAACACACAATCATGGTTATATTCGAACCATGACACGGACTCGATTGCGCATAGGGGGTACACGACTCATCCTACCCTAGGGGTTCTAGGACTCAGTAGTCGTGACTTGTGCCTCGTGCAGTCTTCTGAGTTTCCCTCAGGTGTTGCTACTTCTCTTGTAGTTGTTCGATGGAATGATCCCGGTTGAGCCTGAAGAATCTTCAACAACTTCTCGCCTGATGAGGTGATGTGGTGAAGGTGTCTCCTCGTAGCTAGCATTGACTCGGTCTTCTGTTGTCTTCTTATTCACGACGATCCCTTTTTGTCTTCTAAGGCATCGACGATACTGGGTAGGTAATCCTTATGCAATGACAATAACAAGGCATAATAGAGGTCCAACATGTCGGTTACGTTGATGACAACATCGACACCAAGAGCGGGGGACGAAGAGAACCATTTTCCTGCTCACAATAGTGAGGCGGACCAAATGGCGAGGTTCTCATCCACTGGTGGTTGCCGATACAACAATGGTAGTGACAGGATTACTCTATTAGCGATGTATATCATAATCCTGCATATCCTGTGCCTTGGTGATCATAGGCTAAGGTTGCACCACCTTCTAGGTCTTCATGTCCTCATTCCTCGAGGATGTATTTTCTGTTGGTATCGTCTTGTCGTGGTGTCGCCAATCTTGTGTTCAGAAGAGGTGGGTGAGTGTTTGGCAAGGTGTACTCCTTCTAGATTATCCACGAGGATTTCAGGAAATCCAGTGGTCAGGGGCATAAGGGTTCTAGCGACCAACAATTTTGAAGGGGGAAGAGATCAATAAGGAAAGTATAGCCTAGTTTTCAAAAAACTAAGAAGGGAAGAGAAGTATAGATAGTTTTGAAAACTAGTAATAATTTTGGAAATAGTTTTACCTTAACTGACGATCATGCTAAATAAGGCTTCCTACAGTCAGGATGGCTCTGATACCAGCTCTATGGGGACCCCAACTCATAAGTCGTGATCACCGAGTGCATGTGTATAGTGATCCCAGAGATCAATGCTCACTGAACACACATAAACTGAATAACAAGAGTCTTACATCCATACATACCATATTACACAAATTGTGACCATTATGGTCAAGTCTGGAGTATATCATTGCGGTAGAAATCATCAATAACAACTTGGACCCATGCCATCTGCCTTAACCCTACAGGCATTCTGACTGGGAAGCGTCCTAGCTCACATGTTCACCACCAATAAATCTTCATCATATCCTGTTCTTTCATGCCTGGCAAATAAAATAACTAGTGGCAAGCCAATGAGTACTTTGAATGTACTCGCAAGCAACCCAAGTGTGATGACAGAATAATTATGAAAGGCTCTACTGCTAAATTGGCAGTTTTGCGGAAAGCTAGTTTTTCGTATGCAAGTATGATCAACATATAACAAGGGCATGCATGCGTCTGCAACAAGTATCAGGAGGTTACAGACATCAGTATCGAGAAAGAGTTATGAACAACTCATGCTCAAGCTCATAGTGACTTCCTTGCGAATCACGTCAACAGATTTTCCATACCGTGTTGTTTTCCAGAAACTTAAGGACATAGTCTAAGCAGCACCACCCAACTGTCCTTGACCGTGGACACGACTATTCGAATAGTTTTACACTCTGCCTAGGTTGCACACTTTACCCACAAGATCCGGGAAGCTTTCATGTCATCCACGATCTCGCAGTACCTCAAGTACTCGGGGGAAGCACCCGAGCATTACCTTTCCCTAGACGACACTAACATAGGGTCCACTCGTTTGTGCACAGCCCTCGTGTACAAATAAAAGATCGTGGGACTTTGCCCTTTTTACATTGTCACGCATACACGAAGGGACCAACGATGTGTCTGGTGGCCTGTAAAAACTATCATGGCCGCCTATCCAAGCACGACCCTGTCCCGGGAGTGACCTCAAGTCTCCCCCATCACAAGTAATGTGGGCACCATGCTAGTATCAGCCTAAGTAATCAATAATGTTCCGTCCCATTAAGGGGTAGAGTGGTTACACATGTTTGGTTGGGACGGTCAACAAATCTTAAATCTAATCCATCTATGTAAACAACACTTTCATCAAGACTCGGTACACTACTTCTGCACCAAGTAGTGCCCTAGTTCCTCATAATCTCCCAGGGGAATTAGTGGCACCCATTGGGTTATTTGCTAGTATGTCAAACCATACTTGTTTCTTTCCATGCACAACCCCGACCCATTTTGCGTAGCCAACTACTATAGCATATTTCTCCAACCAACCAACCAACACAACTCCAAACATAATAGAGTCATGCACAATGCAAGTATCAACGGGGTATGCAACGGAGGCAAGCCTAGCAAGGTTGCCACTCAAGATATATCATGCACTCTATGAAACAATGAAAATGTTTTCATGACAAAAAAGGGTTCAACATGGTCAAAGGGCTGCTTGCCTGTCTTAACCAAGTCCTTGGGGTCTTCAAATCCTCTGGTCCTTCTCCATGTACTCCGTCTACTTTGTCAACTCACGCCGGAAACAAATCACAATAAGGAACACAACAAGGCAATAAAAATAAAAGTGCTCTAAAAATAGGAGTTGGACTTTTCTAGGATACCTCTAGTCATATGAAAAATGACCAAGGTGGTTTCAAAGGCATCGGATCAATGGATAGTTTGGAACATTTCAAGATGATGGAATCAATGGATTTAATGGACCTACAAGAAGTGTACAAAAGAATTATTTTGAAAAATGTGCAAAGGCACCCATTTAACAAGGAATGATTTTAGAAGCAGCTAGGAGTTGGTTTCACTTGATTTGGAGTTCCAAAGTGTCGGGGAAACTGATCCACCCACGAACACCTATGGGGACGGAGCCCCTTTTCGGTACGGCAGGGGGCAGAGGTCGCACGAAGAGCAGATCGAGGCGATGCACACGAGCAGTTTACCCAGGTTCGGGCCGCACGGATGCGTAAAACCCTACTCCTGCTTTGGTTTGTATTGAGTTCTTGCTCGGGAGCGCTGAGAGCTACAGTACCCTTCAGCAGCTAACGAGACTGAGCGTGAGAGTGTTCGAATGTCTAACACCCCTCTACATTGCGCATGGGCCTCCTTTTATATGCTCAAGGGGTCACCGACAGGTGGCAACGCAGTTGTGGGCAAAAACGGAAATATATTGTGATTGGTACAGCTACCTGTATAGTGCATCGCACCTAACCCTCACGGCAGGGGACAAGGGCATTAAATGCCCATCGCCATGGCCCAAATAGTGCAAAAAGGGTCGTCAGGGGCGCCACCGTTCGCCACGATGGCTACCTTGTCAGCACCGCTTGCCACCGCGTACCCCTGGCTGCATAGCCGCCCGCCACGTGCGTCTAGAAGGGTCCCAGAGCGACACGTGGGTGGATGCGCTGGAGAGCAGGTACTGAGTGGAAGCTTGCCGCGGCAAGCGCCTTGCCGCGGTCGCTATCTTTACGCTTCCGGGAGCTTGTCGCTCACCGGGCTTTGCCGAGACGCGTGGCGTGTCGCGGAAAGTTTCTTGAGATGCCTTGGTTGGCCTTCCCGGCAAGCTCCTCTTGCCAGGGTCTTGCGTCTTGAGTGGCCTTGTGCCTTGAGTGGCCTTCCCGGCAAGCTCCTCTTGTCGGGGCCTTGTCTCCTTGGCTTGGATACTTTGTTCTTGAATGGCTCCAAAGGAACCACGGAGGACCTTGGCGATCACCCGGAAAACCTTGCCGCGGGACGCTGGGACTGCCCGTGCACATGTTCGGGATACTAAGGGTACCCCTACTTTAGTACACCGACAGGAGCCCCCGGGCCTGGGCCATACACGGTGCCGAGCGCTGTTGGGCTAGGCCCAAAACAGTGCACGGGCACGCGCGGCCTGGTTCTCGCCGTATCTTTCTCCGTATCCGCCGCGCCCTCCCCTAACGGCACGCATCGATTGCGGCGTCGTGGGAGAGATCGTGGGCTGTTTCTTTATTCGGAAATGCGGAACGTCCGCCCCCTCCCCCCTTATAAGCAAGGGAAACAGGGGCAGTTCGTCCATCTGCCCGTTGCTGCTTCAATCCTCGAAAACCTCCGCCGCTCCCCTTCTTCCCAAAGTCGAAAGAGAGCAGCGCTCCGCCCCCCGTCGCCACTAGCACCACCAGCGCCGTCGACCTCCCTCACCGCTTCCGCCATGGCTCCGAAAGGCGAGAAGGGGAAGGCCCCGAAGTTGGCCGAGGCGCTGCGGCTCACGGCGCTGCGAAAGAAGCGGGCTGTCTTCCCCCCCAAGCTTGCCGCGAGGAAGCTGAGGGAGAACTTCTATATCTTCTGGTCGGGGGAGACGCGGGCGCATCCGCGCACCAAGGTACTCCTAGCCGTTGCTTGCAACATGTATCCGATGGATACGCTTTCTTCGCCTTGTTCTTCTACTGCGGGCTCTGCCCGCCTTTCTCTGAATTCTTCTGCGACATCATGAACACCTACGGGTTCCACCTGCTTGACTTCACCCCGAACGCCGTTCCGACCATGGTAGTTTTCGCACATCTCTGCGAAAACTTTGTCGGGGTCCATCCCAATGTTGCCCTCTTCCACCACTACTTCAGGCCCCGAGTTGAGAGAGGAGAGCCGTTATCTAGCGGGGTCTCCTGGATCTCGAGGACGCACAAGAAGGAAGCTTATCTGGAGGGAGAGCTCCGCGGCAAATGGGATGAATGGAGAGAAGACTGGTGCTGGATTGTAGAGGAGAACCCACAGCCATTCACCGCCCGGCGCCAAGCCCCAGTGGTACGCGGCAACGACTGGAGCGACTTGGCCCCGGAAGACAGTAGATTGAAGATTGCCACTGCCCGGATCCTACGCCTCAGGCGTGCCAAGCTCACTGTAGGCGCAGTTGGTGCAGATTTCCTTCGCCGCCGCATCGCCCCCATGCAGGAGAGGAAGAGGCCCGCCTGGGAGTTCGAGAACGCGGTAGATATCATGAGGCTGCGCCCGGGCCTCAACTTCAACTTCACCATCCTGGAGCTTAACGGGATGCTCCAGGAGCTGTTCAAGTACGACCCCGACCACCCCGAAGTCTTCAGGTTGCCGAAGGGTGTCGTCCCGCTGTGCAATAACTCCACGCTCAGCCGCATCCGCACAATGATGCCGCTGTGCGACTCTCACGGGATTGAACCAACTTGGCAAGAGCCTACTGAGGAAGCCGTGCAGGCGTTCTTCGACACCTTGGAAGAAACGCCAATTCGCGCCGACGAGAAGAAGGGCCTCACCCGCGACCACCGACAAGGAGATGGCGTACATCGCCACTAGGCTGGAAGAGGCGACGGCAGCCGCGGCCGCGGGCGAGTTCGGATACACCGTGGAGGAGGCCGAGGCAGCGGAGGCGGCAAGCCTTGCCGAGCGGGAGGAGTTTCTCGGTGCGGGAGAGCCTGCCGGCGAGGGAGAGCCTGCCGGGCAAGACATCGAGCCGAGCGAGCCCGCCGAGCAGGGTGACGAGTCGAGCGAGCCCGCCGAGGATACGGGCGGCTCGCTGGGGATCGACTCTTCCTCCTCTTCGTCCTCAGCAAGCTCGCCACCACCAGCAGAGCCTCCAGCCCCACCAAGAAGGCGTCTCCGCAAGGCCGGGGACGTAACGGAGCGGCAGACGGCCCAACAGCCGCCGCGCCGTGCGACGCGCTCCACCGTGGCAAGCAAGGTTGCCGTGGGAGCGCCTCGTGCTTCCGCGACAACTGGAGCAGGGTCTTCCCGGACCGCCGCTTCTGCCCCTGCCGCTCCCCACGCCACGGCGGCAGCTAGAGCGGGGTCGTCTCAGACCACCGCCACTGCTCCCGCCAAGCGGCCAAGGGAGCCCACTCCTCCGCTTCCTCGCGCCGGGACGCGTGAGCCAGACTTCGACTTCTCCGCGCTCAGCTCCGACGAGGAAGAAGAAGAGTAAGATCTTTATTGTTCTTACATTCCTTCAATTCTTATTGTTTGGTCTTGTATATCTTTTGCCTCACTCTGAACCTGTTCCTTTTTTCAGAACTCTGGCCCAGAGGGCGGCAAAGAGGGCCAAGGTCCCGGTGATTGTCATCGAGGACAAACCCACCGTGCCAGCAGGGGGTGCGCCTCGGACAACCTTGCCGGACCCGGCAACTGATCTTCAGAGCAGCCCCCAGCGCAGCCCCCAGCGTAAGTGTGTGGTTTACTTTCCGCTGTTAGGCGTGCGTCGGGGTTCTACCTTTGCTGACGTCTTGTTCGTTGATTTGTGTAGGAGCAGAGCAGACACTCCAGGAGCGCCCGGGGACCGCCCCCGAAGCGCCACCTCCTACAACTACGCCGCCAAGGGAAAGTTCCCCATCAAGGGTCTCCCCGGCAAGGGAGAGTTCTCCGGCGAGGGACAGCACCAGCGGCCCTCCTCCGGCTGAGACCACGACTACGCCGCCAAGGAAGAGCTCCCCGGCGAGGGACACCGTCGAGGAGCCGGCTCGCGCAGGTAATCTTCTCGCTTCAAAAACTCCCCTTGGGCTTTTCTTCTTTTGATTCTTCTTCTTGTTGGATATTTGCTTGACTGTTTTCCTCCCATTTCCTACCGTCAGATCCATCTGCTGCGGAGCCTATGGAGACGGAGGCTGCTGTTGAGGAGGATATGCGCGGCAACACCAGCGACGGCGCTGCCACCGAAGGAGCGGCCGGTGCTAACGATCCCGCCGGCGACGAGGCAGCCAAGGCTGCTGCCGCAGCAGCCGGCGAGGGGTCCGGCGATCGCACTGACGGCCCTGAGGCCGCTGGAGCGCCAGGCGCTACGCCGACCGCCGATCCCTCCGCCGCTGCCGCAGCCCCAGGCTCCGAGGAGCCCGAGCCAGGCGCCTACTTGAAGGTCGGCGACGGGGTCTTCATCAAGCTCCCCTGGGCGTCGAGCTCCAGGGCGCCGGTCGAAGGAGAAGCCTTTGACGGGGAAGTGCTCACCTCTGCCGGGCTGACGCTTGTCGACGCGCCGAGCAGCAGCAGTGGCGAGCCCGAAGAGGAGCGGCTATTGCGGAAGCTGCTCTCGCTCTACCGCGCCCGGCAGGCAAAGCTGGAGTCCCGTGAAGCGCTGGCTGCCAAGGCGGGAGTCGACATTGAGAATCACGTGGAGGAGCTCCGGGCTCTCAACCAGGCAGCTCTCCGGTCCATGGCAGAGGAGCTGGAGCAACTTGCCGAAGAGCAGACGGCCTTCTTCCTCGGGAAGGCCGAAGTCGAAGAGCAGCAGTGGCTTGCCGCTGAGAGGCTATCCATGCGGGAAGGCGAGCTGGCACAGCGGAAGGTCAACCTCGACAGCCACGAGGAAGAGCTTGCCGCACGTGAGGAATCACTTGGCGGGGCCCTCCAGGAAGCAAAGGACGCTTCCGCAATTGCCGAGGCCGCCAAGAAGGAACTGGAGGCGAAAGTGGCGCAGCTGCAGGCCGACCTCAAGGTGAGAGGCGAAGAGATCGCCGCGCTCAAGCTTGAGCGGGAGAAGGACGCCCACAGCCACTCAGAGCTGCAGGTCCGCCTCGTCGAGAAGGGCAAGGAGCTCGCCGCCGCCAACAACTCCAATGCGGATCTTGAGTTGAAGCTAACCACTTTGACCAAGACGCTGGACGACGCCAAGGAGCGGGAGGCGGCCCTAAAGGAGGAGGTCAAGGCCAAGAAGGCGCTGTTGGCGAGCGCTGCCGTCACTCAGAACAACTTCAGGGCGACCGTCGAGCACTGGACGGAGGGTCTTGTTAACGCTGCCGTGGATATCGACAGGGAGCTGGCGCAGCTGGGGGCGGAGTATCTCGGGTACTCCTCCGACGAGAATCTCCACCCCAGCGCCAAGCTCACCCTATTCTTTAGAGGCATGGTGACGGCCCTCCAGCAGCTACGGGAAAGGATCCCAAAGCAACTGGCGGACGAGTCGCGCAAGCTTTGCGCGGGAGCCCTTCAAAAGTTGTTGATGAAGGTGGCCTTCCGTAACCCTGGCCTCAACCTCACCAACGTCCTCAGGTCCCTGCCGCAGGACGCCGATCTGGAGGCGCTCAAGGCCCTTGTCGCACCCATTGTGGACAAGGTGAGCGGCATCAAGAGGGTCGAGGGCGATCGCGCAGATTAGGCTGCCCATTTTCTTCTTTCCTTGTCGCTGTTAGCTATGTTATAAAAAACAGTCTATTAGAGCTGCGACAAGTCACTTTGTAATATAACTCTATTTTGGGTAGTAATTGCAACGTTATTTCCTTTACTTGATCCCTCGCTTTGTATGTTTCTGCCCTACGCTTTTAGGGAACTTGCCGGTGCGGGCACCTTTGCCGCGAGCGCTGAGTGCGGAACTTCAGCAGCCTGCTGGCGGTGCCGCTACCAACAAGAAACCTTGTCGCAACTAGTTGCATCACACTTAAGTTGTTGAGCGTGCTCGAAAACAAATTAAGGGCGCGACACTAGTCGCAGCACACTTAAGTCGTTGAGCGGACTCGAAACAAAGTAAGGGCGCAACTAGCTACGAGTAGGTTCCTCCGCGCACAGGTTTTCCATACAAAGCACGGTCGTTCAAGGAAGATAACTTAGAAATTAAAAACTTGATTGCTCAAACTTTGGCAACTTAGCTTTTGTGTTGTTTGCTTCCCGGCAAGGCGAAACTGTCTTGGACGACGCCTGGTCCATACCACTATCTTCTCCCCCCCCGGCAAACTTGTGCGCGAGGGAACTTTCCTTTCCTTGAGAAAAAAAAGAAGGAAGAGAAAATACAGATATGGAGCCTTTGGGCTCGTTATTGCTTACTGGGGGTAGGTGCTGCACAAAGTGTCAGATAACGCATGCAAGAAATGAAAAGCATGAAATGACAAGATGCGCGAGGCACATGAGCTTTACTTATGCACGGGGTCTGCGCCCCGCTTTGTACAAAGGATTATATGCAACAGCGGCAAGACTTGTACAAAAGGTGGTTGCCAAAGCGGATCACGGCAACCGCGCCTTACGGGTAAAACTTATGAAGATGCTTAATGTTCCAGGAGTTGCTCACCGGAAAGCCATCTTCGGTCTCAAGGCGGACAACGCCAGGCCTAGTACTCGTTTCACCCGATAAGGGACTTCCCACTTCGTCGTCAACTTGTTGGAATTCTTGGCGGACTGAACGCGCCGAAGAACAAGGTCGCCTTCCTCGAGACTTCTGGCGTTAACTTTGCGGCTATGGTAGCGGCGCAAAGCTTGCTGGTAGCGAGTAGCTCGTACCGCAGCCTGAAGACGGTCTTTCTCAAGGAGCAGCGCGTCATCTTGTCGCAGCTGCTCTTGCTCGAGCTCATCATAAACGAGCACTCGAGGTGACCCGTATACGAGTTCCGTGGGGAGAACTGCCTCTGCTCCATAGACTAGAGCAAAAGGTGTCTGTCCAGTGGCTCGATTTGGCGTCGTCCTGATCGACCGAAGAACCACCGGTAGCTCCTCGATCCAGTTTCTTCCGCACTTGTGCAGCCTGTCGAAAGTTCTGGTCTTGAGTCCACGCAGCACTGCAGCATTTGCCCTCTCCGCTTTACCGTTGCTTCTCGGGTGAGCAACAGAAGCGAAGCAGACCTTGGCGCCAAGGTCTTGGACGTACTGCATGAAGGTGCGGCTCGTGACTTGCGTACCGTTGTCGGTGATGATCCTGTTAGGGATCCCGAAACGGCAAACAATCGACCTGAAGAACTTGACCGCTGACTGTGCTGTCACCTTTCTCACTGGTTCCACTTCCGGCCACTTTGTGAACTTGTCGATTGCAACGTACAAGTACTCAAAGCCCCCGGCTGCGCGGGGGAAGGGGCTGAGGATGTCGAGCCCCTAGACCGAAAATGGCCAGGATAAAGGGATCGTCTGGAGAGCTTGAGCTGATTGGTGTATCTGCTTGGAATGGAACTGGCACGCTTCGCACTTGGTTACTTGTGCAGTTGCATCCTGGAGGGCTTCCGGCCAAAAGAAACCTTGTCGGAATGCTTTGCTGGCAAGTGCTCTTGCGCCAATGAGGTGGCCACATATGCCTCCATGTATCTCTGCCAACAGCTTTCGTCCGTCTTCCCGGGGAATACACTTCAATTTCACACCGTTGAGTCTTCTTCTGCATAGTATGTTGTCAACAAATTGGTACATACTTGACTGCCGGGCTACTCTTTCCGCTTCTTCTCGCTCTTCGGGAAGTTCTCCCGTCTGAAGGAAACGGACAATTTGCTGCGCCCATGCTGGAGCCTGCGGCTCAACAACAAGGACAATAGGCACATCTGCTGCTGCGGGAACATCTGCTTCTACGGCGAGAACCTGTGTTTCAGCCGGAGCTTGATGTTCCCCGGCAATCTTGCCGGAGCAAAACTTGTCGGGAGCCTCTGCTGCAACGGAACAAACCCGAGGGCTCACCGGAGCAGACTGCTCCTCAGCACTCTTGGTGTTGATCTTGGGGACCTTCTTAGTGGCGGCTTCGGGAAGCTCTGCCGGAAGATAGTCACCGGAAATCAACTTCCTCTTCTTGCTCTCCCCAGTTGATGGTGTTACGGATGGTTGAGTCAGCTTGAGCACAAAGATCCCTGGTTCCTCAGGCAACTTAAGTGCGGCGCACTTTGACAGGCCATCGGCGATGTCGTTCTGAGCTCTTGGAACATGCTCCATCTGTAGGCCGTCAAAGTGTTCTTCAAGCTTTCTCACTTCATCAACGTATGCTTCCATCAATGGACTCTGATAATTCTTGTTCACTTGGCGGACGACAAGCTGCGAGTCACCCCTGACAATGAGCTTCTTAATCCCAAGGTCTGCCGCGATCCTGAGACCGGCAAGCAAACCCTCATACTCCGCAGTATTGTTTGTCGCTT
>LR738709.1:231889328-231965093 GCA_902687465.1 Secale cereale | reverse complement strand
AGTGTTCTTCAAGCTTTCTCACTTCATCAACGTATGCTTCCATCAATGGACTCTGATAATTCTTGTTCACCATTGATGGAAGCATACGTTGATGAAGTGAGAAAGCTTGAAGAACACTTTGACGGCCTACAGATGGAGCATGTTCCAAGAGCTCAGAACGACATCGCCGATGGCCTGTCAAAGTGTTCTTCAAGCTTTCTCACTTCATCAACGTATGCTTCCATCAATGGACTCTGATAATTCTTGTTCACTTGGCGGACGACAAGCTGCGAGTCACCCCTGACAATGAGCTTCTTAATCCCAAGGTCTGCCGCGATCCTGAGACCGGCAAGCAAACCCTCATACTCCGCAGTATTGTTTGTCGCTTGCTCCTTGGGAAAATGCATCTGGACTACGTACTTGAGGTGCTCTCCGGTGGGCGCGACAAGCAGCACGCCAGCACCGGCGCCTTGCGGCGAAAAAGCACCATCGAAGTACATCAGCCACTCTTTGCTTGCTTCCTTGACGAGGATGCTCGTTTCAGGAATTTCCTCATCTGGCGTTGTCGTCCACTCTGCTATGAATTCTGCCAATGCTCTACTCTGGATAGTTGAAGTGCTTTCGAACTTGAGGCTAAAGCTTGACAGTTCCAGTGCCCACTCAACAATCCTGCCTGTCGCTTCTGGATTCTGCAGTATCCTGTTCAGCGGAAAGCGAGTGACAACTATGATCTCATGTGCTTGGAAGTAATGGCGCAGTTTTCTCGAGGCCATGAGAAGGCCGAAAAGCAACTTCTGCACACTAGAGTACCTTGACCTAGCCCCCCGCAGAATGGAGCTGACAAAGTAAACTGGGCGCTGCACCATTTTCTTCCATATCTCCTCTCGTGCCTGCGCAGATCCAACTTTGTCAGGACCAGAGCTTGTCGGGGGAGCCCCCTGCTTGTCGCTGGATGCGCTTGCCACGGTTGCTGGCTCATCGTCTGCCTCCGTCTCCGCTACTAATGCAGCACTAACCACTTGATTGGTTGCCGCTAGATACAGCAGCAACTTCTCTTGTGGCTTAGGTGCGACAAGTATTGGAGTGGAGGACAGATACCTCTTCAAGTCTTGCAGCGCAGCCTCCGCTTCCGGAGTTCACTTCATTGGACCCGCCTTTTTCAAAATTTTGAAAAACGGCAGGGCGCGCTCAGCAGACTTAGAGATAAACCTGCTAAGAGCAGCCACGCAACCGGCGAGTCTTCGTACATCCTTGACGCGCTTGGGTGCTTCGATCTGCTCAATGGCCTTAATCTTGTCGGAATTGGCTTCAATCCCCCTCTGAGACACGAAAAACCCGAGAAGTTTGCCGGAAGGGACTCCAAACACGCACTTCTCGGGGTTGAGCTTGAGGCTGATCTTGCGCAAATTTGCAAAGGTCTCTTCTAAATCTTGAATCAGGGTCGCCCTATCCTTGCTCTCGACCACTATGTCATCCATGTATGCTTCTACATTTCTTTGTATCTGTGGCTCAAAAGTGGTATGGACCACCCTTGCAAATGTTGAACCAACATTCTTCAAACCAAAAGGTATCCATATGAAACAGTACGTGCCACATGGAGTGATGAATGCGGTCTTCTCCTCATCCTCTTCTGCCATGAAGATCTGATGGTGTCACATCCCTAGTTAGCTTTTGCATTAGGACCTAGCTAGAGTGTGCATCATGTTTACTTTTCAAAGAAACTAGAAATGGGATTAACAGAAACCCCAGCACCCCTCGCCTAACAACTAGGGTTTGATAAAATATTTTCCAATGTACCCAAAATGCCCTTCAAAAATGTTCATCATTTCTTCCTTGGTCTTAAACCTCTGCCAAAAATGGTGCACAATTTCCTAGGACACTCTAGGACCTTGGATTAAATCATAAGGTATTTGTATTTGGGCATTTAAATACTTAAAAATATTTCAAATGATCAAATAATCATGAACTATAATGTTTCCTACTGTTCATATAATATACAGTGGGCATGACAAGTTTCATGAGTTATAAAAATGTTTTGGCATTTTTATTAATTGAACAAAGCTGCAAAAGAAATGAAACAGAAAAGTAAATAGGGAAAAAAATTAGGAAGAAGCAGTTTTACCTGAGCCCACTTACCTGCTGGCCCAGACGGCCCAGCCCACCAGGGGCATCCCCGTCTTCTTCGTCGCGCCAGCGCACGAAGCAGCTCGGTGGCGAGCGCCGCCGACGCGCCGGCCACCTCCTGCCTGCCTGGCTGGCCCCTCGACCCTCTGGATGGACTAGGACGACGCCACACAGACCCCTCGACCGTTTCCCCTCTCCCCCGTGTCTTTCTCCCTCCTCTCTCCCCTCCGCCGAGCTCCCCCGAGCGAGCTCGTCGCCGTCGATCGCTGCCACCATGCCCTACGCCACTCCCTCGCCTTCCCGACGCACCACTAGCTCAGCCGCATCGCCCCGAAGCTCCCCACCGACGCACATGACGCCAGAAGCCCCGCAACGCCCTCCCCGCCGTCGTCTTCAACCTTCGGCACCGGAGATCGCCGCCGCCCGTACGCCGTCGTCCGACCTTCCCCGAGCTCGCTTCGACGCCCTCTGCGACCGCTGTGAGCTCACGCATCGAACCGCCCTCTCCACGGGCCCGTTTATGCCTTGTAGCCGCCGCCCCCTTTGCTGACCGAAGATCACCGCCGCCGTGGCCACAGGCACCGTGCCTCGTGGCTGAGCACGCCATTAGGATCAGTAGATCACCAGCAAGCTAACGCCAGCTTTAACTCCTCCTACCGTGCACCACAACACCATCCCGGCCAACTCTATGCGAGCACCGCCGCGGACGAGCTCGTCGCCGTCGACTCCAGCGACCTTTCGTCCAACCAGTGGCACCGTTGGATGCGGTGCATCACCAGGAGCACACAGAGCCCATCCGCGCGGCAAATGGTTGCCGGAACAAGGATTCCGATGAGTCACCGCCGTGCGAAATGGTCGCCGCCGGCCAAACTCCGGCGGGCTGACGTGGCCTGTTGTCTAGGAGCTAACATTAATTAGATTAACCACCACAGTCACTGACAGTGGGCCCCCTTTGTTTAGTCAAACACAGTCAACCCTCGTTATGACTGGAATTAGCTCCCGAGACACTGACATGAGGGACCCACCGGTCAGGTTTGACTTGGACTAGTCCTGTTGACTGGCTGACGTCATGCTGACGCAGTAAAGGTTTTTCTGGGATTTTTAGATTAAAAATAATTCAGGAAATTCCAGAAAATACCCAAAACTTCTAAAAATCATATAAAATCAACCATAGCTCAGATAGAAAAGATTTATATATGAAAAATGATCAGAAAAATCCAATCTTTCCAATGGCACTGGTTTCATGCATGTTTGAACAAGTTAAATTGCTGTATACATCAAAAACATGATAATGCACTTATTTAAATAATAGTTTGAACTCCAATTTGAATCTTTGATTCAAATAGGTTCAAACCCTTCTGGTTTTAGTTGCATTAGCCAACACACATGCATCTTGCCATGTCATGAGCATGCATCATATTGTTGCATTTGTTTGTTAATGATTGTATCGCCGGTATTCTCTGTGTTAGGTCCTGCTCCCGAGGATACTGCTGCGTATCCAGTTGAAGAGCAGTACCCGACAACTACTTTGTCAGGCAAGCAATCATTGATCATTCCGATACAAACCCAATCTTCTCGCTCCTGCTCTCTTTTACTGCATTAAGGCAACAGCGTGTGAACTGCTACTTGCTGCGGTAGTTGAACCCTATCCCTTGCATGACCTGTCATTGCCACAGTAAATAGTTGAAACCCACTAGCATGTGTAGGAGTTGATTGAGCCATGTGATGTGTGATCCACCATGCTATTTGTTTATGTTGCCTGCTATGCTTAGAGTCGTGTCTGGTCTGGTTCATCTGGGTGATGGATCAGAGTGAAATGATCATACCGATAAGAGAAGGAAGTGTGGAATACGCTTGGTAAAGGTATCGATGAAAGGCCACGTAGGAGTACATGGTGGGTTGTTTCATTGGAATCGTCCATAGGACCCGAGATCTGTATGTGTGGTTCAAGTTACAGCTACTACCACACATTGGGATCCTTAATTAACCCTCTCGGCTTATTAATTACCCTTGATCTCTGTCCAGGAGTTGCAACTAGTTTCTGGTGTTTATAGCTTACTGGAGGTCGTGCACAACGCTGACCCTCGGGGTGGGTTGTGATGCGACAGGTACGTGGCACGGTGTACCGGTTGCCCGTTTGGTGACTCGGGAACCCTGTACACATCCTTTGGGGCCGTGAGCGCCACCCCGGCCGGATCTCCCCACAGATGGAACCCAAATAGGTGATAAACCTGGACGAGAGACTTGAGTAGTTAGTCAGGTCGTGGCCAACACCCCCGCTGGGCTTCCGCTTGAAGGTTGCCGAGTACACGCCGAGTAAACGGCGATAAGTGGTGAAAGCGTTTGTGAAGAGGTACACCCCTGTAGGGTTATCAAACTATTCGAATAGCCGTTGTTCGCGGTACGGACTACTTGGTTACTCTTACAGTTCATAGACAAGTTGATGGATACTACTAAAAGCCTCAAGATAAGCGTGAGTGTCGCGGATGGCCATTCCGTAGGATGACGGAAGAGGATCCTCGGTAGTGTAATAATGTGGTGAGTAGAGGACTCGTGTTCGTAATAACATCTTGCAATCTGTTGAGAGTTGTAGTATAGGTTAGCCAAGGTCAAAGCTGGCATTCTGCTATGAACTCCACTACCCCCCTTGATAATGTTGCATGTATGATAGGTTCTGTGGTAAGACTTGCTGAGTACCTTTGTACTCATGTTTGCTTAATAACTGTTGCAGAGGAGAACCCTGCCCCTGTTGATGGGTTCTACATAGACGTTGATGTCGACGAGTAGCTTGACACCCAGACGGAGATCTGGAGCAGGTGAAGGTCCTTGTAGATAGTCAGGCTGCACCAAGCCTGTTTTATTTTCTAAGTTGTCTGTACTCAGACATGTAGCTTCCGCTTGTGCTTGTATGACTGTATGACTTGAGTGTTGGGTCATGTGACCCCTACCTATATGGATATGTTATGTATGGCTCTTGGAGCCTTTTAAATAAAGTACTTTGAGTCATAGAGTTCTGTTGTGATGCAATGTTGTATTTGCACATATTGAGCATATTGCGTGTATGTTTGAAATGCTTGGTATGTGTGGGATCCGACACCTAGTTGTTTTCCTTTGGTAGCGTACCTTACAGGGAAATGCCTCCTAGTGATTCCAATGAGCCTTGGTAGCTTGCTACTGCTCGGAACACGTAGGCTGGCCGGCATGTCTCCTTCTTCGTTCCTGTGTCTGTCCCTTAGGGGAAATGTCACGCGTTGTTCCTTTAAGTCCATGTAGCTTGCTACGACTTGGGTTCATATGTTGATGACCGACACGTTCGTTGCTGGGTCATGGATGCCTGTCTCTGTAATTTAGTGCCACTTTTGGTTTATAACTAGCCATGTCGGCCCGGGTTCTCTGTCACACTACTAGGAAAAGGGCTATAGATGGTATTGACACTAATGACGCACCAGACATGCGGTGCGCCATTAGTATATACTAATGGCGCACCATGTGTTGGTGCACCATTAGTATCCAAATACTAATGGCGCACCGTTGACGTGGTGCGCCATTAGTAACAAATTTTTTTTTTCATATTTTTCTGAAAACTACTAATGGCGCACCAGTGGGTAGTGCGCCATTAGTAGATCAACTACTAATGGCGCACCACATCCACGGTTCGCCATTAGTAATTTTTTTTCAAATTTTGTTTTTATTTTTTTTTAATTTTATTTTCAAAAAATATTAATGGCACACCGTGGGAGTGGTGCGCCATTAGTAAGTTGAACTTACTAATGGCGCACCACTCCCACGGTGCGCCATTAGTATTTTTTTCTTCATATTTTATTTTTATTTTTTTTATTGTATTTTCAAAAAATACTAATGGCGCACCGTGGGAGCGGTGCGCCATTAGTAGTTCAACTTACTAATGGCGCACCACTCCCACGGTCGCCATTAGTATTTTTTTTCATATTTTGTTTTTAATTTTTTTTATTTTTTTTTTCAAAAAATACTAATGGCGCACCACCACCACGGTGCGCCATTAGTAACTTGGCCATTACTGCACCCCCCTCCCGTGGACCGCCTTTTTCAGTTAAAAAATAAATAAAAGAAAATGATGTAAATGTCAAAAAAATAAAAGAAAATAAGTTTCCCATGTGATATGTGGTCTACTTGTTGGGAAAATTTACAAATATGAATTTTGACTTTATTTGCAAAATATCTATGGAATTTAGTAAAACGGGTATAAGTTTTGCATACGAACTCGGATTAAAAAGATTTTTATATGAAAAATCATCTACTCGAAAAGTTACATCCGAATTTAACCGGGGGAACCTCGTTAAACATTTTCTAAATCCCCAAAAACCTAACAGAAAAAAAGTTACGGGGCTTTTAAGATCTACAGGAAAAAAAATTCAAACAATTTCAAACTTACTAGTGGCGCACCGTTTGCTAGGTGCGCCACTAGTAACAGAAAAAAAACATAAAATTTTCGAAAAAAAAATTTATAATTTTTTTTCAAAAATTAGATACGTAATATGACCGGGAAGTTTGAAATATATTTTCAAAATTTCATCATACTCATGAACATTAACAAACTGCTAGACATCAAGAAGGGTTAATAGGATTGATATGATAGATATATCAACAAGTGCGTGTGAAGTGAGCTGGTGCTGGGGTTGGATAGAACTAAGAAGTTAAGCGTGCTCGGGCTGGAGTAGTGTGAGGATGGGTGACCTTATGGGAAGTTTGACCACAGAGTGCAATTTGACTTGAGATTAAGCAGATTGACCCCAGATTAAGCCATAATGATCTGAGATTAAGAAAAAAAATAAAAAATTGAAAAAAAAATTTGAAAATTTTTTTGAAAAAAAAATACTAATGGCGCACTTCTACGTAGTGCGCCATTAGTATGCCAGATACTGTAATGGCGCACCGGTAGTGCGCCATTAATGGGCAAAACCGGTGCGTCATTAACAGCCCTTTTTGTAGTAGTGTCATATGGATGGTAGCGACACTGTCATATACGTGTGCCAAAATGCGCAAACGGTCCCGGGCCAGGTAAGGTGGCACCCGTGGGGTTACCGTGCGTGAGGCCGCAAAGTGATATGACGTGTTACAGCTAGATCGGTGTGACTTAGGATCGGGGTCCTGACAGCGTTGGCATCAGAGCTGGACTGCCTGTAGGTTTCTCAAGCCAAACTGGTCGATGTTGAGTCTAGAAAAAATCTTAGTTATATGTAGGGGAATTGATTGTGGAAGGGAACGTAAGGCTCTTTTTACTCCTTTACCTTATGCCCTTCTGATCTGAGTCAGTCTATTCTTTCTACGGGGATTTAGGACTAGGCCTCTTATCCTTACTAGGTTCACGTGTTACTAATCCGTAGACTCTTAGGATTGTTGGTTTCAAGCCTCAGTTCAGTTTCTATCGTTTTAGTATGATGATTGTTGGACCGGAACCTTGATATGGATTGTTGAGTGGCTATGCTATCATTTGTATGATGTCTCAAATCTTTGTTTGAGCATTTACAGTTGTTATGAAGCCCGATTTCTTCCAGAAACACTAATGCCTTTGCATTACTTCGTGTTTCAGATGTCTGGCCGCATCCCTCACCAAGTGGTTCGTTTGACTCGGTGCATTAATGTGCCCGGTCACACGGCCATGCTAGTCCGTGTGCTGACTAAGACCCGTTATCGCTGGTATCCTGAATACACCATGGAGGAATAGTACCGGGATTTCAATCAGAGTCAGTATTTCTGCGCAGTCCGGATATATCCCTCATATCCTGGAGCTAACGACCCCATCCATTGGTCTTATGGACTCGGGATTACCATCGAGATGGCAGTGCAGGATGCCACTTATTCGATGATGACCATTCTCCGTGCTAGGCATGCCCTGTTGCTGAAAACTGAGTTGTGTTACATGCCAGCCTCACTTCCCGGAGAGGAAGGCTACTACACTGGTCTGTATACTGATGCTGCTCATGAAGAGCCACTGCTTCAGACTACTGTTCAGATGTTGGAGTATAGGGACCGTGAGGTTCGTGCCCTCCGAATGGAGCTGTATAACACTCGAGCTGCTCATTGGACTACTTTGACACGGCTTGCACCTTCTGTGCACGCCGGATATCTGGACATGCGGGATTTGTACCCCGTGCGGACTCGTCTGCCTGATCGCATGGATTGGCGTGACGTTGGGGGTATTACACCTCCACGTGGGCGTCGATTACCACCAGCATCGAGACCGAGACCACACCCGTGTCCTTATGGTCCACAGCCTTCGAGTGCTCGCGAGTTCCATGATCCATCTGTTCCACTTCCAGGCTACGGTGGTAATCTTTACGAGGATTACTACGCGAATGTCTGAGCTAGGCCGTGGTTGTAGTAGTATTGTAGTAGTTGTATTTCCACAGTCCTGCGCGTCTTGTAGAATATGACTTAGTGTGTACTGAGTTCCGGAGGTGTAGTTAAATAATGTATAGGAGCTTGGAATGCCTCTGATGGGATGTATCGTCTTTCACCGCAGTTGTGCTTTAGCCTTGGCTTGTACTAAACTTTGTATGGTGTGTATGACCACTGGTGTATATATAGCAGTTTCTATATTACCATGTCGTACGGATGAACATCTTTGCATTCCGTGTCATCCATTACATTCTGCACTTCCATGTCAAATTTTGGCCATCCTTGTCTAAACCGTTGTTTTGTTTTCCTAGGATGGTCAACACTCGCAGCACTCCTGCTGCTCAGGAGCAGGGTGAGGCTAGTGGGGCTAGAGATGGGAAACTGCCCCAGCCACCCTCCTTGGCGGAAGTCATGTTTGAAGCAGAACGGAACAAGAGAGAGACCAACCGTCTGCTGGAACGCATAGAGCAGAACACTGGGTTCCGCCAGAGGAATGACGTGGTGTCAATCAATGACTTTATCAAGATGTGTCCACCGAAGTTCCATCACTCCACTGAACCTCTGGATGCTGATGACTAGCTACGTAGTATCACCCACAAGCTACACTTTTCCCGTGTGGCCGAAGCTGACAAGGTTATCTACGCCGCATACATCTTGAGGGCCCTGCCAGTCTTTGGTGGGAAAACTTTGAAGCTATGCTTCCTGCCGGCCAAGTCACAACCTGGGTTGAGTTCAGTGAGGCATTCCGTGAACATCACATTCCGGAAGGTCTCATGGATCGCAAGCGGGAGGAATTCTGCAATTTCACCCAGGGCCGTTTAACTGTGGATGGCTACAGTCGCGAGTTTGGTAACTTGGCATGCTATGCACCTGAAGAAGTATCCGCCGATGCCAAGAAGCAGGCGAGGTTCCGCAAGGGACTCAGCCCTGAACTCCGCCGAGATCTACGTCTGCACGAGTGCACTTCCTTCCAGAAGTTGGTAAACAAGGCTATCAGTGCTGAAACAGGCCAGACCGACTTCGAGGCCACCCGCAAGCATAATCGAGACTTTGGTTCCTCATCCGGCTCTGGCTCTCACAAGCGCCGTGTGTGGGTTCCAAACACTGCTCTGCCACCCAAGTACACCCCGAGGCCATCCTATGAGGCGCCACGCCCAACTCAACAGTTTGCACCTGCTAAGACCTATGGAGGACCACCTTCCAACTTTGCTCCACGCACCACCACTGTGACATGTTTCAAGTGTGGAGAACCGGGACACTACATGCGTGATTGTCCCCAGAACAAGCCAGGAAAAACCGTTGGCCGTGGCAAGCCAACCCGCAAGGTGAATTATGTCAAGCCAATCCCCACTGCACGTGGTCATGTCAACTATGTCTCTGCTGAGGAAGCTCATGAGGATCCTAACGTCGTCCTTGGTACGCTTCTTGTCAACTGCCATCCGGCATCTGTTCTTTTCGATACTGGAGCATCCCATTCGTTCATATCTGAGAGCTATGCTCGATTGCACAACATGACTTTTTGTGACATGCCTACTTCCATTGTTATTCAAACTCCTGGTTCAAAGTGGCAAACCTCTAGGGTAAGCCATGGAAATGAAATCCTTGTCGATAGACTTGTTTTCCTTGCATCACTAATCGCTCTCAAGTCCTCGGACATAAACATCATTTTGAGTATGGATTGGATGACAACTCATTACGCCAAAATTGATTGCTTTACTAGGACCGTTCAACTTACACATCCATCCGGCAAGATAGTCAATGTCTTGACCCGAATGGCTGAGCGTCAGCTCTACTCTCTTAATGCCAGCCCTCTACCAGAACTCGAAGATATCCCGGTAGTCCGTGACTTCCCCGATGTTTTTCCAGAAGAACTGCCAGGAATTCCACCTGACAGAGATGTCGAGTTCGTGATAGATCTTATCCCTGGAACTGTCCCAATCTCTAGGAGACCTTATAAGATGGCACCACTAGAATTAGCTGAGCTAAAGAAACAACTCGATTAGTCCTTGCAAAAAGGTTTCATCCGTCCTAGTTCTTCCCCTTGGGCTTGCCCCGTCCTCTTCGTTAAGAAGAAGGATGGAACGGAGCGGATGGTTGTAGATTACCGACCTGTCAATCTGGTCACCATAAAGAATAAGTATCCGCTCCCCAGGATCAACGACCTGTATGATCAGCTCGCCGGATCCTCAGTCTTCTCTAAGATGGATTTGAGGTTGGGCTACCATCAAATCAAAATCAAGAAAGGGGACATTCCTAAAACGGCTTTTGTTACTCGTTATGGCCAATATGAGTACACCGTTATGTCCTTTGGATTAACCAATGCCCCAGCTACCTTTTCTCGGTTAATGAATTCTATGTTCATGGAGTATTTGGATAAATTCATCGTGGTATACCTCGATGATATACTCATCTATTCCAAGAACAAGGAAGATCATGCCGAGCATTTAAGGCTGGTATTGACGAAACTTCGAGAGCACCGCCTTTATGCCAAATTCTCTAAATGTGAATTTTGGTTGCCAGAAGTAACCTATCTAGGTCATGTGATCTCTGGCAAGGGTATTGCTGTCAATCGCGAGCGAGTTCAAGCCGTACTTGATTGGACTCCCCCTGAATCGGTCAAGCAAGTTAGGAGTTTTCTTGGCTTAGCAAGCTATTGCCGACGTTTCGTCGAGAATTTCTCCAAGGTTGCTAAACCTCTAACCGAACTCCTCAAGAAAGATAAAAAGTTTGAGTGGACCCCACAGTGCGAGTCCAGTTTTCAGGAACTGAAAAGACGCCTGACATCTGCACCTGTACTGGTACCACCAGATTTTTCCAAGGATTTTATAATCTACTGCGACGCCTCGCGACAAGGACTAGGTTGCATTCTCATGCAAGATCGTCAAGTGATTACATAAGCATCTCGACAGTTGCGTCCACACGAGGATAACTATCCTACTCATGATCTAGAGCTTGCAGCTGTAGTCCATGCACTCAAAACGTGGCGACATTACCTTCTTGGTAATCGCTGTGAAATCTTCACCGATCATCAAAGTTTGAAGTATATCTTCACCCAACCGGATTTGAATCTCAGGAAAAAACGTTGGGTTGAGTTGCTCACAGACTACGACTTAGGAATCACTTACACTCGTGGAAAGGCCAATCTCATGGCTGATGCACTAAGTCGTAAGTCATATTGTAAGAACTTAATGTTACAACAAAGTAAACCACTTCTCCACGAGGAATTCCGTAAGCTTAACCTTCACATTGTTCCTCGAGGATTCCTTTCCACCTTGGTGGCGAAACCTACCCTTATGCATCAAATCATAGTTGCCCAACGGTATGATAAAGGCATATCTCGGATCAAGGAGAACATTGCTAGTGGAGTTGCTAGAAGTTTCTCTATGGATGATCGAGGTGTAGTGTACTTCGAGAACCGCTTGGTGGTACCCAAGAAACCACAACTACGACAAATGATTCTTAAGGAGGCTCATGAATCTCCTCTCACGATTCATCCCGGTAGTACCAAAATGTATCAGGACCTACGTCAGAGATTCTGGTGGACTAGGATGAAGAGAGAAATCGCTCAATTCATTGCTAACTGCGACGTTTGTTGTCGAGTCAAAGCAGAGCATCAACGGCCTGCTGGCACCCTTCAACCTTTAGCTATTCCTGAATGGAAATGGGATAAAGTCGGTATGGACTTCATTACCGGTTTTCCCAGGACCAGGAAAGGGAATAATGCTATCTTCGTCGTTATCGACCGCCTCTCTAAAGTAGCTCATTTCCTACCTGTTCGAGAGAGTATTACCGCTAGCCAGCTAGCATATTTGTATGTCTCTCGAATAGTATCACTTCATGGTGTGCCATTGGAGATTAACTCAGACCGTGGAAGTCTTTTTACTTCACGATTTTGGGAAAGTTTCCAGAATGCTATGGGAACTCATCTCTCTTTCAGTACTGCCTTCCATCCGCAGTCAAGTGGTCAAGTGGAACGAGTCAATCAAATCCCGGAAGACATGCTTCGAGCCTCTGTCATTTCTTCCGGTATGGAATGGGAAAAGTGTCTTCCATTTGCCGAATTCGCTTATAACAATAGTTATCAAGCCAGCTTGGGTAAAGCTCCCTTCGAAGTTCTATACGGACGAAGGTGTCGAACACCTCTTAACTGGTCAGAGACCGGGGAAAGACAATTCTTTGGCCCGGATATGATCCAGGAAGCAGAGGAACAAGTTCGCATCGTTCGTGGGAGATTGAAAACAGCCCAGTATCGCCAAAAGAACCAATATGATAGTCATCATAAGGCTGTGACTTTTGAAGTCAGCGATAAGGCTTACCTTCCGGTTACTCCTCTTAAGGGAACCCATCGCTTCGGTATCAAAGGCAAATTGGCCCCTCGTTATATCGGTCCTTTTTGCATTCTTGCCAAACGAGGAGAAGTTGCCTACCAATTGGAACTACCTCCGCATCTCTCCAGAGTTCATGATGTTTTCCACGTTTCTCAACTCAGGCGTTGCTTCCCAGATCCTATCCGCGGAGTGGACCACGAAACGCTTGATCTCCAGGACAATCTCACATATCGAGAATACCCCGTTCGTATTCTTAATCAAACCGAGCGCACCACTCGACGCCACAATATCAAGTTTCTCAAGGTTCAATGGTCACATCATTCTGAGAGTGAAGCTACTTGGGAAAGGGAGGATCGTCTTCGACTTGAGTACCCCACCCTCTTTCCGGAGGAATCCGAATCTCGGGACGCGATTCTTTTAAGTGGGGGTGAGTTTTCACATCCCTAGTTAGCTTTTGCATTAGGACCTAGCTAGAGTGTGCATCATGTTTACTTTTCAAAGAAACTGGAAATGGGATTAACAGAAACCCCATCACCCCTCTCCTAACAACTAGGGTTTGATAAAATATTTTCCAACGTACCCAAAATGCCCTTCAAAAATGTTCATCATTTCTGCCTTGGTCTTAAACCTCTGCCAAAAATGGTGCACAATTTCCTAGGACACTCTAGGACTTTGGATTAAATCATAAGGTATTTGTATTTGGGCATTTAAATACTTAAAAATATTTCAAATGCTAATAATCATGAACTATAATGTTTCCTACTGTTCATATTATATACAGTGGGCATGACAAGTTTCATGAGTTATAAAAATGTTTTGGCATTTTTATTAATTGAACAAAGCTGCAAAAGAAATGAAACAGAAAAGTAAATAATGAAAAAAATAGGAAGAAGCAGTTTTACCTGAGCCCACTTACCTGCTGGCCCAGACGGCCCAGCCCACCAGGGGCATCCCCGTCTTCTTCGTCGCGCCAGCGCACGAAGCAGCTCGGTGGCGAGCGCCGCCGAAGCGCCGGCCACCTCCTGCCTGCCTGGCTGGCCCCTCGACCCTCTGGATGACCTAGGACGACGCCACGCAGACCCCTCGACCGTTTCCCCTCTCCCCCGTGTCTTTCCCCCTCCTCTCTCCCCTCCGCCGAGCTCCCCCGAGCGATCTCGTCGCCGTCGATCGCTGCCACCGCGCCCTACGCCACTCCCTCGCCTTCCCGACGCACCACTAGCTCCGCCGCATCGACCTGAAGCTCCCCACCGACGCACACGACACCAGAAGCCCCGCAACGCCCTCCCGGCCGTCGTCTTCAACCTTCGGCACCAGAGATCGCCACCGCCCGTACGCCATCGTCCGACCTTCCCCGAGCTCGCTTCGACGCCCTCTGCGACAGCTGTGAGCTCACGCTTCGAACCCCCCTCTCCACGGGCCCGTTTATGCCTTGTAGCCGCCGCCCCCTTTGCTGACCGAAGATCAACGCAGCCGGCCAACTCGCCGCCGTGGCCACAGGCACCGTGCCTCATGGCTGAGCACGCCATTAGGATCAGTAGATCACCAGCAAGCTAACGCCAGCTTTAACTCCTCCTACCGTGCACCACAACACCATCTCGGCCAACTCCGTACGAGCACCGCCGCGGACGAGCTCGTCGCCGTTGACTCCGGCGACCTTTCGTCCAACCAGTGGCAACGTTGGATGCGGTGCATCACCAGGAGCACACAGAGCCCATCCGCACGGCAAATAGTTGCCGGAACAAGGATTCCGACGAGTCACCGCCGTGCGAAATGGTCGCCGCGGCCAAACTCCGGCGGGCTGACGTGGCCTGTTGTTTAGGAGCTAACAGTAATTAGATTAACCACCACAGTCACTGACAGTGGGCCCCCTTTGTTTAGTCTAACCCAGTCAACCCTGGTTATGACCGGAATTAGCTCCTGAGACACTGACATGAGGGACCCACCGGTCAGGTTTGACTTGGACTAGTCCTGTTGATTGGCTGACGTCACCATGATGTCATGCTGACGCAGTAAAGGTTTTTCTGGGATTTTTAGATTAAAAATAATTCAGGAAATTCCAGAAAATACCCAAAACTTCTAAAAATCATATAAAATCAACCATAGCTCAGATGGAAAAGATTTATATATGAAAAATGATCAGAAAAATCCAATCTTTCCAATGGCACTGGTTTCATGCATGTTTGAACAAGTTAAATTGCTGTATACATCAAAAACATGATAATGCACTTATTTAAATAATAGTTTGAACTCCAATTTGAATCTTTGATTCAAATACGTTCAAACCCTTCTGGTTTTAGTTGCATTAGCCAACACACGTGCATCTTGCCATGTCATGAGCATGCATCATATTGTTGCATTTGTTTGTTAATGATTGTATCGCCGGTATTCTCTGTGTTAGGTCCTGCTCCCGAGGATACAGCTGCGTATCCAGTTGAAGAGCAGTACCCGACAACTACTTTGTCAGGCAAGCAATCATTGATCATTCCGATACAAAGCCAATCTTCTCGCTCCTGCTCTCTTTTACTGCATTAAGGCAACAGCGTATGAACTGCTACTTGCTGTGGTAGTTGAACCCTATCCCTTGCATGACCTGTCATTGCCACAGTAAATAGTTGAAACCCACTAGCATGTGTAGGAGTTGATTGAGCCATGTGATGTGTGATCCACCATGCTATTTGTTTATGTTGTCTGCTATGCTTAGAGTCGTGTCTGGTCTGGTTCATCTGGGTGATGGATCTGAGTGAAACGATCATACCGATAAGAGAAGGAAGTGTGGAATACGCTTGGTAAAGGTATCGATGAAAGGCCATGTAGGAGTACATGGTGGGTTGTTTCATTGGAATCATCCATAGGACCCGAGATCTGTATGTGTGGTTCAAGTTACAGCTACTACCACACATTGGGATCCTTAATTGACCCTCTCGGCTTATTAATTACCCTTGATCTCTGTCCAGGAGTTTCAACTAGTTTCTGGTGTTTATAGCTTACTGGAGGTCGTGCACAACGCTGACCCTCGGGGTGGGTTGTGATGCGACAGGTACGTGGCACGGTGTACCGGTTGCCCGTTTGGTGACTCGGGAACCATGTACGCATCGTTTGGGGCCGTGAGCGACACCCGGCCGGATCTCCCCATGGATGGAACCCAAATAGGTGATAAACCTGGACGAGAGACTTGAGTAGTTAGTCAGGTCATGGCCAACACCCCCGCTGGGCTTCCGTTTGAAGGTTGCCGAGTACACGCTGAGTAAACGGCGATAAGTGGTGAAAGCGTGTGTGAAGAGGTACACCCCTGCAAGGTTATCAAACTATTCGAATAGCCGTTGTTCGCGGTACGGACTACTTGGTTACTCTTACAGTTCATAGACAAGTTGATGGATACTACTAAAAGCCTCAAGATAAGCGTGAGTGCCGCGGATGGCCCTTCCGTAGGATGACGGAAGAGGATCCTCGGTAGTGTATTGATGTGGTGAGTAGAGGACTCGTGTTCGTAATAACATCTTGCAATCTGTTGAGAGTTGTAGTATAGGTTAGCCAAGGTCAAAGCTGGCATTCTGCTATGAACTCCACTACCCCCTTGATAATGTTGCATGTATGATAGGTTCTGTGGTAAGACTTGCTGAGTACCTTTGTACTCATGTTTGCTTAATAACTGTTGCAGAGGAGAACCCTGCCCCTGCTGGTGGGTTCTACATAGACGTTGATGTAGACGAGTAGCTTGACACCCAGACGGAGATCTGGAGCTTGTGAAGGGCCTTGTAGATAGTCAGGCTGCACCAAGCCTGTTTTATTTTCTAAGTTGTCTGTACTTAGACATGTAGCTTCCGCTTGTGCTTGTATGACTGTATGACTTGAGTGTTGGGTCATGTGACCCCTACCTGTATGGATATGTTATGTATGGCTCTTGGAGCCTTTTAAATAAAGTACTTTGAGTCATAGAGTTCTGTTGTGATGCAATGTTGTATTTGCACATATTGAGCATATTGCGTGTATGTTTGAAATGCTTGGTATGTGTGGGATCCGACACCTAGTTGTTTTCCTTTGGTAGCCTACCTTACAGGGAAATGCCTCCTAGTGATTCCAATGAGCCTTGGTAGCTTGCTACTGCTCGGAACACGTAGGCTGGCCGGCATGTGTCCTTCTTCGTTCCTGTGTCTGTCCCTTAGGGGAAATGTCACGCGTTGTTCCTTTAAGTCCATGTAGCTTGCTACGACTTGGGTTCATATGTTGATGACCGACACGTTCGTTGCTGGGTCATGGATGCCTGTCTCTGTAATTTAGTGCCACTTTTGGTTTATAACTAGCCATGTCGGCCCGGGTTCTCTGTCATATGGATGCTAGCGACACTGTCATATACGTGTGCCAAAATGCGCAAACGGTCTTGGGCCAGGTAAGGTGGCACTCGTGGGGTTACCGTGCGTGAGGCCGCAAAGTGATATGACGTGTTACAGCTAGATCGGTGTGACTTAGGATCGGGGTCCTGACAGATGGTATCCTGAATATGCGTCAAGAAATGAAAGCAGGTCACATCCGGCCGTGTAGTCAACAATCTGGTCAATGTGCGGCAAGGGAAATGGGTCTTTGGGACAAGCTTTATTCACATCCGTGAAGTCAATACAAAGCCTCCATTTCCCGTTTGCCTTGCGCACGACTACATGATTGGCCAACCACGTAGGATGGAGCACTCCTCTGACAAGGCCTGCTGCTTCCAACTTCTTGATTTCTTCTGCAATGAATTCTTGGCGCTCCACTGCTTGTTTTCTGACCTTCTGCTTGACGGGCCGCGCGTGAGGACAGACGGCAAGCTTGTGCTCAATTACTCTCCTGGGAACACCGGGGATGTCAGACGGTTGCCATGCAAACACGTCGATGTTCGCCCGCAGGAAAGCAACGAGCGCGCTTTCCTATTTAGGGTCAAGCGTGGCACTGATGGTGAAAGTACCACCAGTGTCGTCCTCCTTGGCGGACACCTTCATGGTTTCTGGCGGAGCTGCCATCGTCTTCTTACACTTGCCGGTGGAGCTCGATGGTGCGTCCTCGATGGTAGCGCAGCACTCCGAAGAGGTGCCCTTGCCGGAGTAGGCATCAGAGCTCTTGTCGGACTTGGTCTTCTTCTTCCCCCCGGGAGCTTCAGCGGCAAGTGTCTTGCGATCTGTTGCGGCTGCTGCTTCCCGGTAAATCTTGTCGGCACAGATAAGAGCATCCTTCTTGTCGCCAGGGACAGAGATGACACTTATCGGGCCTGGCATCTTCAACATGTTGTATGCGTAGTGAGAGGCTGCCATGAACTTGGCGAGTGCTGGACGGCCAAGTATCCCGTTGTAAGGCAATGGAAAATCGGCAACGTCAAAAGTGACCCTCTTAGTCCTGAAGTTCAGCTCGCCGCCAAATGTCACTGGCAGCGTGATCTTCCCCTTCGTCTTGCTCCTTCCCGGTTTGATTCCTTGGAATGTGCCGGTCTCTTTGAGCTCGCTGTCAGGGATCTGGAGTTTCTGGAGAACAGCAGAGGAGATCAAGTTCAAGCCGGCCCCGCCGTCAACTAACATCTTTGTGACCTTAAGGTTGCGGATGGTTGGTGAAACCAACATCGGCAAGCACCCGACCGCAGTTGTGCGATCAGGGTGGTCCTCAATATCAAAGAAGATAGGCGTGCTGGACCACTTCAGAAGCTTGCGCGATTCGACAGGTGGTTCTGCTGCATTAACTTCCCGCACCAACTACTTGAGTTGGCAGTGTGAAGTATGCAGAGAAGCACCGCCGTCAACGCACAAGACCTCTGTGGCTTTCTGGAACTCCTGCTCACGATACACACCTATGGGGACGGAGCCCCTTTTCGGTACGGCAGGGGGCGGAGGTCGCGCGAAGAGCAGATCGAGGCGATGCACACGAGCAGTTTACCCAGGTTCGGGCCGCACGGATGCGTAAAACCCTACTCCTGCTTTAGTTTGTATTGAGTTCTTGCTCGGGAGCGCTGAGAGCTACATTATGCTTCAGCGGTTGACGAGAACGAGCGTGAGAGTGTTCGAATGTCTAACCCCCCTCTATGTTGCGCATGGGCCTCCTTTTATATGCTCAAGGGGTCACCGACAGGTGGCAATGCAGTTGAGGGCAAAAACAGAAAGATATTGTGGTTGGTACAGCTACCTGTACAGTGTATCGCACCTAACCCTGACGGCAGGGGACAAGGGCATTAAATTCCCATCGCCGTCGCCCAAACAGTGCAAAAAGGGCCGTCAGGGGCGCCACCATTCGCCACGATGGCTACCTTGTCAGCACCGCTTGCCACCGCGTACCCCTGGCTGCACAGCCACCCGCCACGTGCGTCTGGAAGGGTCCCAGAGCGACACGTGGGTGGAAGCGCTGGAGCGCGGGTACTGAGTGGAAGCTTGCCGGGGTCGCTATCTTGTCGCTTCCGGGAGCTTGTCGCTCACCGGGCCTTGCCGGGACGCGTGGCGCGTCGCAGCAAGTTTCTTGAGATGCCTTAGTTGGCCTTCCTGGCAAGCTCCTCTTGCCAGGGTCTTGCGCCTTGAGTGGCCTTGTGCCTTGAGTGGCCTTCCCGGCAAGCTCCTCTTGCCGGGGCCTTGTCTCCTTGGCCTGGATACTTTGTTCTTGAATGGCTCCAAAGGAACCACGGAGGACCTTGGCGATCACCCGGCAAACCTTGCCGCGGGACGCTGCGACTGCCCGTGCACAAGTTCGGGATACTAAGGGTACCCCTACTTTAGTACACCGACACAAAGAATTTCCTATGATTTTGCAAAGTTGGCCATACATGGATAAATAGACCAATATTTGATGTGGTACAGAAAGTATTGGGATAAATGTTCAAAAACTAAGTTATGAGCATATAAGTACCTAGGAATTTGAATCATTGCATTTGGATCAATTTTGAGCTCTGTGTGATTTTCTAAAGTTCATCACAGAAATGGAAAAACAACATTTTGATAAATATCTGTGAGGAGAATATCTTTGAAAAAATGTGCAAATAGCACCATGTGATAGATCATGATTTATGGAGTCAATGGAAATTTGAATCATCAAGTTTGGAGTCTATTTTATTTGTTTATGGATTTTATAAGTTCAATGGAATAAGAAAAAAGAAAAAGAATTGGCCAGATTTTTGTCGGCCCATTTCAGTCTGGAACTGGGCCGGCCCGGAGCCACGCCAGCCCAGACGAACCGGTGCGCGCGTGCACGCACGTTCAAACCTAACGATTGGGGCCCGACGGTCAGGGACAGAGAGGGGAGGGAGAAAGAGGTGAGGATGACATGCAGGGTCCGCCTATCATCTTCAACCTCACGGCCAAGGAAGCGGCGAGCTCACCGGCGGTGATGTGGTTCACGGCGAGGAGATCCAAGGGCACGGGCGTGCTCAGGGTGGAGTCGCGGTTCTGGTGCTACGGGAGTTGGCCGCCGGAGGAGCCTGGTTCGTCGGCGGCGAGGTGGAACGGTTGCAGAGCATCGGGAGGGACCTGGTTTGCTCGTTCCGGGCTGCAATAGGAGCGGGAGAAGGAGGGGAATGGGTCAATGAGGCCCGATGGTTCCAGATCGAGCAAGAGTTGGGGCGGAGGGAGGCTGTACTGTGAGATCACCGGTCGCCCGAGGCGGCGGAGCTCTGGTCGATCCCATGCACAGAGGCCCTTCGAGGGCGACTAGGGGGTGCTGGAGTGCTCTTGGGGGTGTGGCAATGAGATGGATGCCAGTGGAGAGGCCCGGGGCATGCTTATATAGCCGGGCGCCGGTCCACCGTGGACTTGTGCGCCGGCGAGGTCACGAGCGAGGCCACAGGCCGTGTAGGCACACGCGAGCGAGTCAGGGCTGTCCGTGGATGAGGTATATGCCCATGGGAGGGGAGAGAAGGAGCGGGGAAGGATCCAGAGAGATCGCGCGTTTGAAGCTGCTCACTGGAGCTCGCGGTCGGTCGGCGTGCGTGTGAGAGCAGCAGCAGGAGGGAGAAGGAGGAGGGGGCCGACATCGTGTCGTGTCCCGGACGTCGAGGCATCTCGACTGGCGCAAGGGGGAGGCCCGAGGTGTCCAGGCGCTGCGGATTGGGGGTGGCTACAGTGTGGGTGTGAACTGTAGCGCACTCTGGAGCATGCCAATTGCTTGGCAGGGCATGTCTTTGGCTTGTAGGGCGCGGCCACTTTGTCTGGGGGGTTCTGGGAGGTGTAAACAAAGGGGATTTGGCCTTGGATGCCCTGGTGATCCATTGGGAGAGGAGAGAGGTAGAGGGATAGTGGGAATACGGATGTCCAACAAAGTAAAATGATGTTTTACCCCCCCCTCAATCATTTATTTGAGGAGGAGAGGGGGTTCCTGGAGGTAGAAGGTGGCTAGGAGTAGCTGTGGTAAAAACATAAGGCAAGGGGGAATAGTGGAAGGGGTCAAAACAGAGGTTTTGATAAAATAGTAGAAGGTGTTTGATGTAAGTTTGGGCAAGTAAATGAAGTTCAATTGACATGAGGCCTAACATGATCAAATGGCATATAGAAATAGGGTGTTCCACCAAGTTTGAGCTCATTTGAAGAAAGTTGCCAATGTAACTTTGGTAAACCCTAGAAATCAACAGAACTTGATTTCCCAAGATTTAGTCATGCAAATCATCCATCCTTGATGCACCACTTGGTGTAGTGTCATCATTTGGGGTTGTGAGTATGTCCACAAAAGTTGAGGCCACAAGTAAAAAGTTGGTAATGTAGAGTTGTTGAAATTTGGATCTGGTCAGAAATGGTTTTGGGGCACTTTGACCAAGTTATCCTTCTCCAAAACTTGTGCCATTTGGTCTAGATGCTTAATTAGACCATTTTAGCATGTGCACCAAGTTTGAGAGCATTTGGACATGTTTGGCAATGTAAAGTTGCTCAAACTTCAAAGTGGACAGTACTGGTTTTGAGGGGATTTGATGATGTTTTAATTATCTTCAAGGCATGAGGCTTTGTAAGATCATCAAACATGTCATATTTGACATGATAGTATTTTCCTGGAATTTTTAGAGAATATTTCTTTTGTAAATATTTCGAAAGCTTGAAATATCCAGAAATAGTTTTTTGAAGGATTTGTCCAATATTTTGAACATGACCATGTGTTGAAACTCTTATATATGGACACTATATGTCATATGCGCTTCCCTGAATTTTGCAAAATATTTTTGAAAGATTTAAATAATTGTAACCTATTAAAGACCATTTCTGGCCTAAAGAAAAAGCCTTTAAATAAAATAGGAAAATAACTTTTAAAATTATACTTTTGTGGTTTAAGGGAGTCCTATAACTAATAGGAGTCAAATGTACTTTTGGAAAGATTTTTCACACCCTCAATTAAGTATTTGCAGTGCAAACCTCAATTCAGGGGTTTTTTGGAAAACTAAATTTTGAAAATACCTTTTGGCCAAAATATTTTTGTAAGAAAATACTATACTGTTCTATACACATGGCATGATTATTGCGAAAAGGTTTCGGATCAAGGAGATGAAGTATAAGAGTTGGATGATTTATTTCATTTTTAGAGCACTTGCAAACAGCAAACAGAAAACCAGTCAAGCAAGGTGAAAAACACTCAAAAGTTTTTGCCAAACCACATTTTAGCATGATTATTACCTTAAGTGTTGTGGCATGAAAATCAGGGTGTGACACCTATTACAAGGCGTTTTCAGCCCAAAAGAATATATGTTCCTTGCCTAAGTACTACGACATGATAAATGTTAAACCGGCACCGGTTCATGACTCTGCATCATCTTGGCTAGAGGGTTGTGGATCATCCTGCTCCATCTCCTCGTTGTTCTCATCCAGCAGCTGGAAGTCAGTGGTTGCCCAATTGATCTTTGTCAGCACTTGGAAAATAGCTTCATCACTTATGAGTGCAGACGGTTCAACGTCAGGAGCGTAAGTATTCTTACGGACAGGCGGGATGAGATCTTCCACTTCATAGACCGGAGTATTAACTCGGCGATTGTCAGCATCTTAACCCGCCTGATAGCGGGACAGGTCAGCTTCATCAGCTAATTTGCTGGTCAAAGGCCGCATTTCTCTGGTTAAAGCCCGCAAGTCTGCATCTATGAACTCTGATCCATCGTCCTTCATGCTTGGATAACCGTTCATCACATCGGCCGGATCAAGATCAGGCACCCAAGCTTTCGCCCGAGTTAATGTCATTAAAGCACCCGCCCTGGCTGCTGATTTCTTGAGCTCTCCAAACCGGGCGGGTAGCACTGATAACTTCTCCAAAGTCCCTTTGAGCAACGTGGGAGCCGGTTTGTTATGAGAAGCAGTGCAAACAATCCTTTGAGCGCCGGTATACAACTGCTCTATAAGAGTATAGGCGGACTTCAATTTCTTCCGCATGTCAGTGCCAAGATGAGCAGTACGTTTTCCTGCATCAATGGAATTAGAGTTAAACCGGAAGAGTTCAGAGCTATCATATTTAGAGCTATGTTAAGAATACTTAACAAAGACAGCGGTAGTCATGGTGTGTATCTGCCGCTTTAAGCCTGATAGCTCTTCGGACACTGGATTGAGAGCGGCCTCTGCATCAACTGCTCTTTTGTCCAAAGCAACTATCTCTGAATCCCAATCCGCCTGTGCCTTCTGGAAGTCTTTTTTCAATTTTTTCCATACTTGCTAAGGCAAGAGTAAGCTCATACTTGGCCTTCGAAGCGGCGGTTTGCTGAAATTTCAGAGTGTCCTGGAGCTCAGCCACTTGGGATTCTTTTTGATTCAGATCAACCTTCAAAGAGAAGCACACATTATACATTGGTAAAACATATTGGAAGTCCCAAGCACATAACAAGTTATCCACTTGGCACTTGGGGGATAATCCATATTTGCAGTTATCAGGCATTTTTCAATGAAGTCCCAAGCACATAAGAAGTTATACACTTGGAACTTGGGGGCTAATGCGTCATTTTTCAAAGAGGGTTACAAAATAGATGTCCCGGTTCATCCTGAAGAGATAAACCGGCCCTTGGGGACTACACATGTGAAAAATTATATAATGGGCATTCTAAAGTCCCGGTTCATCCTGAAGGATTAAACCGACAATTGGGGGCTACGGTGGAGTTAAGAGAAGCTATTAGGCTTACACATGAATAAAGTTAAAATAAGTTAAGCAGAAGTTTACCTCGTAACATTCCTTCATCAGATTTACTAAGCCGACTTCATAGTCACGGCTGGTATGCAACCGGTTCAGATATCCGGAATGAAGATCCTGGGTGCTGAGTTGATCATAGCTTGACAAGTCGACATTCCATTTTCCTTTGTCTTTCCCAGAGACTTTCTGTTTAGCAGTATGCTTGGTTAATGCAACAGGTTCACCATGGGCGGTATAGCCGAAACCAGTAATTTGGAAATCTTCTGTTGAAGCGGCTGTGGCCTTGGCAGGACTGGCCGGAGTATTGCTGGCCCAGACTGGGCTGGTCGGATTAGCGTCAAGGTCCATTGGTGCAGCTTCTTGTTCAATAAAGACTTCATGATCGATTGGAGGACGATCATCATGCAAGGCATCAACATTCTCTTCAGCAGGCTCAGGATTCTTTTCCGGTTCAGGAGTCACATCATCACCTGTCCGTTTATTCAGCTTAGCCTTTTTACTAGGCTTTGGCTTACTGCGAAGTTTGAAGACATAAGTGAGTGGAGTGAAAGAAAAAAGGTTAACAGGAAAATAAAAAGCTTACCCATGAACAGTTTTTAGAGGAGGAAGATGTGTAGCTGTTGACTTGCCGGATGACGAATGAGGAGTATCCTGATAATTTGAATCAGATGGATTAAGAGGCTGGCGAATAAGACCCGCTTTGGGATAAAGAGCATCTAGAGTATGTAAAACCTCTGATCGACGTGTCCGGGCTGGTGTTTGCGGTAAACCAGTGGACTCAATAACTTGGCCAATGTGCCGAGTTGTGCGGCGAGCTTCATGTTGCTGTTTCTTCAAAATAAAGTTTGGGTCCAAGTAAGCGAAAGGGTGAGAAAATTGAACTTTCCGACTTGCTCGACGAATTTTTGGTGTTGGCAGAGGATCTGAACAGGAGGAAAGGGTAATTACCTCAACGTCATCAGCCTTGCTGCACTCAACGTTTCCTTGAGTACAATCATTGTTATTAAGATGCAAGAAAAGGGAGCCAAGGGAGTCAAGTATTACCTCTGAGGCTGGTTGATCATCATCAAGATTGGATTCAGATGCTTCAGTGTTTTTCTTCCTAACCATTTTCTTAGCAACTTTGGTTTTCTGGCGAGCTGCCTTCACCGGTTTATCTTGGGTTTTCCTCTTCTAGAATGGATCATTACCCTGATAAATATTGTGAAAGTCATTCGGAAAAGATAATAAAGACAGATTGAAATAAAACAACAATGTCAAGAAGATTTACTGATGGTGGTTTATAAAGCTCGCAGAAGGGGGCCAGTCCAGTTTGACTACAGGCATCCACTGGTTCATTCAATAGCTTTTTAACAGCTTCAGTGACCTCATTCTCTGACAGCACAGCTTCAGTGTGGCGTAGAGGATCTTTGGGGTTTCGGGTATACTCACACATTAAACCGGAGTGCCGTCTTAGCGGGAGAATACTCCAAGAAATCCAACAGTGAACGAAGTCGATGCCTGTCAAACCGTTGGCGGTGAAGGCCCGGAGCTTTGAAAGCTGCGTTGCGTATTGGGCTCGCTCTTGAGCGCTCAGCTGCTGAGGGAAAGGATGGTTCTCAGAGAGATGATGAGAACGGTAACCCGACAAAGGATTTTCGTCTTCTCGAGACGTATCTAAAACCAGGTTTGGTTCCAATCTTTAGAATGTCTATGATGTTGGGCGTGAGGAAAGCTGACATCGTTTCTCTTCTGGATAGACATTCCGCCAAGTTTGGTGTTAGGACCATATGTGAACTCTGTGCGGTGGTTTAAGTGGAAGAAATCCCTAAACAATTCAACTGAAGGTTCTTCTTGGAGATAAGCTTCACAAAATACTTGAAAATTGCAGATGTTGGACACAGAATTTGGCCCAATATCTTGAGGATGGAGTTGAAAGCTAGCCAGTACGTCACGGAAGAATTTTGATCTGGGAGGACTGAACCCTCGGGCTAGAGGATCAAGAAATACGATAACCTCTCCCTCTTTGGGCTCTGGTGGACATTCCGGTCCAGGAACTCTCCAACGGAGGACATCCTTCTTCCCTAGCCAATCTCAGCATGGATCTACAGTTCCTCTTCGGTAACCCGAGACTGGACCCAATTGCAGGAAGTAAATTGTGTCGCTTGCTTTGCCATTTTGAAGGGAAAAGCTGAAAATATAGTGAAGGGACGATTTATGATTTATGCAAAGTTAAACCGGTAGTGTTTCAAAGGTAATTACAGACGACGGTTTAAGCGGGGCCTAATGGTATCTACCGGTTTATGATTTTTTATAAACCTAAACCGCCAAGGAGAATATGAAAGGTGTAGATCTAAAGTTATGGAAGAACAAGTTTTGCAGAATCAGCAACAAGATTATAGATCTACAGCATGCCAGAAATTGGGAAATATTCAGGGTTAATATTCAACGAATACAACAATGGTTCAAACAAACTCAGTTTGGGCTAGTACATTGGGGAAGAATAATGCATACTAAGGAAGCAGAGTTATTACTATAGTCGCAAAGCAGGAGTATCAGATCTACCCTAGTTATTGGGGCCACGATGTAGAACAACGCCTATCCATGAACTTACAGGAGAAACCCTAATGAGATCTATATAAGGGGTATGGAAGGAACTTACCGGAGTCAACAGGTGCGGAGGCGCGCTGGCGAGTTTCTGGTCCGAACAGGTTGATGCAACGGCGTGAGTTGACGAAGATGCAACGGTCGACGGCAGCGGCAGAGCTTGAGCACGGGCGAGCGTGAGGAGGAAGAAGAAGCAAAGGAGCAAGGGGGGAAAAGGAGATGCCCCTCTGCCCTATTTATAAGCCAAAAGATGAAACAGCAGGCACGTGAATCAAGGAGCCAGAAAGGTCGATATGTGACGGTATTGTCGCCTCGATCTTCAAAGCTTTTAATAAGTAAAAAATAAAACAGGTACAAGTATTAAATGAGCAGATGACGTCACGACGGTTCAATGCGATCCAGGAAGATGATGTCATGGCGATTTATGAAATATTTAAAGCCACGAAGGACCAAACTTTTACAAGGCGTTGAAGATTGACATGGACAGGTTCAAATCAATCTGGGGCCTAATGTCAGGGATATAGCTACTGGGTATAAACCGCCTAGGGAGGGGCCGGTTTGTGCCTACAAGAATTACTTATGTTGAAGCCCATCGAGACATGGAGCATGGTGCTTTATTATAGAAGACTAGAGATCCAGGTCCCGAGAAGTATTAGGGCCCATAAAGTGTAAAATGCCATACGGCGTGTAACTTGTATTGTAAGATAGGAAAGATAGACACCGAGCCGGGCACGTTTGTGAGCCGGCCTCGGGATTCTATAAACCGGACGGGGCGTCATCCTGTGTATATAAAGGGACCACACGGCGACGGTTCGGGGACAGAGAACAACAACTCGAGACACAGGCAAAGCGGATTCGCTCCCTGGTCATCAAAACCATAGCAATACTACACCAAACTAGACGTATGCTTTTACCTTCATCAAAGGGGCCGAACTAGTATAAATATCCCTTGCGTCCTTGTCTGTTTAACCTGTAGCGATGGCTCCACGACTAAGTCCTTTTGCTAGGACATCTGCCGTGACGAAACCACGACACTGAGTGGAACATCGAGCTACAGGCGTTCCAGTTGGAGTTCAGCACCACGCGAGCGATCAAAGGAGCGGTTCTAGCAGACTTTGTGGCAGAATGGACCGACGCGCCGGAACAGGGGGCGGCAAGGATCGCTCGCTGGCCCCCGGCGATGAAGCCCCGAACGGATGGGTGGTATACTTCGATGGCGCCTTCTCGCGCCTTGGTGCAGGAGCTGACGCCGTGTTGGTATCCTCCACTCAGGACAAGTTGTACTACGCCGTGCAGCTTTGCTTCCAGCAAGACGAGAAGGTGTCCAACAACATAGCAGAGTATGAGGGCCTGATCGCTGGGCCCAAGGCCACAACTACACTGGGGGTCAAGCGCCTCACCATTAAAGGCGATTCACAGCTCCTCATCAACTTCTCCAATAAGAAATATAAGCCGAAGGACGAACACATGGAGGCATATCTGGAGGAGGTGCGCAAGATGGAAAAGTGATTTCGAGGGCTGGAGGTGCAGCACGTGCCAAGGGGCACGGACAAGGAGGCGGACGACATCGCCAAACAAGCCTCCAGGCGGGAACCTCAGAGGCCGGGCATCTTTGAGGAGCGGCTGCTCAAGCCGTCGGCAGCACCGCCTGCTCCTGAGCCGGCGTCCCCTCGGGAGGTGCTACATGCGGCGCCCGCAGCCGGAGCTCCGCCCTGCAGGTAGACCTCCGGAGCCCGCCTGCTACTTGCCGTGGAGCCCGAGGAGGGTTGCTGGACTAAAGATCTCAAGATGTACCTGCTAGACGACACCTTGCCATACAAGGAGGAAGACGCCCTAATGATGTATCACTAAAGTTTATCTCGAGGAAGCAAGTACGCGAGCTGTTGGATGATGTCCACGGTGGGGGCCGCGGCCACCATTCGTTGTCCCGCACCCTCGCGGGCAAGGCCTTCCGTAGCGACTTTCTTTGGCCCACGACACTTAACAACGCCACGGAGCTTGTGCAGGATTGTGAGGCGTGCCAATTTAACGCCAAGCAGATCCACCAACCGGCGCAGGGCCTCCAGACGATCCCGTTCTCCTGGCCCTTCACGGTCTAGGGATTGGACATCCTGGGTCCATTTCCCCGGGCGGCAAGGGGCTAGCGCTTCCTGTAAGTCACCATCGACAAATTCACCAAGTGGGCGGAGGTGGAGCCTGTTCGCGCGATCCCTCCCGGGTCGGCCGTCAAGTTCATCCAGGTCCTCGTGAGGCGATTCGGGGTCCCCAACCACATCATCACGGATAATGGTTCGCAGTTCACAAGCAATCTCTTTAGGTCATATTGTGCTAACCTTGGAACACAGATTTGCTACGCCTCGGTAGCTCACCCCAGGAGCAACGGTCATGCCGAACGCGCCAACATGGAAGTCTTGCGCAGCCTCAAGACTCGCATCTTTAAGAAAAAGCTCGAGGCTTGAGGCAGGGGCTGGATCGATGAGCTCCAGTCCGTGCTGTGGTCGATCCGTACCACCACAACCAAACCCATGGGAGAAACTCCTTTTTTCATTGTTTACGGGGCGGAGGCGGTCCTCCCTCACGAGGTCAAGCATCGCTCCCCATGGGTCTTGGCTTTCAATGAGGAATGCCAGGACGCCGCCTGGCGGATGGACCTCATGCTCGGCGAGGAGGGCCGCCGCCGAGCTGCCCTCAGGGCAGCACGATATCAGCAGGCGCGGCGGCGGTACCACTGTCGCAGCGTCCGCACAAGAACACTTGAAGTTGGTGACTTGGTCCTGAGGCGGGTCCTCTCCAGGGAGGGGTACACAAGCTCTCGCTCATGTGTGAGGGCACGTTCAGAATCGCCCGTGTCTCTAGGCCTGGTGATGTGCGCCTGGAGACGCAGGATGGGGTATCTATCCAAAATTCCTGGAACATTGAGCACCTTAGGAGGTTCTATCCGTAATCAAGGCTCCATACCCGCGAAGGTCTCCGCTCGTGACACTCTCACGTAATAATGAGTTGGGGTTGTACACGCCTCGAGTCTCCTGAGCGTTGGCTGCGGGCCATAAGACGGGGCTCCCACCCACATCCCAGTGGCAGTCCTTAGCTCCATGCTAGGAAGAAGACATAGTGTAGGGGTCGGGCACGACCTTTTTCCTTTTTTGGTTTGGTGTTTGGCTGTCAGCCTTTTCTACTTCCTTGGCTGTCAACCCTTCCTCTACCCCGTGCTACGGAGTTCTCGTGTTTCTTGAATTTGGGAGTCTTGTTTGGAATTTTCTCACCGGTTTTAAGTTCATCTTGTCATGCAGGGGTTGCGCCGCTTGTTCTCCTTTGCGTGCCTCGCGCGTGGGGGCTGGGACACTGTCGGTCCCGGCTCTCAGCTGCCGTAGTCCCGTGACCTCACCTGGCCAAGCCTGCTCAGGCTCTGGCATCAGGCTTCTCAGTCCACATGACCTATTCCGCCGAGCCAGCTTAGGCCTTGGCGCTCTTAAGCAAGCCCAAGGGTGCAAGCCCAAGGGCGCAAGCCCTCCGCAGCTCACCGCGGCTCACTCATACTCGGGGGCTACACAGATGAAGACCCCCCGAACTCAGCCATCCTCATGGCCCGTCGGGGGCTCATGACGCCAATAAGTCAGGAGCACTTCGCCTCAAGATGTCGCAACACATAAGCTAAGTAATCTCACCCAGACCAAAAACAAGATTGCAAGTTCTCGCTTTGTACATATGTCGTAGTCCATCACACGCCTTCTCGAGGAAACTTAAAATTTTTACACGGGAAGGAAATGAAGAAAAAGAAGAAGCAGAGGCCGACCCACCAAGCCACAACTCCGCCGAGCCATGGCTCAGCACCGTTGCCCCCACTCAGTCGGAGTCTTCTAGCTCCTCCCGCATCACCGCGGCACAGTGGCACAACGACCCTCCCCCCTCGCCGAGCCGAGATCGGCGGCGCGTTGGCTCATTGTAGACGCTGCTGCTGGAGGAGCTGCTGGTGCCACAGAGGGGGGACCCGCGACACCCACCAAGTCCAAGCCCATCTCCAGAGGAAGAGCTGCTCCTCCGGACGCCGTCACCACCATCCTCTTCATCGTCAGCCACAGGACAGCACCCAAGGCGCCTTCCTCCGAGAAGACCCTGACGAACAACGTTGAGGCACCATCGTACCTAAAGTGGAGCGTGCACCTCCCCTGCAGCCGGCGCGCGCATGCAAATGACTGCTAGCCACGCTCCTGGAACACGTCACCTGAGGGAGCAACGTCGACCTCCACCCATGACGCACAACTGCAGCAGCCGTCGGTCTGCAGCCAGAGGCCGCCGGGGCTTCCGACTGGTAGCACGTTGCCGAACGAGCAGGGGAGTGGGAGCCACAAGCCGCCAGGCTTCTTCGCCCACACCACGAACTCCGACGACACATCGAAGGTGTGGGGACCCCGACTCATAAGTCGTGATCACCGAATGCACGTGTACAGTGATCCCAGAGATCAATGCTCACTGAACACACAGAAGCTGAATAACAAGAGTCTTACATCCTTACATACCGTGTTACACAAATATGACCATAATGGTCAAGTCTCGAGTATATCATCGCAGCGGAAATCTTCAAAGACAGCTGGGACCCATGCCATCTGCCTTAACCCTACAGGCATTCTGACTGGGAAGCGTCCTAGCTCGCATGCTCGTCGCCAAGAAATCTTCATCATAACCTGTTCTCTCAAGCCTGGCCAATAAAATAACCAGTGGCAAGCCAATGAGTACATTGAATGTACTCGCAAGCAACCCAAGTGTGATAACAGAATAATTATGCAAGGCTCTACTGCTTGGTTGGAAGTTTTGCGGAAAGCTAGTTTTTCATATGCAAGTATGATCAACATATAACATGGATATGCACGTGTCTGTAACAAGTATCAGGAGGTCACAGACATCAATATCGAGAAAGAATTGTAATCAACTCATGTTCAAGCTCATTGAAACTTTCTCACAATCACATCAACAATATCTCTAAATCGTGTTGTTTCCCAGAAACTTATGGACATAGTCTAAGTAGCACCACCCAACTGTCCTTGACCGCGGACACGGCTATTCGAATAGTTTGACACTCTGCAGAGGTTGCACACTTTACCCACTAGATCCGGGGAACTTCCGTGTCATCCACGACCCGCGGTACGTCAGGTACCCGGGGTAAGCACCCGATCACTACCTTTCCCTAGACGACACTAACATAGAGTCCACTCGATTGGTAGCAGCCCCGTGCCAAACATTTCACATCTCAAGGTTTGTGGAGACTCGCTCCGTATTCATCACATATCACAAGCACGGGGTACCAACGGTGTGTCCGGTGCCCTGTGAAAACAGTCATGGCCGCCTATCCAAGCACAACCCCGTCCCGAGAGTGACCTCATGTCACCCCCGTCACTAGTAATGCGGGCACCATGCTAGTATCGACCTAGGTAATCAATAATGCCCTTTCCCATATAAGGGTAGAGTGGTTGCGCATGTTTGGTTGGGACGGTAGTCACACATAAATCTAATCCATCTCTGTAAACAACACTTCCGTCGAGCCTCGGCACACTACTTCTTCACCAAGTAGTGCCCTAGCTCCTCATCAGCTCCCAGGGGCATTAGTGGCACCCACTGGGTCATTTGTAGGTGTGTCAGACCACACTTGTTTCACTCAATGCATTACCCCGACCCATTTTGCGTAGCCAACTACTATAGCATACATCTATCTACTCCCACCCACATAACCCTCATAGGAAGGTAGGGTCATGTTTGATGCAAGTATCAATAGTAAGTAACAAAGGTAGCAACCAAAGTGGTCTCCACCTCAACATGATTCCGATGCATTGATAATAAGGTGCTATGAGACATGCATAAAAAGGTTTCTTGAACATGGTCAAAGGGCTGCTTGCCTTATTCTTCTGAGTCTTCAAACCTTCTGGTCCATCTCCGAGTACTTCGTTTATTACGTCAACTAACGATGGAAACAAACATAATAAGCAACACAACAAGGCAAAAATAAAAGTGCTCTAAAAATTGGAGTTGGACTTTTCTAGGATACCTCTGGTCATATGAAAAATAACCAAGGTGGTTTCATAGGTGTTGGATCAATAGGTAGTTTGGATCATTTCAATGTGATGGAACCAAAGGGTTTATGGATTTGGAAGAAGTATACAGAAATATTTCCTTGAATGATGAGCAAAGGTACCCATCATCAAGTCATGATTTTAGAAGCATTTAGGAGTTGGTTTCACTGGATTTGGATTTGAAATGAATTTCCTAGGATTTTGCAAAGCTGATAAATATGAAGAAATGGCTCAATATTTGGTGGGGTACAAAAAGTATTAATAAAAATGTTCCAAAACTAAGCTTGGATGTGACAAGCACCTAGGAATTTGAATCACTGCATTTTGATCAAGATTGAGCTCTCTGTGATTCTCTAAAGTTCATCACAGAAAATGAAATATGGGTATTTGATAAATATTTGCGTAGGAAAAGTCTCTGGAACACTGTGCATGCTGCACCATGTGATAGATCATGATTTATGGAGCCATAGGAAATTTGAATCATCAAGTTTGGAGTTCAATTGAATTATCTAGGCATTTTTGAAGTTGACTGGAAAAAGAAAATAAAAGGGAAAAAGGAATAAGGGTTTACCCTCCACTGCGCTCAGGGCGGTGGATAGCTTGTGGGCCGGCCCAGCGGCTCGGCTGCGCGGGCGAAGGTGGTGACGCCGAAGGCGTAATCCCCGAAGTGTGCTTCCACCTGGGGAACACGGCTCCCGCCCGGCCCGTCTCTACTTAAACTGCTGGGCCCGCCCCACTGGGTCACCGACGAGCGGGCCCCTCCAGCAGGCCTTCTTCTTCCTCCCGCCCGTGACAGAAGAGGCAGGGGCCTCGTCGGCGGGTGGTTGCTGCCCTGCCCCTCGGCGGCTCAGGCCACCTCCGGCCAAGCGGTGGCCACCGGAGGGGCCACTAGAATGCGGCGCATCGGGGGAGATCGGCAGGGCCGGCAGGGGACGACCGAGGTGCGCTCGGCACTGCCTCGGCGGATGCCCGTTCGGGCGACGAGTAGCTGGGGAATGAGGTGCCCCGGTGGTCTAGGATAAGTAGGGGAAAGGGTCACCGTACCCTCGCATCTCTTCTGGTGGAGGAAAGGGAGGGAGGCGAGCTCGGGATGGCGAGAATTCAAGCGGAGGCCGGCGGCGGAACTCCGGCCAGAAGGGAAGCCGTAGGGCACGGGGGGGGGAGCAACGAGTTGGCCCGGGAGGCGTAGGAGGGAAGGGAAGAGCTAAAGGAGGTGCAAGGGGGCTCAGGGGCGGCCTATAAATAGGTGAGCGCCGGTCCACCGAAAATGCATGCGCCGGCGAGGTCGTTGCTGTCGTTACAGGCCACGGGGGAAGCAGTGGGCATGTCTAGGGCGTTCGTGGGACTGGTCTACGCCTAGAGGAAGAGAGAGGAGGAGCGGGGAGGCGCCAGATAGGTCGCGCATGCAAGGTTGCTCACTGGAGCCCGTGGTCGGCCGGTGCGGGTGCGAGCAGAGGTGAGGAGGGGGAGAGAGGAGGGGGCCGACCGCCCAGCGTGTTGCGGACGTCGAGGCCGCCTCGGGGGACACGAGGGGGACGCCCAAGGCTGTCGGAGCTGGTGATTGGGGGGCGGCTGCAGTGCTCCAGAGCACTGTAGCACGCTCTAGAGCGTGCTTTTGGCCGGCATGGCCGTGTCTTTGCTCCTTGGCCGTGTCCTCCTGTGTCCAGCAGTGCTAGGGGATAGTAAACAAAGGCGTGAAGGTCTTGGATGTTCTGGGGAGCCTCTGGAATGAGGAGAGAGGTGAAGGAGAGGGTGAAATCTGCTGTCCAGCAGTGTGAATTGGGGTTTTACCCCCTCCAATAATTGAGCTGAGGCCATAGAGAGTTACTAGGGGGTAGAAGATGATCAGGAGAAGCTGTGGTAGAAATTTGAGGCAAAGGGAAAAAGTAAAAGAGGTTCAAACACTGGTTTTGGCAATTGGACAGAAGGTGTTTGATCAGGTTTTGGGAGAGCAAATGACCTCCACTTGGCATGGGACTTAACAGGATCAAATGTCACATATAATTAGGCCCCTACACCAAATTTGAGCTCATTTGGGCAAAGTGGCCAATGTAACTTTGGTGAACCCTAGAAATCAACAGAAATGGTTTCACCATGTTTGAGTTAAGCAAATCATCTCCCCTTGATGCACCACTTGGTGTAGCATCATCATTTGGGGTTATGATCATGCCCACAAAGTTTGAAGCTCCAGGTAAAAAGTTGGTAATGTAAAGTTGTTCAAATTTGCATTTGAACAGAAAGGGTTTTGGAGTGATCTGATCAAGTTGCTCTATTCCAAATCTTGTTCCATTTGGTCTAGATGCCTTATTAGGCCATTCTAGCATGTGCACCAAGTTTGAGAGCATTTGGACAAGTTTGGCAATGTAGAGTTGCTCAAACTTCAAATATGGACAGAATGGTTTTGAGGGGACTAAATGATGTTTCCTTGATCTTCAAGGCATGAGGCTTTGCAAGATCATCAAATATGTCATATATGACATGATAGAATTTCCCTGGAATTTTTGGAGAATATTTCCTTTGTAAATATTTCAAAAGCTTGAAATATCCAGAAAGGGTTTTGGAAGGATTTGTCCAATATTTTGAACATGACCATGTGTTGAAACTCTTATATATGGACAATATATGTCCTATGAGTTTCCCTGAATTTTGGCAAACATTTTTGAAATAAATAAATAATTTTTCCCTATTAAAGACCATTTCTGGCCTTAAGAAAAAGCTTTTAAATAAAATATAAAAATAACTTTTAAAATTATACTTTTGTGGTTTCTGGGAGTCCTATACCTAATAGGATTCAAATATACTTTTTGAAAAAAATTTCACACCCTAAATAAGGTACTTGCAGTGCAAACCTCAATTCAGGGGTTTTTGGAAAACTAATTTTAGAAAATACCATTTGGCCAAAATATTTTTATAAGAAAATTCTATACTGGTCTATACACATGGCATGATCATTGGGAAAAGGTTTTGGGTCAAGGACATGAAGTATAAGAGTTGGAGGATTTATTTGATTTTTAGAGCACTAGCAAACAGCAGACAAAAGTCAAATCAAGCAAAGTGAAAAACACTCAAAAGTTTTTGCAAATCCACATTTTTAACATGAAAATTAGCTTAAGCAATGTGATATGAAAATCAGGGTGTGACAGACCTACCCCCCTTACAAGAATCTCGTCCCCGAGATTCCCAAACTAGGCGTGGAAAGAAAGGCGGAGTCTTGGATACGGGGCAGTCTTCACTTCTCCTTGTTGGTTCTGCTTCCGAGCGGTGCTCCTTGGAATCCTGAAGTGCTTGATGGTATGGCTTCTTGCTTGATGCCTTCCTTGATGGAGGTTGCTGAGGGGTCTCTTGCATAGGTTAGGTTGGGTTAGCTGTCAAAGGCTCGGTGATCGATGTCCTTGCGGGCATCGGGCTAGCTAGGAGGTAAGAAGTACTTCCAGAGTGGGGGCTTGTGGAAGATTTGGTGCACGGAGAGTATCTCAGGTGGTAGATCTAGCTGGGGAGCCGTCTACCACATGACTTGCAGTGATCTCAAAGGGTCCAATGAACCTTGGTGCGAGCTTCCCCTTGACGTGGAAACGCTTGGTTCCCTTCAGAGGAGTTACCCGCAGGTACACGTGGTCCCCGATATGGAAACTCATGTCCCGACGGTGAGTCTCAGCATAGCTCTTTTGCCTTGACTTGGCTGCCTCCAAACGTTCTCTGACTAGTTGGATTTGCTCTTCCGCTGCGCGGAGAACATCCGGTCCAAAGACTAGCCCTTCTCCAGTCTCTGACCAGTTGAGGGGTGTGCGACATCTGCGTCCGTACAACACCTCAAATGGTGCCATCAGAGGGCTCGACTGGTAACTGTTGTTATAGGAGAACTCGGCAAAAAGGGAGACAATCCTCCCACTTGGCTCCATATGCCAAGACACAGGCTTGGAGTCATGACTTCGAGAATCTCATTGACTCGTTCAGTCTGACCTCCGGTCTGTGGGTGGAAAGCCGTTCTGAAAGATACTTGGTTCCCGAGGCTTCTTGGAACTTCTTCCAGAACCTTGAGGTGAACTGGGTTCCTTGATCTGACACAATCTCCTTGGGAATGCCGTAAAGACTTACGATTCGGTCGATGTAGAGAGCTGCCAGCCGGTTGCCATCATAAGGGGTCTTGACAGGAATGAAATGGACCACCTTGGTCAAATGATCAACTATGACCCAAACAGAGTCATGTCCTCTATCCGACCTTGGTAACCCAGTGACGAAGTCCATTCCGACCTTATCCCACTTCCACTCAGGAACCTTGAGTGGGTGAAGCAATCCAGCAGGTCGCTGATATTCAGCCTTGACCCTTTGGCACACAACACACTTTGCAACATAGGTTGCAATTCTCTCTTTTCATCTCGTGCCACCAGAATCGTGCCTTCAAGTCTTGATACATCTTGGTGTGAGCATTCCTTCGACACGGAAATGCTCGGCTCCTTTGAGAGGGGTGGTTTGCAGATACGCCGGTCTTCGACGCGGAAGTTTACTTCTTGATGACGGTGCTCGGTGTAGATCTTCCTTCTTGACAGGGTGGTCTTCAAACGTCTTCTATCCAGCTGTCCGTCTCTTCTTTGTCTTCGGGCAGACAAGTAGGCCATCAAATAATGATGTTACCCAACTTGTCCAATTACTCCATGAGGTCTAAGGGGTACGCAAGGTAAGCTGAGGTATTGGTGGTGGTCTCGGTTGAGTATTTGCAGAGGCCTTCCTGACTCAGAGCGAAGGCCCATGGTCAGAATCTGATCAGGTTGTGGCTCAGTGGGGCTTAAGGGTTTCAAGGATTCTAGTGAATGAGTGAACTTTTATCATCTTATCCTTAAGCACAGTTTCTCAGATGCCAATAGCTCTATTTAGCACTCCGAACGAAAAGCAGCCTCTCGCATAGACCAACTTCAATCACCACTCATGCCATACATGTCCTCATGACTCTGAAGAGACGGTCTAACAGAATTGTACTTGTCTATGATCCCCAAATCCATATGTACGTCTACCCCTAAAAATCCATGGGTAGGTCACACATGCAGCTATGCTTGAATTAAATTAAACTCCACAATCCAAGCACTCAACCTATTCTTGCAAGGCTCATGATAATGCATCTCTATTCTAAGGAAACACGTCATATGCCACTCCAAGATTTGTTTCCTTCCTATAGATCAACTCCAATAGCCCGGTAATTCCATCAATCATCACATAATCCAACCATTCTACAAATCCGATGTCTACGGGGTTCCACAAGATCTCAATACCCAAATACTCGGAAGGACTATGCATTATGATAGTATGTCCACCAAATTCCCATCATCCGGGTCAGTAAACTCCAAGATCATGATTATATAGAGCCCTAAATCAACTCCCACAATTAATCCAATCTCCTAGGTTATTGTCCATCGAGAAGCATGGTATCATGATCAAAATCATCGGTCTAAATCCAATCTTACTCCGAACCATGCAGACATATCCAGCATTATACCAACCAGAATCACCTAATTAAATCCAAATCTTATGTCCAACGGGTACTTCTACCGGCTTTCCCAAAGTCATGATCTCACCAATATGAAAACCTCACAATCCATCAAGGTCTCAGATAGTTCCTCGAAGTCACTGATATAAATCCACCAAATCATCTGTCCAATATCCTCGAACTGGTCTATCTATGGCATCGTCGGACCTCGTGCTATATTAGGACGAAAATGTGCTCACTCATCGTGTCCACTAGGTCCTTTACGAACCCAGTGTTGTGCAAGATTGCAAAGGCTTAACAGGTTCTCTTGCTTTACCATGGGTTAGGCACATGGTTAAGGATTCGTGCTGGAGTGTCTCGTGAAGTCTCAAAGGGTCTAGGAATGGGGTTACTAGTCTGGAGGGTTAAACATAATTCTACGGGGTTGCAATTGGCCACGGAGGTTGTAGCAGAAGTCTTCAATGCCAGTTGGTTGCCGAGGTAGAATCCTTGGTGCATCTTGTCTTGCGGGTGTTCAATTGGGGAGAGAGAGAATAGAGGGAAGAAGCAGCGTAGAGGAGGGAAAATGCCTAAAGGGGGTTCTATAGTGCAGGTGCAACAAACAGGTGCAAAAAGGCAGAGACAAAAGAAACAAGGCAAGGAAGGTGATATAGCCATGCACTTGTTGCCTGGGGCAAAAGTGCGACTTATATCAAAACACAAGCAAATAAAAGCAAACAACACACAATCATGGTTCTATTCGAACCATCAAACGGACTCGACTGCGCATAGGGGGTACACGACTCATCCTACCCTAGGGGTTCTCGGACTCAGTGTCGTGACTTGTGCCTCGTGCAGTCTTCTGAGCTTCCTCAGGTGTTGCTATGCCCCTTGTAGTTGTTTGATGAATGATCCGGGTTGAGCCAGAAGAATCTTCAACAACTTCTCGCCTGACGAGGTGAGGTGGTGAAGGTGCCTCTTGTGGCTGGTGTTGACTTGGTCTTCTCTTGTCTCTTTAATCATGACGATTCCTTGTGCCTTCTGGGGCGTCGAGGGTACCAGGTAGGCAATCCATATGCAATGACATTAACAAGGCATAATATAGATCCGACATGTCGGTTTCGTTGATGAAAACATCGACACCAAGAGCGGGGGACGAAGAGAACCGTTTTCCTGCTCACTATAGTGATCCGACATGTCGGTAGTGACATGATTACTCTATTAGCGATGCATATCATGATTTTGCATAACCTATACCCTGGTCATCATAGGCCAAAGTTGCACCATCTTCTGGCTCTTCATGTCCTCATCCATCGAGGATGTAATTTCTGTTGGTACCGTCTTGTCGTGGTGTCGTCAATCTTGCGTGCTGAAGTGGTGGGTGAGTGTTTGGCAATGTGCACTCCACGAGGATTACAGAAAATCCAGTGGTCAGGGGCATAGGGGTTTTAGCGACCAGGGTTTTGAAGGGGAAGAGATCAAGTATACCCTAGTTTTCGAAAAACTGAGAAGGGAAGAGAAGTATAGATAGTTTTGAAAACTAGTAATAGTTTTGAAAATAGTTTTACCCTAACTAACGACCATGCTAACTAAGGCTTCCTACAGTCAGGATGGCTCTGATACCAGCTCTGTGGGGACCCCGACTCATAAGTCGTGATCACCGAATGCACGTGTACAGTGATCCCAAAGATCAATGCTCACTGAACACACAGAAGCTGAATAACAAGAGTCTTACATCCTTACATACCGTGTTACAAAAATATGACCATAATGGTCAAGTCTCGAGTATATCATCGCATCGGAAATCTTCAAAGACAACTGGGACCCATGCCATCTGCCTTAACCCTACAGGCATTCTGACTGGGAAGCGTCCTAGCTCGCATGCTCATCGCCAAGAAATCTTCATCATAACCTGTTCTCTCAAGCCTGGCCAATAAAATAACCAGTGGCAAGCCAATGAGTACATTGAATGTACTCGCAAGCAACCCAAGTGTGATAACAGAATAATTATGCAAGGCTCTACTGCTAGGTTGGCAGTTTTGCGGAAAGCTAGTTTTTCATATGCAAGTATGATTAACATATAACATGGATATGCACGTGTCTGTAACAAGTATCAGGAGGTCACAGACATCAATATCGAGAAAGAATTGTAATCAACTCATGTTCAAGCTCATTGAGACTTTCTCACAATCACATCAACAATATCTCTGAATCGTGTTGTTTCCCAGAAACTTATGGACATAGTCTAAGTAGCACCACCCAACTGTCCTTGACCGCGGACATGGCTATTCGAATAGTTTGACACTCTGCAGAGGTTGCACACTTTACCCACTAGATCCGGTGAACTTCCGTGTCATCCACGACCCGCGGTACCTCAGGTACCCGGGGTAAGCACCCGATCACTACCTTTCCCTAGACGACACTAACATAGAGTCCACTCGATTGGTAGCAGCCCCGTGCCAAACATTTCACATCTCAAGGTTTGTGGAGACTCGCTCCGTATTCATCACATATCACAAGCACGGGGTACAAATGGTGTGTCTGGTGCCCTGTGAAAACAGTCATGGCCGCCTATCCAAGCACGACCCCGTCCCGAGAGTGACCTCATGTCACCCCCGTCACTAGTAATGCGGGCACCATGCTAGTATCGACCTAGGTAATCAATAATGCCCTTTCCCATATAAGGGTAGAGTGGTTGCGCATGTTTGGTTGGGACGGTAGTCACACATAAATCTAATCCATCTCTGTAAACAACACTTCCGTCGAGCCTCGGCACACTACTTCTTCACCAAGTAGTGCCCTAGCTCCTCATCAGCTCCCAGGGCCATTAGTGGCACCCACTGGGTCAATTGTAGGTGTGTCAGACCACACTTGTTTCACTCAATGCATAACCCCGACCCATTTTGCGTAGCCAACTACTATAGCATACATCTATCTACTCCCACCCACATAACCCTCATAGGAAGGTAGGGTCATGTTTGATGCAAGTATCAATAGTAAGTAACAAAGGTAGCAACCAAAGTGGTCTCCACCTCAACATGATTCCGATGCATTGATAATAAGGTGCTATGAGACATGCATAAAAAGGTTTCTTGAACATGGTCAAAGGGCTGCTTGCCTTATTCTTCTGAGTCTTCAAACCTTCTGGTCCATCTCCGAGTACTTCGTTTATTACGTCAACTAACGATGGAAACAAACATAATAAGCAACACAACAAGGCAAAAATAAAAGTGCTCTAAAAATAGGAGTTGGACTTTTCTAGGATACCTCTGGTCATATGAAAAATAACCAAGGTGGTTTCATAGGTGTTGGATCAATATGTAGTTTGGATCATTTCAATGTAATGGAACCAAAGGGTTTATGGATTTGGAAGAAGTATACAGAAATATTTCCTTGAATGATGAGCAAAGGTACCCATCATCAAGTCATGATTTTAGAAGCATTTAGGAGTTGGTTTCACTGGATTTGGATTTGAAATGAATTTCCTAGTGTTTTGCAAAGCTGATAAATATGAAGAAATGGCTCAATATTTGGTGGGGTGCAGAAAGTATTAATAAAAATGTTCCAAAACTAAGCTTGGATGTGACAAGCACCTAGGAATTTGAATCACTGCATTTGGATCAAGATTGAGCTCTTTGTGATTTTCTAAAGTTCATCACAGAAAATGAAATATTTGTGTAGGAAAAGTCTCTGGAACACTGTGCATGCTGCACCATGTGATAGATCATGATTTATGGAGCCATAGGAAATTTGAATCATCAAGTTTGGAGTTCAATTGAATTATCTAGGCATTTTTGAAGTTGACTGGAAAAAGAAAATAAAAGGGAAATGTCAGGACCCCGATCCTAAGTCACACCGATCTAGCTGTAACACGTCATATCACTTTGCGGGCTCACGCACGGTAACCCCACGGGTGCCACCTTACCTGGCCCGGGACCGTTTGCGCATTTTGGCACACGTATATGACAGTGTCGCTAGCATCCATATGACAGAGAACCCGGGCCGACATGGCTAGTTATAAACCAAAAGTGGCACTAAATTACAGAGACAGGCATCCATGACCCAGCAACGAACATGTTGGTCATCAACGTATGAACCCAAGTCGTAGCAAGCTACATGGACTTAAAGGAACAACGCGTGACATTTCCCCTAAGGGACAGACACAGGAACGAAGAAGGACACATGCCGGCCAGCCTACGTGTTCCGAGCAGTAGCAAGCTACCAAGGCTCATTGGAGACACTAGCAGGCATTTCCCTGTAAGATAGGCTACCAAAGGAAAACAACTAGGTGTCGGATCCCACACATACCAAGCATTGCAATCATACACGCAATATGCTCAATATGTGCAAATACAACATTGCATCACAACAGTACTCTATGACTCAAAGTACTTTATTTAAAAGGCTCCAAGAGCCATACATAACATATCCATACAGGTAGGGGTCACATGACCCAACACTCAAGTCATACAGTCATACAAGCACAAGCGGAAGCTACATGTCTGAGTACAGACAACTTAGAAAATAAAATAGGCTTGGTGTAGCCTGACTATCTACAAGGCCCTTCACAAGCTCCAGATCTCCGTCTGGGTGTCAAGCTACTCGTCGACGTCAACGTCTATGTAGAACCCATCAGCAGGGGCAGGGTTCTCCTCTGCAACAGATATTAAGCAAACATGAGTACAAAGGTACTCAGCAAGTCTTACCACAGAACCTATCATACATGCAACATTATCAAGGGGGATAGTGGAGTTCATAGCAGAATGACAGCTTTGACCTTGGCTAACCTATACTACAACTCTCAACAGATTGCAAGATGTTATTACGAACATGAGTGCTCTACTCACCACATCAATACACTACCGAGGATCCTCTTCCGTCATCCTATGGAAGGGCCATCCACGACACTCACACTTATCTTGAGGCTTTTAGTAGTATCCATCAACTTGTCTATGAACTGTAAGAGTAACCAAGTAGTCCGTACTGCGAACAACGGCTATTCGAATAGTTTGATAACCCTGCAGGGGTGTACCTCATCACACACGCTTTCACCACTTATCGCCGTTTACTCGGCGTGTACTCGGCAACCTTCAAGTGGAAGCCCAGCGGGGGTGTCGGCCATGACCTGACTAACTACTCAAGCCTCTCGTCTAGGTTTATCGCCTATTTGGGTTCCATCCGTGGGGAGATCCGGCCGGGGTGTCGCTCACGGCCCCAAACGATGTGTACTGGGTTCCCAAGTCACCAAACGGGCAACCGGTACACCGTGCCACATACCTGTCGCATCACAACCCACCCCGAGGGTTAGCGTTGTGCACGACCTCCAGTAAGCTATAAACACCAGAAACTAGTTGCAACTCCTGGACAAAGATCAAGGGTAATTAATAAGCCGAGAGGATCAATTAAGGATCCCAATGTGTGGTAGTAGCTGTAACTTGAACCACACATACAGATCTCGGGTCCTATGGACGATTCCAATGAAACAACCCACCATGTACTCCTTCATGGCCTTTCATCGATACCTTTACCAAGCGTGTTCCACACTTCCCTCTCTTTATCGGTATGATCATTTCACTCTGATCCATCACCCAGATGAACCAGACCAGACACAACTCTAAGCATAGCAGGCAACATAAACAAATAGCATGGTGGATCACACATCACATGGCTCAATCAACTCCTACACATGCTACTGGGTTTCAACTATTTACTATGGCAGTGACAGGTCATGCAAGGAATAGGGTTCAACTACCGCAGCAAGTAGCAGTTCACACGTTGTTGCCTTAATGCAGTAAAAGAGAGCAGGAGCGAGAAGATTGGGTTTGTATCGGAATGATCAATGATTGCTTGCCTGACAAGGTAGTTGTCGGGTACTGCTCTCCAACTGGATACGCAGCAGTATCCTCGGGAGCAGGACCTAACACAGAGAATACCGGCGATACAATCATTAACAAACAAATGCAGCAATATGATGCATGCTCATGACATGGCAAGATGCATGTGTGTTGGCTAATGCAACTAAAACCATAAGGGTTTGAGCTTATTTGAATCAAAGATTCAAATTGAAGTTCAAACTATTATTTAAATAAGTGCATTATCATGTTTTTGATGTATACAACAAGTTAACTTGTTCAAACATGCATGAAACCAGTGCCTTTGGAAAGATTGTATTTTTCTAATCATTTTTCATATATAAATCTTTTCCATCTGAGCTATGGTTGATTTTATATGATTTTTAGAAGTTTTGGGTATTTTCTGGAATTTCCTGAATTATTTTTAATCTAAAAATCCCAGAAAAACCTTTACTGCGTCAGCACGACATCATGCTAACGTCTGTCATTCAACAGGAGCTAGTCCAAGTCAAACATGACATGTGGGCCCTGCATGTCAGTGTCATAGCTAATTAACTAAGTTAATTAGCGTTAAACTAAAACTAATTAGCTGTCAGTGGGGCCTGGGCCCACGGGTCAGTGACTAAACTAATTAACTAATTAAATTAACGGAAACTTAATTAAACTAACTAATTAGCAAAAGGTGGCCCACACGTCAGTGACCCAGGGGTAGTCAACCCCCTGGTCAAACAGGTCAAACCCGCCGGCGACGTGACGCTGGCGAGGCCAAGTACGGCGGCGTGCTTCGGAAATCGTCTACGGGGCCCGGCTCGAGCTGCGGCTAGGCGCGTTGGAAAGCTCTTGCTCTTGCGCGTCGGATGGTGGTGGTCGCCAGACCTGGGGTGGCCGGAGACGACGGCAACAAGCTCGACGGCGGCGACCGGCGTCGGGCGTGTGTGGAGATGCGGCTGCAGGGGCCTAGGCGATGCGTGCGTAGCACCTATCGCATCTACGCGCTGCAGTGAGTGTGATGGACGGGTGCCAGTGACCAAAAGGTCACCGGAGCATCACCGGCGGTGCGTTCGGTGATCAACAGAGCGGCGGCTACATGGCGCAAAAGGAACGGAGGAAGGAGGGGTTCGACATAGAACCTCACTGCGGTGCTAACGAGCTCGACGGAGGGGTCGGGGACGCGCTGTAGCTTCGTAACGGCGGCGAGGTGCTCCGGCGATCCGAGGAAGGGGACGACGGCGTGGAGGCGTTGCAGGGCTTCCGGCGGCTCGTGGCTCAGCGAGGAGGAAGAGGACGACGCGGCGGATCTTCTGGACACACTCACGGGGCGAGGGGGTGTCTCTAGGTGCGGCTACGGCGAGCGGCGGCGACGGCGGCTCGGTGATGGAGGAGGAGAGAGCCAGGGGAGGGCGAAGGAGACGAGGGGGAGAAGTGAGAGCGGTCGAGGCAGCTGCGTGTCAACTCGTGGAGTCATCGAGGCCATCGGGGAGGCAGGCAAGCAGCCTGGAGGTGGCCGGGCGCGCGGCGGCCACGCGCGCGTCTTTCTGGCGCGAGGAGGAAGACGACAGAGGAGGGCTGGTGGGCTGGGCCGGCCTGCTACAGGGCTGGGCCCGAGGTAAGTGCTTCTTCCTATTTTCCTTTTCCTATTTTCTTTTCTGTTTCATTTGTTTTGCATCTTTGTTTAATTAATAAAAATGCTAGAGCATTTTTATAACTCATGAAACTTGTCATGCCCACTGTATATAATATGAACAGTAGGAAACATTATAGTTCATGATTATTTGAGCATTTAAAATATTTAAAATTATTTAAATGCCCAAATACAAATACCATATGATTTAATCCAAAGCCCTAGAGTGTCCTAGAATAATGTGCACCATTTTTGGCAGAGGTTTAAGACCAAGGCAGAAATGATGAACATTTTTGGAGGGCATTTTGGGTACATTGGAAAATATTTTAACAAACCCTAGTAGTTAGGAGAGAGGTGCTGGTGTTTCTGTTAATCCCATTTCCAGTTTCTTTGAAAGTAGACATGATGCACACTCTAGCTAGATACTAAAGCAAGTGCTAACTAGGGATGTGACAACTCACCCCCACTTAAAAGAATCGCGTCCCGAGATTCGGGTTCCTCCGGAAAGCGGGTGGGGTACTCAAGTCGAAGACGATCCTCCCTTTCCCAAGTAGCTTCACTCTTGGAATGATGTGACCATTGAACCTTGAGAAACTTGATATTGTGGCATCGAGTGGTGCGCTCGGTTTGATCAAGAATACGAACGGGGTATTCTCGATATGTGAGATTGTCCTGGAGATAAAGCGTTTCGTGGTCCACTCCGCGGATAGGATCCGAGAAGCAACGCCTGAGTTGAGAAACGTGGAAAACATCATGAACTCTGGAGAGGTGCGGAGGTAGTTCCAATTGGTAGGCAACTTCTCCTCGTTTGGCAAGAATGCGAAAAGGACCGAAGCGATGGGTTCCCTTAAGAGGAGTAACCCGATGGTAAGCCTTATCGCCGACTTCAAAAGTCACAGCCTTATGATGACTATCATATTGGCTCTTTTGGCGAGACTGGGCTGTTTTCAATCTCTCATGAATGATGCGAACTTGTTCCTCTGCTTCCTGGATCATATCCGGGCCAAAGAATTGTCTTTCCCCGGTCTCTGACCAGTTAAGAGGTGTTCGACACCTTCGTCCATATAGAACTTCGAAGGAAGCTTTGCCCAAGCTGGCTTGATAACTATTGTTATAAGCGAATTCGGCAAATGGAAGACATTTTTCCCATTCCATACCGAAAGAAATGACAGAGGCTCGAAGCATGTCTTCCAGAATTTGATTGACTCGTTCCACTTGACCACTTGACTGGGGATGGAAGGTGGTACTGAAGGAGAGATGAGTTCCCATAGCATTCTGGAAACTTTCCCAAAATCGTGAAGTAAAAAGACTTCCACGGTCCGAGTTAATCTCCAACGGCACACCATGAAGTGATACTATTCGAGAGACATATAAGTCTGCTAGCTGTCTAGCGGTAATACTCTCGCGAACAGGCAGGAAATGAGCTACTTTAGAGAGACGGTCGATAACGACGAAGATAGCATTATTCCCTTTTCTGGACCTGGGAAACCCGGTAATGAAGTCCATACCGACTTTATCCCATTTCCATTCAGGAATAGCTAAAGGTTGAAGGGTGCCAGCGGGTCTATGATGCTCTGCTTTGACTCGACGACAAACGTCGCAGTTAGCAATGAATTGAGCGATTTCTCTCTTCATCCTAGTCCACCAGAATCTCTGACGTAGGTCCTGATACATATTGGTACTACCGGGATGAATCGTGAGAGGAGATTCATGAGCCTCCTTAAGAATCATTTGTCGTAGTTGTGGTTTCTTGGGTACCACCAAGCGGTTCTCGAAGTACACTACACCTCGATCATCCATAGAGAAACTTCTAGCAACTCCGCTAGCAATGTTCTCCTTGATCCGAGATATGCCTTTATCATACCGCTGGGCAACTATGATTTGATCCATAAGGGTAGGTTTCGCCACCAAGGTGGAAAGGAATCCTCGAGGAACAATGTGAAGGTTAAGCTTACGAAATTCCTCGTGGAGAAGTGGTTGACCTTGTTGTAACATTAAATTGTTACAATATGACTTACGACTTAGTGCATCAGCCATGACATTGGCCTTTCCAGGAGTGTAAGTGATTCCTAAGTCGTAGTCTGTGAGCAACTCAACCCAACATCTTTGCCTAAGATTCAAATCCGGTTGGGTGAAGATATACTTCAAACTTTGATGATCAGTGAAGATTTCACAGCGATTACCAAGGAGGTAATGTCGCCATGTTTTGAGTGCATGGACTACAGCTGCAAGCTCTAAATCATGAGTAGGATAGTTATCCTCATGTGGACGCAACTGTCGGGATGCGTATGCAATCACTTGACGATCTTGCATGAGAATGTAACCTAGTCCTTGTCGCGAGGCGTCGCAATAGATTATAAAATCCTTGGAAAAGTCTGGTGGTACCAGTACAGGTGCAGATGTCAGGTGTCTTTTCAGTTCCTGAAAACTGGACTCGCACTGTGGGGTCCACTCAAACTTTTTATCTTTCTTGAGGAGTTCAGTTAGAGGTTTGGCAACCTTGGAGAAATTCTCAACGAAGCGTCAGCAATAGCTTGCTAAGCCAAGAAAACTCCTAACTTGCTTGACCGATTCAGGGGGAGTCCAATCATGGACGGCTTGAACTCGCTCGGGATTGACAGCAATACCCTTGCCAGAGATCACATGACCTAGATAGGTTACTTCTGGCAACCAAAATTCACATTAAGAGAATTTGGCATAAAGGCGGTGCTCTCGAAGTTTTGTCAATACCAGCCTTAAATGCTCGGCATGATCTTCCTTGTTCTTGGAATATATGAGTATATCATCGAGGTATACCACGACGAATTTATCCAAATACTCCATGAATATAGAATTCATTAACTGAGAAAAGGTAGCTGGGGCATTGGTTAATCCGAAGGACGTAACGGTGTACTCATATTGGCCATAACGAGTAACAAAAGCCGTTTTAGGAATATCCCCGTTCTTGATTTTGATTTGATGGTAGCCCAACCTCAAATCCATCTTAGAGAAGACTGAGGATCCAGCGAGCTGATCATACAGGTCGTTGATCCTGGGGAGCGGATACTTATTCTTTATGGTGACCATATTGACAGGTCGGTAATCTACAACCATCCGCTCCGTTCCATCCTTCTTCTTGACGAAGAGGACAGGGCAAGCCCAAGGGGAAGAACTAGGACGGATGAAACCCTTTTCCAAGGACTCATCGAGTTGTTTCTTTAGCTCAGCTAATTCTAGTGGTGCCATCTTATAAGGTCTCCTAGAGATTGGGACAGTTCCAGGGATAAGATCTATCACGAACTCGACATCTCTGTCAGGTGGGATTCCTGGCAGTTCTTCTGGAAAAACATCCGGGAAGTCACGGACTACCGGGATATCTTCGAGTTCTGGTAGAGGGCTGGCATTAAGAGAGTAGAGCTGACGCTCAGCCATTCGGGTCAAGACATTGACTATCTTGCCGGATGGGTGTGTAAGTTGAACGGTCCTAGTATATCAATCAATCTTGGCGTAATGAGTTGTCATCCAATCCATACCCAAGATGATGTTTATGTCCGAGGACTTGAGAGCGATTAGAGATGCAAGGAAAACAAGTCTATCGACAAGGATTTCATTACCATGGCTTACCCTAGAGGTTTGCCACTTTGAACCGGGAGTTTGAATAACCATGGAAGTAGGCATGTCACAAAAAGTCATGTTGTGCAATCGAGCATAGCTCTCAGATATGAACGAATGGGATTCTCCAGTATCGAAAAGAATAGATGCCGGATGGCAGTTGACGAGAAGCGTACCAAGGACGACGTTAGGATCCTCATAGGCATCCTCAGCAGAGACATAGTTGACATGACCACGTGCAGTGGGGATTGGCTTGACATAATTCACCTTGCCGGTTGGCTTGCCACGGCCAACGGTTTTTCCTGGCTGGTTCTGGGGACAATCACGCATGTAGTGTCCCGGTTCTCCACACTTGAAGCATGTCACAGTGGTAGTGCGTGGAGCAAAGTTGGAAGGTGGTCCTCCATAGGTCTTGGCAGGTGCAAACTGTTGAGTTGGGCGAGGCGCCTCATAGGATGGCCTCGGTGTGTAATTGGGTGGCAGAGCAGTATTAGGAACCCACACACGGCGCTTGTGAGAGCCAGAGCCGGATGAGGAACCAAAGTCTCGAGTATGCTTGCGGGTGGCCTCGAAGTCGGTCTGGCCTGTTTCAGCACTGATAGCCTTGTTTACCAACTTCTGGAAGGAAGTGCACTCGTGCAGACGTAGATCTCGACGGAGTTCAGGGCTGAGTCCCTTGCGGAACCTCGCCTGCTTATTGGCATCGGTGGATACTTCCTAAGGTGCATAGCGTGCCAAGTTGCCAAACTCGCAGCTATAGCCATCCACAGTTAAACGGCCCTGGGTGAAATTGCAGAATTCCTCCCGCTTGCAATCCATGAGACCTTCCGGAATGTGGTGTTCACGGAATGCCTCACTGAACTCAACCCAGGTAGTGACTTGGCCAGCAGGACGCATAGCTTCAAAGTTTTCCCACCAAAGACTGGCAGGGCCCTCAAGATGGTAGGTGGCGTAGATAACCTTGTCAGCTTCGGCCACACGGGCAGAGTGTAGCTTGTGGGTGATACTACGTAGCCAGTCATCAGCATCCAGAGGTTCAGTGGAGTGATGGAACTTCGGTGGACACATCTTAATAAAATCGTGGATTGACACCACGTCATTCCTCTGACGGAACCCAGTGTTCTGCTCTATGCGTTCCAGCAGACGGTTGGTCTCTCTCTTGTTCCGTTCTGCTTCAAGCATAACTTCCGCCAAGGAGGTTGGCTGGGGCAGATTCCCATCTCTAGCCCCACTAGCCTCACCCTGCTCCTGAGCAGCAGGAGTGTTGCGAGTGTTGACCATCCTAGAAAAACAAAACAACGGTTTAGACAAGGATGGCAAAAATTTGACATAGAAGTGCAGAATGTAATGGATGACACGGAATGCAAAGATGTTCATCCGTACGACATGGTAATATAGGAACTGCTATATATACACCAGTCGTCATACACACCATACAAAGTTTAGTACAAGCCAAGGCTAAAGTACAACTGCGGTGAAAGACGATACATCCCATCAGAGGCATTCCAAGCTCCTATACATTATTTAAATACACCTCCGGAACTCAGTACACACTAAGTCATATTCCACAAGACGCGCAGGACTGTGGAAATACAACTACTACAATACTACTACAACCACGGCCTAGCTCAGACATTCGCGTAGTAATCCTCGTAAAGATTACCACCGTAGCCTGGAAGTGGAACAGATGGATCTTGGAACTCGCGAGCACTCGAAGGCTGTGGACCATAGGGGCATGGGTGTGGTGTCGGTCCCGATGCTGGTGGTAACCGACGCCCACGTGGAGGTGTAATACCCCCAACGTCACGCCAATCCATGCGATCAGGCAGACGAGTCCGCACGGGGTAAAAATCCCGCATGTCCAGATATCCGGCGTGCACAGCAGGTGCAAGCCGTGTCAAAGTAGTCCAATGAGTAGCTCGAGTGTTATACAGCTCCATTCGGAGGTCACGGACCTCACCGTCCCTATCCTCCAACATCTGAACAGTAGTCTGATGCAGTGGCTCTTCATGAGCAGCATCAGTATACAGACCAGTGTAGTAGCCTTCCTCTCCAGGAAGTGAGGCTGGCATGTAACAGAACTCAGTGTTCAGCAACAGGGCATGCCTAGCACGGAGAATGGTCATCATCGAATAAGCGGCATCCTGCACTGCCATCTCGATGGTAATCCCGAGTCCATAAGACCAATGGATGGGGTCGTTAGCTCCAGGATATGAGGGGTATATCCGGACTGTGCAGAAATACTGACTCTGATTGAAATCCCGGTACTGTTCCTCCACGGTGTATTCAGGGTACCAGCGATAACCGGTCTCAGTTAGCACACGGACTAGCATGGCCGTGTGACCAGGCACATTAATGCACCGAGTCAAACGAACCACTTCGTGAGGGATGCGGCCAGACATCTGAAACACGAAGTAATGCAAAGGCATTAGTGTTTCTGGAAGAAATCGGGCAGCATAACAACTGTAAATGCTCAAACAAAATTTGAGACATCATACAAATGATAGCATAGCCACTCAACAATTCCATATCAAGGTTCCGGGTCCAACAATCATCATACTAAAAGGATAGAAACTGAACTGAAGCTTGACCAACAATCCTAAGAGTCTACGGATTAGTAACACGTGAACCTAATAAGGATAAGAGGCCTAGTCCTAATTCCCCGTAGAAAGAATAGACTGACTCAGATCAGAAGGGCATAAGGTAAAGGAGTAAAAAGAGCCTTACGTTCCCTTCCACAATCAATTCCCCTATATATAACTAAGAATTTTTCTAGACTCAACATCGACCAGTTTGGCTTGAGAAACCTACAGGCAGTCCAGCTCTGATGCCAACGCTGTCAGGACCCCGATCCTAAGTCACACCGATCTAGCTGTAACACGTCATATCACTTTGCGGCCTCACGGACGGTAACCCCACGGGTGCCACCTTACCTGGCCCGGGACCGTTTGCGCATTTTGGCACACGTATATGACAGTGTCGCTAGCATCCATATGACAGAGAACCCGGGCCGACATGGCTAGTTATAAACCAAAAGTGGCACTAAATTACAGAGACAGGCATCCATGACCCAGCAACGAACGTGTCGGTCATCAACGTATGAACCCAAGTCGTAGCAAGCTACATGGACTTAAAGGAACAACGCGTGACATTTCCCCTAAGGGACAGACACAGGAACGAAGAAGGACACATGCTGGCCAGCCTACGTGTTCCGAGCAGTAGCAAGCTACCAAGGCTCATTGGAGACACTAGGAGGCATTTTTCCTGTAAGATAGGCTACCAAAGGAAAACAACTAGGTGTCAGATCCCACACATACCAAGCATTTCAATCATACACGCAATATGCTCAATATGTGCAAATACAACATTGCATCACAACAGAACTCTATGACTCAAAGTACTTTATTTAAAAGGCTCCAAGAGCCATACATAACATATCCATACAGGTAGGGGTCACATGACCCAACACTCAAGTCATACAGTCATACAAGCACAAGCGGAAGCTACATGTCTGAGTACAGACAACTTAGAAAATAAAACAGGCTTGGTGTAGCCTAACTATCTACAAGGCCCTTCACAAGCTCCAGATCTCCGTCTGGGTGTCAAGCTACTCGTCGACGTCAACGTCTATGTAGAACCCATCAGCGGGGGCAGGGTTCTCCTCTGCAACAGATATTAAGCAAACATGAGTACAAAGGTACTCAGCAAGTCTTACCACATAACCTATCATACATGCAACATTATCAAGGGGGATAGTGGAGTTCATAGCAGAATGCCATCTTTGACCTTGGCTAACCTATACTACAACTCTCAACAGATTGCAAGATGTTATTACGAACACGAGTCCTCTACTCACCACATCAATACACTACCGAGGATCCTCTTCCGTCATCCTACGGAAGGGCCATCCACGGCACTCACACTTATCTTGAGGCTTTTAGTAGTATCCATCAACTTATCTATGAACTGTAAGAGTAACCAAGTAGTCCGTACCGCGAACAACGGCTATTCGAATAGTTTGATAACCCTGCAGGGGTGTACCTCTTCACACACGCTCTCACCACTTATCGCCGTTTACTCGGCGTGTACTCGGCAACCTTCAAGCGGAAGCCCAGCAGGGGTGTCGGCGACGACCTGACTAACTACTCAAGCCTCTCGTCCAGGTTTATCTCCTATTTGGGTTCCATCCGTGGGGAGATCCGGCCGGGGTGTCGCTCACGGCCCCAAACGATGTGTACAGGGTTCCCGAGTCACCAAACGGGCAACCGGTACACCGTGCCACGTACCTGTCGCATCACAACCCACCCCGAGGGTCAGCGTTGTGCACGACCTCCAGTAAGCTATAAACACCAGAAACTAGTTGCAACTCCTGGACAGAGATCAAGGGTAATTAATAAGCCGAGAGGGTCAATTAAGGATCCCAATGTGTGGTAGTAGCTGTAACTTGAACCACACATACAGATCTCGGGTCCTATGGACGATTCCAATGAAACAACCCACCATGTACTCCTACATGGCCTTTCATCGATACCTTTACCAAGCGTGTTCCACACTTCCCTCTCTTTATCGGTATGATCATTTCACTCTGATCCATCACCCAGATGAACCAGACCAGACACAACTCTAAGCATAGCAGGCAACATAAACAAATAGCATGGTGGATCACACGTCACATGGCTCAATCAACTCCTACACATGCTAGTGGGTTTCAACTATTTACTGTGGCAATGACAGGTCATGCAAGGGATAGGGTTCAACTACCGCCGCAAGTAGCAGTTCACACGTTGTTGCCTTAATGCAGTAAAAGAGAGCAGGAGCGAGAAGATTGGGTTTGTATCGGAATGATCAATGATTGCTTGCCTGACAAGGTAGTTGTCGGGTACTGCTCTTCAACTGGATACGCAGCAGTATCCTCGGGAGCAGGACCTAACCCAGAGAATACCGGCGATACAATCATTAACAAATGCAGCAATATGATGCATGCTCATGACATGGCAAGATGCATGTGTGTTGGCTAATGCAACCAAAACCAGAAAGGTTTGAGCTTATTTGAATCAAAGATTCAAATTGAAGTTCAAACTATTATTTAATAAGTGCATTATCATGTTTTTGATGTATACAGCAAGTTAACTTGTTCAAACATGCAGGAAATTAGTGCCATTGGAAAGATTGGATTTTTCTGATCATTTTTCATATATAAATCTTTTCCATCTGAGCTATGGTTGATTTTATATGATTTTTAGAAGTTTTGGGTATTTTCTGGAATTTCCTGAATTATTTTTAATCTAAAAATCCCAGAAAAACCTTTACTGCGTCAGCATGACATCATGCTGACGTCAGTCAGTCAACAGGAGCTAGTCCAAGTCAAACATGACATGTGGGCCCTGCATGTCAGTGTCACAGCTAATTAACTAAAACTAATTAGCTGTCAGTGGGGCCTGGGCCCACGGGTCAGTGACTAAACTAATTAACTAATTAAATTAACAGAAACTTAATTAAACTAACTAATTAGCAAAAGGTGGCCCACACGTCAGTGACCCAGGGATAGTCAACCCCCTGGTCAAACAGGTCAAACCCGCCGGCGACGTGACGCCGGCGAGGCCAAGTACGGTGGCGTGCTTTGAAAATCGTCTACGGGGCACGGCTCGAGCTGCGGCTAGGCGCGTTGGAAAGCTCTTGCTCTTGCGCGTCGGATGGTGGTGGTCGCCGGACCTGGGGTGGCCGGAGACGACGGCAACAAGCTCGACGGCGGCGACCGGCGTCGGGCGTGTGTGGAGATGCGGCTGCAGGGGCCTAGGCGATGCGTGCGTAGCACCTATCACATCTACGCGCTGCGGTGAGTGTGATGGACGGGTGCCAGTGACCAAATGGTCACCGGAGCATCACCGGCGGCGAGCACGGCGGCGGTGCGTTCGGTGATCAACAGAGCGGCGGCTACACGGCGCAAAAGGAACAGAGGAAGGAGGGGTTCGACGTAGAAGCTCACTGCGGTGCTAACGAGCTCGACGGAGGGGTCGGGGACGCGCTGTAGCTTCGTAACGGCGGCGAGGTGCTCCGGCGATCCGAGGAAGGGGACGCCGACGTGGAGGCGTTGCAGGGCTTCCGGCGGCTCATGGCTCAGCGAGGAGGAAGAGGACGACGCGGCGGATCTTCTGGACACACTCACGGGGCGAGGGGGTGGCTCTAGGTGCGGCTACGGCGAGCTGCTGCGACGGCGGCTCGGTGATGGAGGAGGAGAGAGCCAGTGGAGGGCGAAGGAGATGAGGGGGACAAGTGAGAGCGGTCGAGGCAGCTGCGTGTCGACTCGTGGAGTCATCGAGGCCATCGGGGAGGCAGGCAAGCAGCCTGGACGTGGCCGGGCGCGTGCCTGCGCGAGGAGGAAGACGACAGAGGAGGGCTGGTGGGCTGGGCCGGCCTGCTACAGGGCTGGGCCCGAGGTAAGTGCTTCTTCCTATTTTCCTTTTCCTATTTTCTTTTCTGTTTCATTTGTTTTGCATCTTTGTTTAATTAATAAAAATGCTAGAGCATTTTTATAACTCATGAAACTTGTCATGCCCACTGTATATAATATGAACAGTAGGAAACATTATAGTTCATGATTATTTGAGCATTTAAAATATTTAAAAGTATTTAAATGCCCAAATACAAATACCATATGATTTAATCCAAAGCCCTAGAGTGTCCTAGAATAATGTGCACCATTTTTGGCAGAGGTTTAAGACCAAGGCAGAAATGATGAACATTTTTGAAGGGCATTTTGGGTACATTGGAAAATATTTTAACAAACCCTTGTAGTTAGGAGAGGGGTGCTGGGGTTTCTGTTAATCCCATTTCCAGTTTCTTTGAAAGTAGACATGATGCACACTCTAGCTAGATACTAAAGCAAGTGCTAACTAGGGATGTGACAGGAAAAAGGAATAATGGTTTACCATGCACTGCGCTCTGGGCGGTGGATAGCTTGTGGGCCGGCCCAGCGGCTCGGCTGCGCGGGCGAAGGTGGTGACGCCGAAGGCGTAATCCCCGAAGTGTGCTTCCGCATGGGGAACACGGCTCCCGCCCGGCCCGTCTCCACTTAAACTGCTGGGCCCGCCCCGCTGGGTCACTGATGAGCGGGCCCCTCCAGCAGGCCTTCTTCTTCCTCCGGCCCACGACAGAAGAGGCAGGGGCCTCGTCGGCGGGAGGTTGCTGCCCTGCCCCCCGGCGGCTCAGGCCACCTCCGGCCAAGCGGTGGCCACCGGAGGGGCCACTAGAATGCGGCGCATCGGGGGAGATCGGCAGGGCCGGCAGGGGACGACCGAGGTGCGCTCGGCACTGCCTCGGCGGATGCCCATTCGGGCGAAGAGCAGCTGGGGAATGTGGTGCCCCGGTGGTCTGGGAGAAGTAGGGCAAAGGGTCACCGTACCCTCGCATCTCTTCTGGTGGTGGAAAGGGAGGGAGGCGAGCTCGGGATGGCGAGAATTCGAGCGGAGGCCGGCGGCGGAATTCGGCCAGAAGGGAGGCCGTAGGACACGGGGGGGAGCAACGAGTTGGCCCGGGAGGCGTAGGAGGGAAGGGAAGAGCTAAAGGAGGTGCAAGGGGGCTCGGGGGCGGCCTATAAATAGGTGAGCGCCGGTCCACCGAAAATGCATGCGCCGGCGAGGTCGTTGCTGTCGTTGCAGGCCACGGGGGAAGCAGTGGGCATGTCTAGGGCATTCGTGGGGCTGGTCTACGCCTAGAGGAAGAGAGAGGAGGAGCGGGGAGGCGCCAGATAGGTCGCGCGTGCGAGGTTGCTCACTGGAGCCCGTGGTCGGCCGGTGCGCGTGCGAGCAGAGGTGAGAGAGGGTTAGAGAGGAGGGGGCCGACCGCCCAGCGTGTTGCGGACGTCGAGGCCGCCTCGGGGGACACGAGGGGGAGGCCCAAGGCTGTCGGAGCTGGTGATTGGGGGGCGGCTGCAGTGCTCCAGAGCACTGTAGCGCGCTCCAGAGCGTGCTTTTGGACGGCATGGCCGTGCCTTTGCTCCTTGGCCGTGTCATCATGTGTCCAGCAGTGCTAGGGGATAGTAAACAAAGGCGTGAAGGTCTTGGATGCTCTGGGGAGCCTCTGGAATGAGGAGAGAGGTGAAGGAGAGGGTGAAATCTGCTGTCTAGCAGTGTGAATTGGGGTTTTACCCCCTCCAATAATTGAGCTGAGGCCATAGAGAGTTACTAGGGGGGTAGAAGATGATCAGGAGAAGCTGTGGTCGAAATTTGTGGCAAAGGGAAAAAGTAAAAGAGGTTCAAACACTGGTTTTGGCAATTGGACAGAAGGTGTTTGATCAGGTTTTGGGAGAGCAAATGACCTCCACTTGGCATGGGACTTAACAGGATCAAATGTCACATATAATTAGCCCCCTACACCAAATTTGAGCTCATTTGGGCAAAGTGGGCAATGTAACTTTGGTGAACCCTAGAAATCAACAGAAATGGTTTCACCATGTTTGAGTTAAGCAAATCATCTCCCCTTGATGCACCACTAGGTGTAGCATCATCATTTGGGGTTATGATCATGCCCACAAAGTTTGACGCTCCAGGTAAAAAGTTGGTAATGTAAAGTTGTTCAAATTTGCATTTGAACAGAAAGGGTTTTGGGGTGATCTGATCAAGTTGCTCTATTTGAAATCTTGTGCCATTTGGTCTAGATGCCTTATTAGGCCATTCTAGCATGTGCACCAAGTTTGAGAGCATTTGGACAAGTTTGGCAATGTAGAGTTGCTCAAACTTCAAATATGGACAGAATGGTTTTGAGGGGACTAAATGATGTTTCCTTGATCTTCAAGGCACGAGGCTTTGCAAGATCATCAAATATGTCATATATGACATGATAGAATTTCCCTAGAATTTTTGGAGAATATTTCCTTTGTAAATATTTCAAAAGCTTGAAATATCCAGAAAGGGTTTTGGAAGGATTTGTCCAATATTTTGAACATGACCATGTGTTGAAACTCTTATATATGGACAATATATGTCCTATGAGTTTCCCTGAATTTTGGCAAACATTTTTGAAATAATTAAATAATTTTTCCCTATTAAAGACCATTTCTGGCCTTAAGAAAAAGCTTTTAAATAAAATATAAAAATAACTTTTAAAATTATACTTTTGTGGTTTCTTGGAGTCCTATACCTAATAGGATTCAAATATACTTTTTGAAAGATTTTTTCACACCCTAAATAAGGTACTTGCAGTGCAAACCTCAATTGAGGGGTTTTTGGAAAACTAATTCTAGAAAATACCATTTGGCCAAAATATTTTTATAAGATAATTCTATACTGGTCTATACACATGGCATGATCATTGGGAAAAGGTTTTGGGTCAAGTACATGAAGTATAAGAGTTGGAGGATTTATTTGATTTTTAGAGCACTAGCAAACAGTAGACAAAAGTCAAATCAAGCAAAGTCAAAAACACTCAAAAGTTTTTGCAAATCCACATTTTTAACATGAAAATTAGCTTAAGCAATGTGATATGAAAATCAGGGTGTGACAGAAGGAGTGGAGATGTGGGCGCGGAGGATGCACAACCGCCAAACGCCACATCGCGCCTCCTCTCCCACCGAGGCCACGACCAGCTTCGCCGCAGGAAGAAGCGCCGCGCCCGCTTCCTTAAGGAGCTGCCGCGGGCGTAGAGGCATACTTGCGGGGGCGGCCACGGCCCCTCTTCGACGGCGGCGAGGCAAACTCCTTCGGGGCCTTCCCCTTCTCCGCAGTGGACTGCTTCGTCAGTGGCGCCGTGGAGACCTCACAATAAGAAGAAGAGCAGGGAGCGAACAAGGAAGCAGACGTCATTGGCTTGAAGATGGCTTGGGGGCTCCCCCCTAGTCCCATTTATAGGACGGAGGAGCCCAACTGCCAGTCACTGCCGTCACAGCCATAACGACCCCGTCATCCGCGTCGGGGAGTTGTCAAGTCGCACGGTTGCCAAGACTGCGTTGGAAGCGGAGTCGCCACGTCCCATCCAACCGTCACGCGCCAGCCTGGCCCGCAGTCTTTTGGGGCATGCGGCGCTTCGCCCTCGACTAAGGCTTCGCCCCAAATCCAACGCCGCGCGCGCCTTCTGTGGCCTGATACGACCCAGCTAATCAACCAGCTGCCCAAGACCCTCGCGAGGGGGGCTAGACCTCGGGAGGAGAACGACACCAAGACCACCTCAGGAGCGGCCTCGGCTAGGTTGCTCCGGAGGGACGGAGAATCCAAGGACAAGCCTGCCTCAGGAGGATGCAGTGGCGCAAGAAGTGACGCACCGCACCAGCGGGTGCCAGCGCGTGACAGAGGTGCGGTTGCCATTTTGGTGCAAAGGGGACAACGCTGGCGCAGGTTCCCGAGGGGCGGTACAAAGGTTTTCCCTTTGGTGCAACAAGACTGAAGACCGCAAGGACGGCAGGGAGGATGTCACCACCGAGCCCACCAACGCGTCATCGCCTAATCCCTTTGCAGGGGAAGACCGCTTTTGTCAGGATAGGATCGTCCTTGTGTTCCCGCTTAAAATGACCATTGTGCGATCCCTTCACGCGTAAACATTTCAGGGGAAGAGGACCCTGGCAAGTATCTAGGATTCCCACCGTGCAAGGGGACGGATGGGATCAAGGGAGACTCCGCCTTCACACCAAGGAGCAAGAACCCTTGCCTCCTGACACTCGTGAGCTCTACTCCTGAGCTCATGAACCACTGTACTCGTTCATACTCAAGCCCTCCGGAGGCTAATCCACCAAAGCAGACGTAGGGATTTACACCGCAAGGTGGCCTGAACCTGGGTAAATTTGTGTGTGCTTTACTTGTTGCTTGCTTGAATCTCTTCGTTGGATGAGGGCGAGGCACTAGGTAGATGTGAGTGGGAGAGATCTTTGTTCATGCCCCTGTGTTCGAACTTCTTGGGTTTGCGGAGCCCGTAATCCAACAACCGCCCGGCGTCGGGGCATTTGGATCTAATCTCGGGGTGGTTTCGGTCTGATGCAGCAGTCTGTGTCAGCTTGGACCTAGGCCAACAAAGCCTCCGAGGAAGGTGAACGGGCCGCAGGCGTAGCCGCGGCAGAGCGTGACGCGGTGCTGAAGGACGCGAAGGCTTCGGAGGAATGTTGCCGGGAGCTAGAGGCCGAGCTGAAGACCCTTCGCGACCAGCAAGCCGCCGAGGCCCGCCAACTCAAGGCGCGCGTGGAGAAGCTAAAGGCCCAGGAGGAAGCGGTCACCGGCCGTGATACCGAGCTGGAGCAGCTGGCACGGGGGCCAGGCCATGGAGCATGGCCGCCTGAAGAAGCTGAAGGGGGAGGTAGAGGCGGAAACGGTTTAGCTAGAAGCCTAGGCAAAGGTTCTGGACGGAGACCGCACGGTCTTCGAGTCCCTCAAGCTGAAGTCCCGCACGGCCTTGTGAGAGCTTGACAGGAAGGGCCTGGAGGAGCCATTGGTGAATGCTCAGGAAGGCCCCACCGAGCTGCTGCCCCAATTCGTCAAGGCACTTGAGGGAGTCGTCAACAGGATCAGCCAAATGGTGGAAGGGAAGGCCCGTTCACCCTCTGCTTTGGCCTTGACGCGCGTCTTCATTCGCCTCCACCTGCACGACTCGAGTACTGACCTCGGGGCCCTGTTCAAGCCTGTGGAAGAAGAGCGTTGCGCGACCACCGCCGAAGCCATGAAGGACCTTGCGGACGCCCTGCTGGAGAAGTTCCTTGCTGTCGACCCAGCGCCACCTGCGGGTGACGGCGCCTCTCCCGCCGCAGCATCCGACGGTACCCAAGGCTAAAGATGAGTCCCACCGGTACCGCTTTCCTCCGTCCTTACTTCCTGTAATAGACATCGTGCCTCGTGGAGCCGTTTAGACTCATGCCTAGGTATTTGAAGAACAATATGTCTTGTAATAATTACTAGGATTCCGCGTCTTCCTTCCCTCCTGCCTTAGAGTTCTGCGTCGGCAGAGCCTGTCGGCTTCCTGGGAACCAGGGTACCCAAACTTGCCTGCCTGCGGGCCGCAACGCGCTCCTACCACGGTCCGGTACGGCCCCGCTGATAGACCAGCTGCCCAAGACCCTCGCGAGGGGGCTAGGACTCGCGAGGAGAATGACATCAAGACCCCCTCAGGAGTGGCCTCGGCTAGGTAGCTCCGGAGGGGCGGAGAATCCAAGGCAAGGCTTGCCTCAGGAGGAGGCAGTGATGCAAGCAGTGATGCACCACGCCAGCGGGTGCCAGCAAGCGCCAGCGTCGCCGTTGCCATTTCGGTGCAAAGGAGACAGTGCAGGCGCAGGTTCCCGAGGAGCGGGACAAAGGTTTCCCCTTTGATGCAACAAGACCGAAGACCGCAAGGACGACAGGGAGGATGTCACCACCGAGCCCACCACCGCGTTACCGCCTGATCCTTTTGCAGGCGAAGACCACTTTTGTCAGGACAAGAATGTCCTTGTGCTCCCGCTCAAAATGGCTGTTGTGGGATCCCTTCCCGCCTAAACATTTCGTAGGAAGAGGACCCTGGCCGCCTATATAAGTAGCTAGGATCCCCACCGTGAGGAGGGAGGTGGATCAGATCCAGAAACTCGGCCCTCGCATAAGGAAGCAAGAAAGCTTGCCTCCTGACCCTCCTGAGCTCTCCTTCTAAGCTCAAGAACCACTATATTCGTCCATATTCAAGCCCTCTCGAGGCCAATCCACCAAAGCAAGAAGTAGGGTTTTACACCGCAAGGTGGCCTGAACCTGGGTAAATTCTTGTGTGCTTTACTTGTTGTTCACTTGAATCTCTTCACCGGACGAGGGCGAGACGCTAGGTAGACGCGAGTGGGAGAGATCTTTGTTCACGCCACTGTGTTCGAACTACTTGGCTTTGCGGAGCCCGTAATCCGACATTTGGTGCGCCAGGTAGGGGGCGTGTCGAGATCTCACCTCTCCAATGACCTCGTCCTGCTCTCGTCGTCGACTTCGCTCCACTGCCATTGTGGACACACGCTGAGCACGCTCCGCCCGCCGCGTCGCGAACGTCGCTCAGACGGCGCCCACGGGCAACGGTGCGCCGCTTCGCCCCAACTCGCCAGTCGCCAACGCAGCCACCGACCCAGACGTCCACGAGTAGCAGGACTCGTTGCGGCCGCTGTCCGTGCGGTGCGATGGACGCACGGCGGTGCCGTCACCCTTGCCGGCCGCAGCGTCGTCCTCACTGGTCCGTCGCGGGCCGGTCTACCAGCAGCCTGCGCTATTGATGGCGCGGGAGCTCCTGCGCTATCGCCCGACGCATGACCTCTATGATGAGTGGCTCCACCGCATCACCGAGCTCGTCAAAGCCACCGGGGAGGCACCTTCACCAACTCACTCCTCCCGTCCCCCGTCACCCATGGCGGGGAACAAGGGCCATGGCGTCCTGGCTCCACCTCCACTCTACGGCGCCGGCCAGGAGGTCAGGCGCAAGGCTCCGCGGCGTGAGCCACCCCGCAGGGCCCATGCGCGCGACGAGGAGAGCTGCAAGGTGATCCCGCATCCCCAGGCAGGAGCTCGTGGGCCCCCTGTCCCGCAGCACCAAGACCGCGCACCACAGGAGGTGGTGGCGCCAGCGCCCGACGAACCAGCACCGCATGCGCAGGGGGCGCCTGCAATCATGAGCGTGGCTGGATGTCGTACCTTAGCTCCCGAGCTACGGCGCCTCATCTTGCCCGGCATGTTCATGCCGGATCTGCCTCCGCGCTACGCTCGTACCACCGACCCTACGGAGTTCCTCCAGCTCTACGAGCTAAGCATCGAGGCGTCCAATGGCACCGAGCAGGTCATGGCGAACTGGTTCCCCATGGCTCTCAAGGATGGCGCATGCTCCTAGCTCTTGAACCTCCCCGTGGGATCCATCTCCTCCTGGGAGGAGCTTCGTGAGCGTTTCGTCCCCAACTTCCAGGGCACCCGCGACCGAGCCCCGGGGGCCGCGGATCTGCGTCGCGTGAGGCAGCAGCTGGGAGAGACCCTTCAAAAGTACATCCAACGCTTCAACACCATGCGCCTCCGGATCCCCAGGGTCTCGGACTAGGCCATCATCTCGGCGTTCTCCGATGGCGTCCAGGACATCAGGATGAGGGAGGAGCTCACCATCCATGAGGATCTATGCACAGCCCTCAAGATGTTCAAGCTCGCGGCAAAGTGCGCCAGGGCGGAGGAAGGACGCCTCTCCCTCCAGGAGCTGCCTGAAGTGGAGGTTGACGACAAGAATACCAAGGCCAAAGAAGCAAAGCGCAATGGGCCCGCCATGTTGGCTGCAGAGCCAGAAGTGAAGCGTGGTTGTGGCTACGACGACCCCCCCAGAGACAACCGTTTGTACTGCGTCTTCCACAATGTCAATAGCCACAACACCAACGACTGTCAGGAGATCAAGGCAATGCGCGGCGAGCGCTTTGGATAGCGCCCTGAGCGCGACAACCGCGGTTACGGCCGCGGAGGAGGCTGTGGTGGAGGACGCTGGGACGGCAGGAACTCGCGCCAAGGGTGGCGTGAATAGACTCGTGAAGACCACTAAGAGGAGCAGCCTCGTGACACCCCCTGGCGCAACTAGCCTCGTGAGGGTCGCCCCCAGGGCAACGGAGGTTTGCCTCCGCTGCCACCACCGCCAAGAAGGAACGACGACGACCGCCAGGGAGATGGAGCAGGGGGCTTTCAGGAGCCGCGTGCGGTTCCATGCATATTGGGAGGAGCCCATGCTCCGGCTTCCCATCGCATCTTCAAGCAATTCGCTCGTGAGGTGAACGTGGCGCTTCCTAGGCCAGACGCCGCCCGCAACCTCAGGTGGACCAAGCAAGTCATCGCCTTCGACCCCAAAGACCAGCTCAAGTGCACCGCAGCCCGAGGCGCTCTCCCGATGCTCTTCACCCCGACCATCAGCAACGTCCTCGTGACCAAGACCATCATCGACGGTGGAGCAGGGCTCCACGTCCTCTCCGTCCAGACCTTCGAGACGCTCCAGGTCCCCTACGATCAGCTCCAGCCGACCAAGCCATTCTACGGAGTCACGGATGGCTCCACACTCCCAATGGGGAAGGTTTGCCTCGCCGTCACCTGTGGTGACCGTGACAACTATCACACCGAGCTCATCGACTTCGACGTCGCCAACATCCACCTCCCGTACAACGCCATCCTTGGGTATCCTGCCCTCGCCAAGTTCATGGCGGTGACCCATCACGGCTACAACGTCCTCAAGATGCCCAGGAGTGGCGGAGTCATCACGATCGCCTCTGATGAGAAGGAAGCGGTGCGTTCCCTGGAGCGTGCCTACCAGACCGCGGCGGTCGAGAGCTCCGATGAGGATGGAGCCATCTTCGCCCTGCAGACTGCCCCCAAGAAGAAGAAGAACCTGCCCGCCAACAGACCTCAGGACGCATGGGCTCCTGACGTGTGACGCCCGAGACCGACGTCCCAGAAGATTCCAGAAGATTCCCGAAGTTCCAGACGTTCCGGGCTGCCCGTGTGTTCTTTTGTGCTTGTGTTATTTATTTTTGCATTGCATCATGTCATCATGCCATCGTGTTCTTATTTTTGCATCTCAACTCAAATAAATCGTGTGGGCCTTCGGTCCATTTAAATCGAGGGAAGAATGACTTCTCTTTAAAACATATAAAAGCCTCTCAATATTTAGGGAGCTATATAATAAATATTCCTTTGCTTCGGAATCGCCCCAACACACTTGCAAATTTCCCCATGTCTTTTTCACTTAAAGTTTCACCGTCAAAAACCCTCCCTGTAATTCTTTTCCGTTGTTTCGAGATTCCTCAGAAAATTCGAACATTTTTGGACACTTCAATAATCAAGTCTTAGTTCAAACCCATTTGATTAAATTCAAATATGTTTGAATTATTTTCTGATCTGGCCTTTTGTATTTTTCTCCGGTCGTGCTCATTTTTACGAGCCCCAGAAAATTAACCTTTGTCCTAATTCTTGCCCTAACCCCCCTCCTCTTTTTCTTTTTCCTTTTCTTTCATTTTTCTGCTAAAAGAATCAGTTAAAGAGCAGAGGCCCACACCTCTAGGCCATCACCAGCCCAGCTTGGGGCCCTCCTAGCATCCCAGCCGCGGCCTCCTCCTAGGCCAGTACTCATCCAGCCGTCGGCCCATAGGCCACACCCCGCGCCCTCTTGGGCCTCCCATCAGCTGCAGGCCGCAAGCCCACCAGCCAGTCTCCATCTCCCCGCAACCCTAGCCCGTCTCATCCCGCAGCCTCGCTCCTCTCCTTTCCTCCCGCAGCACCGCCAGTCTCACCTCTCCCGCATCGATCCCAGCCCGATTCCCTCGCTCGCAGAGTCCAGATCCTCACGATCTCCCTTGTCTCCTCGCGTCGCCCCAGAGCCCCGATTCTATCATCCCGACGCCTCCTTCTCCTCCTGTCGCCTTAGGCAGCCGTCTGCCCCGAGCGGTGCCTCCGCGCCAGCGACGAACCAGGGCTCGACGCCCGCACGCCGCGAGCCGCGCCCGTCCCCGATGCCGTGGTCGCCCTCCCGTCTCCAGCAAGGCCCCGGGCGCCCGTACCCGCGGGGGCCATGCCCTCCGGCCGCTGGCTCGCCCGCACCCAGGCGCCTCGTCCGCGCCCCCTCTTCGAACGGGAGCAACCCTCCTCTCCCGTGAGCTCGCACCGCCTCCTGGCCACCGTCGCGCCCCTCCTCGTCGCACAGCCGCGGCCCTCCTCTTCTCCAGGCCCCTGCCTCGGCCTCTTCCTCGTCTGGCCTGAGCCAGCAGCCGCGCCCTCCTCCCGTCGAGGCCGTCCAGCACCTCCTCGCCATGGCGCACAGCCAGCCGCGGCCATTAGCAGCTCCGAGCAAAGGCCCCGTCCTTTTTCCAGATCGTCGTCGCCTCCCGTGCTGTTTTGTTTGTTTTGTTATGTTGCCGTGTGCTGTTGCAAGTGTCCAGGAACCGTTTCGTTTGCCATGTGGAGACCGAAGAACGGGGATGCATCAAGTTCCTCTACGGAAAACCCGAACGTCTACGAACCATGAACAGTACACGGCGACCCGACCAAGTACCCCGACATCGATGACATGAACAACTACGGACGAGAACGACTTCATGGACAAGTACCCCTACCGTCGCCGAGACCCTCAAGTACCTCTACGAACGGAACGACTACTCGTTGGCGACCTCGTGTACAACTACTTCCTCTCCGATGAACGTGAACGCCTTCTTCCTCTACGTCTCGAACCGCCCTGAAACGCACGCTTCGAAGGTATACCGAGACTACCCCGAGACGATGACCCGTGGATGCTTGTTGTGTTGTATGAGATGCTCCCTTGTGTGCATCGTGCCCGTTTAGTCTTTTGTCGTGTTCCTCGGTTGCCTCGTCGCCGACTCGTGGGAACTCGGTGACGGGATCGCCCCACCTTATCATCTTCCATGTCTCGCTCTCCGTTACCTTTTGCACCGGTCTCTCAACGAGATACCGGAACCGATATGATGCGTTGCATCATTTTCGGATCGTTGCCGTGGCACCCTTTCGTTCCACCACGGTGACAAATGCTTCTTATCTTCTTCATGTCAACCTTTTAATAAAATTGCATAAACTTGATCATGTCATCCGCATCATGTTAACAACACTAATATGTTTAATTGTTGTTGCTTAAAATTACTAAACATGCTCATGGGGATTTTCCGGAATTGTTGTTGTTCTTCCGGCCTCATTTAAAATGTCTAAATAGATAGTTTGTTTTTGCTTCACCTCTTGCCATGTTAACAAACTTTTAATCTTGTCTTGTTAATAACTAGAGTCAATTAAATAATTAAAATGTGGTGTTTCGTCAATATGCAACTCGTTGCATATTGAGCTCCACTTAACTTGTAGTTTTGTTTGTGCACTTGCCATGCCATGCATATTTAAACCGGACATGCATCATGCTTGGATGTGCATCGTATGCCATGTTTATGATATGTGTGTTTACCGTGTTGTTTCCTTCTTTCCGGTTGCTTCTTTTGTTAGCTTCGGTTTCGTTCCGGAGTTGTGAGGATTCGCTCGACTGTTGCTCCGTCTACTTCATGGATCCTTTCTTCTCCCTTGTGGAATTCCAGGCAAGATGACCGAACCCCGATAACATTACTATCTTTGCCTATTCCTAGTAGATCCGCTCTATAGTTTTGCCTCGATGCCCATGATCTTCTTGTCAGCCTCCTACTTGTAACCATTGCCCTGTTTAACCAACCTACCTATGCAAACTGTTGCTTGGCTAAGTACGCTTCGCTCAGCCCTTCTTATAGCATTGCTAGTTGCAGGTGAAGATTGAAGATGCTTGCTTCATGTTGAAGTTTGGTTGGGTTATATCACACTATATAAATGCTTAAAATGAAATCATCTATATACTGGCAAGGGTGGAAGGCTAAGCCTTTTGCTTGGTGATTAGTTCCACTCATGCCGTTAGGAACCGTATAAACCGGTGTTATGTTCCTTGATTATGCGTTCCTAACACGGTTGGGGTGTATGGGACCCCCTCGATAAACCGCTAAGTGCTAAGTCATTTCCAGCAAATCCCAACATTGGTACTATTTGCCTCATAATAACAACTTAAATAATTAATTAATTGCATAGGGGGTCATGTCCCCGAGGATTCCTAATTCTACATAGCAGGGGGGGCCAGTGCTGATGGTGTTGGTCCCAAACGGGGAGTCTGCGGGGTCACCACGAGGAAACTCGAGGATTGATATAAACCTGTAGAATCGCCCATCCGGTCGTGTCCTGAGACTTAGATACGCGCGGCTACTATCAGGGTGTCGACACGCCGGGAGGATTTGCTGGATTAGCCTTACCTTAGTTCGGTTTAACTTGAGCACGGGATTCAGAGAATACTCGGGTCTTCCCACCTTGGAGTTGCGACTCCGCGGATCGTGGGCTTGTAATGGGTCAAGTTGGAACCCCCCTGCAGGGTTATGAACTTTCGAAAGCCGTGCCCGCGGTTATGTGGCAGATGGGAGCTTGTTAATATCCGGTTGTAGATAACTTGACACAATGTTTCAATACACTACCAGCGTGTGTACCGTGACTGTCCATTTCCGAATAGGGATTCGGGAGTTGAACACGGTGGGGTTATGTTTGACGTGCTTTAGCTAGGATCACTTCATGATCATCTCTCAACCGAGGCACTTCTCTTCTCGCTCTCTTTTGCGTAAGTTAGTGCTAGTTGCTGCTGCAGACTCTTGTTGTTCCTTCACCTCTCGTTCTTTCTTCAGCCTTGTCCTCACCCAAGGCTTAAATAGTCGTGTTACCCGAGAACGGGATTGCTGAGTCCTCTGTGGCTCACAGTTACTTCACCACACCAGATGCAGGTTCAGCCAAGTTTGATGCAGGAGTTGGATCAGTTCTTCACAGGGAGCTCGATGAAGAGTTTGGCCGTATGCTTGTGACGTCTCGATGATCAGTAGTGGTTCTTCTACTAGGATTCGATCCTGACCTGTGGCTTTATGTTGTTTTGGTATCTTTCTTTTGGTTCTTCGCCCGTAGTCGGGTTGTGATGTTTTGAATGATGATTTGCTTATGTAATGTATTGTGTGAAGTGGCGAGTGTAAGCCAACTATCTCCTTTTGCATTTTAATCCCTCTTTTACATGAGTCGTGCAAAGATACCAAACTTGAGATCATTCTAGGATGGGCTTATATCTTTAAGTCGTGCCTCGACACGTAGGAGATATAGTCCCATCCTGGGCATTACAAGTTGGTATTCAGAGCCTTCTCCAACCTAGAAGCCCCCACTGATTGATCGAATCGTTGACGGTTGAGTCTAGGCACACACTTGAAAATGTTTTGAGTCCTATATATATCGGAGAGTAGGATTTCTTTTGCTCCTCTTCTCTTTTCACTCTGGTGAGGACTCCTGACGATTAATTTGTCTCTTCTACTCTCAAAAATTGCACCAAATTTTTTTTAGGTTCTCGCGAGTATTGTTTGGATTGTTTCGATGTCTTTGTGACGAGAACATTGTTCTCGATGCCTCCTGTCATTAGGGGTTGTGGCAGTGTCCCGGGGAGTTGAGCTCCGAGGTGTTGTCGTCACAAATCCATCGCGGCAGTACTAAATACATAAGACGGTCGACATCGAAAATCTCTCCTATACGGCCAGTGGCAAGATAACCCCGACATCACCCAGTACTGGGGAGGTAGTTCGGGAGTATTGCCATAGCTTGTATAGTGGATGCGTTTCGAAGGTCCGAGGTAAACAGTTTCCGAGAACAACTGGTTATGTGTTGAAGGATGGATAAACCTGGATGTAGGTTTAGAGTTGATTGCGCGGTGCTTCCCGTGTATCCCCAACACCTGATTGCATAACTGGAAACTTTCGGAAATCTATAGGTGGGTTCATCCAGTAGTTCTAGGCATTCTTCCAACGGATGCTCGATATGAAGTTTGGGGTTCTACATTGAGTGAAGTGGTTTTATGGACTTGTTCTGATCGGGAGTTGCATCTTAAAGGGTTCTTGGCTATGCTGATCCGGGGATTGCAAAACCCTTTTGTAACACGTTCCATGAGCTTTCAGCACGAAGATGTCGAACGAAGCTTCTATCTTGTATTTGTTCTATCTGTTCCTTATTCCTTTTTATTTACCTTTTGTTCTCCAAGTGGCTTCTCGACTAGTTGATGTACCTACGGAATTCATCCGTTCAATTCTCTGTTCGGATGATATTGTGAAGATCATGTTGCATATCTATCCTTTGTTTCGTTTTGATTCTGGTATTCGAGTTGCTTCGATGTCAAAGGTTGATTCCATACCCTCTCAGGACGGGCTCGGGGGCTCTCCTCTGGAGTGTCTCAGGCCTGACCAGCGTCTCGAGGGAGGTGTTTGGGCACCACCTGCAAGCGTGTCTCGACGCGCATTTTTGTGAGCCCATCGTGAGCCGTACAACGCTGGGGGCTCAGGACTTCATCGACTAGGTTACCAAGGAACTTCAGTACACAAGGCTCATCCGCGGTGGGCATAACCGCATGATGCCAAGCTCACTTACCCGCAACCCGAGCGACCACTTCCGACTTTTGCATCGACGTCGCGGGTCTCAGCCGAGCTGCTTCTTTGGAGTCCTTCTGGCCGACGGTCGTTGGCGAAGGAGGGCCCTCCCCTGCAGCTACGTCCGCATGCTGTTCGGCTTCCGCAACGCAACTGCCATGTTCCAGCGCCTCGCGCGGCAAGCTTTGGGGGCTCGGGAGGCTCAGTGGCAGGCGGTCCAGACGGAGTGAGAGCCAGCCCCCCGCGACCACTGAGGGCCTCCGGAGCCCCTGGGCCTCAGGAGCCCGATGATCCTCAGGAGCAACCCGCACGGCTTGCGTTTTCAGTTACCCCAACTCTTCTTCGAGAAGTCTCAGGTGACATTTCAGGTATTCAATCAAGGAAAGCCCCCGGGCTGCATCATCCTCGAACTGTTGGGGGCTATGCCCCAGAGCTGTCTCTTTTTGCGCATGAATCAAGGCTAGTTGTTTCTTCCTATTTGCATTATCTATATGCTTGGCGCTCTCACCGCCACTAAGGTCGTGAGCCCTTCCGAGCCCACTCGCGACCGCCCCATGATTAAGGACTGGCACGGCGTCTGTGCTCGGGTCCGTTCGTGCAGCGTCACGAAACCCAAGGGCTGAGCTCTGTCTCGTGAGCCATTCCCGTGACGTCACCTCCCGTGGTCCTTGGTGCCTTGTTCTCGCATGGGCTAATCGTGGATGGGTAAGTAGGGGCCCGTGGGAGGTGCCTCGCTCACACAGGAACCGCGCGCCGGTTGTTTGTTTTGGACTGTTGCATGAGAAGATTGGGCACGGCGTCTGTGCTCGGGTCTGTCCCTGCAGCGGCGATAAATACAGCGGCTGAGCTCTGTCTTACGGGCCAGTCCCGCTAACGTCACCGCCTGGCGTCATTGTTGTTGCGGCCTTCTCATGCGATGACCTCTAGAGATGCACTTGCCACGGGTCGACAAAACACCTCTCTTTTCACATTTTGCAGAAGAAGACTCAGGCGCAACCTGCCTCAGGGTAGGGTCTCATGAGTAATGCGTAAGCTCACGAGAACTTATTCAGAGTCATTCAGCTCATCCACAGGAGGGCCCATATACACCTTGGTTGTCTTGCCGTGGAAACCACATGTCAGGACGGGGCTGTACACGCCCCAGAGTCTCTCCCAGTGGGAGGCTCCCTCCCACGGTCCAGTGGAAGTGCCATGCTCCGCGCTCGCAGAACCATCCGAGGAGCGGTTATGCCCACGAACCACTGGAAGCACCAAGCTCCGCGCTAGCCGCTATGACCGAGGCCCGGTCATGCCCACACTCCGCGCAAGTGTGGTAGCTCTATGCTCCGCGCTAGTTATAAACAACTGAGGGTGGCCCCCATTGGTCGCACCAACCTGAGGGAGCTTTTTAGCTCACGACGCTCACAACTTCTTCTTGGATGGGTGTCGCGAGGAGGGCTAGGCACGGGGGCTATGCTCAGGTCATGCCTCGCAGACACCACCCTACCAGGTGCCCAGACACCTGGCTTTCTCGTGCCCCCATCCTAGGCGAAGGCTCGTGAGCAAGGTATGGTGCTCGTTCTCCCTCATAAGAGCCGTTCGTACGCAAAGGGGGACCCCTGGGCATTGCGACCCAGGGGCCTCACCAGCCACATAGCCCCTCATTTCTTGAGTCTAGTTATTATGATAACCCCGATCACCTCAAGGGCTCAATGGTGATCGAGGTATGCGCGGGGTTGGGCCCTGCTGACGCAAAATGCAAACGGGATCACTTGAACGTCAAGGGGGACCCCTGGGCATCGCGACCCAGGGGCCTCACTAGCCACGTAGCCCCTCATTCCTTGAGTCTAGTTATTTTGATAACCCCGGTCACACGGAGGGCTCAATGGCGATCGAGGTATGCACGGGGTTGGGCCCTGCCGACGCAGAGCACCTAAGAAAACATGAAAGGAAGCAAGCATGGAAATCATCAAGTTCAATCTAGTTATTACAATAGTATCAATTCCTCCAAATTCAAACGAGTCATTACGCATCCCCGAGGCACTTGCATCTCTCTCATCTGAACAGGAATAGGGCAGGCATCACCAAGCGCGTCATCACCAGTCTCCGCCTACTCGGCCGCGGCAGCAGCAACCCGGAGGAATGCCTTCGCCAGCTCCTTGACCTTCGCCTCCAAGCCCTCAGCAGCCGCGCCCTCTATGTTCGGTGGCCTGGGAGCGACCGCTGCCACCTCCTCGCGAAGATGACTCAGGCGCAAAACCTCGAGTCCCAAGAAGCACAGAGCCTCGCCCCTCGGGAAATGTGACAGAAGATCAAGTGCCACTGCCGCCTGACCAAAAGGGATCACTAAGATAAGCTTTCAACGCCCGCATCTACTCGCGTACCTACACCTCCACCACTGTAATCATGAATTCGCTGGAGCATGACCGCCCCTCTCGACGGCCCTAGTTGACGATTACCTACACGCCAAGAGGGACCTCCCGAGCATCGCGCCTCGGGGGCTCTTACCAGAACCTGGGCCGCTTACCTCCTGGCCTTGAACACGGCATCACGACCTGGCACGCCAGCGACGACTGAAGTTTTTCTTGGGACCGGGTCTTGCAGGCGTAGGGGCCTAAACTAACGCAGAGACATGAGAAAGGGAAAGTCCTGCTCCAGCAAATGGCCTCATGAGGAACATAAGTTTATAACATCAGATAATAGAAAAAGTAACACAAAGGATTTACACGCCCTCATGGGGCCGTCCATGGATGTCTCTAAGGGACCAAGCTAAAGAGGGCCATTCTTGAAGGAATGCGGCCCGGACTCCTTCAACGACGCGGCGCTAGGAAGACGTTCTTCCCTTCCGGCGATTGGAACGGCGACTCGGCGGCTCATAGCTCTCGTCGGAGCTAGAGGCCGTCTCAGGAGAAGCATAGCTGCTATCGGAGGAGTCGGAGGCACAACCGATGGTGAGCGCCTGGCCCCTGGCCTCGCTGCCCTGGCAGCATGGGGGATGGTCGCCGGCGAGCCCATCTCCCGCGTTGCACGCCAGCCGACAGCCGTCAGCCCCGAAGACCTTGAAGGTCTGTGTGGCCATTCTGTCTAGCACAAAATGAAGAATATGCCTTCCGGTGGGGGTGCAGGCGCGGCGCACCACGCCCCATCCCCAGGTCATGAAGACCTGACCGGAGGAGACAACCTCCACGTCGACATATGAAGGGGGAAGGTGGCACCCTTCATGCCGCAGCTGCATCATCACGCGGCCGCGAGCCGGGAGCACCTCCTTCAGGAATGGAGGAAGAAGGATCCAAGAATGCGGAGGGGCACCCGCCCACATGATAAATTCGCGGACGTCATCTTCAGTATGAGACGGCGGCAGGGCGCGTGAAATCAACCGTCTTTCTAGGCGGCTGACCACACAACCCCCATCGTCGTCCCCGCTTTGTCTGCCTATCGCCAGACCACCCAAGGGAAGCGGGAATCCTGGTGGCGCCCGCGTGCACCATGTACGGGCATCCGCCAGTCTCAGGGGCGCTCTTGGAGAATCAGGGTGCCTCTTCTTCGGAGGAAGCTGCTCGGGCTCCACCAACGGGGTCTTCCCCTTCTCCGCGGCTGAGAACCTACGAATCGGCGCCATGAAAAGCCCTCGGAGAAGTGGGAAGAGTAGGCGGTAATCTGCAACAGTCGAATGAAGGACGTGGCGCCTCACCCCCGTTATAGGTCAAGAAGATCAATCGCCGGTCACTCACGCGCGGCCATAATGACCCTGCCACCCGTGCCAAGGAGTTGACATGTCACACTGTTGCCGAGACTGCATGGGAAGCGGAGTCACCCACGTCTCATCCAACCATCACACGCCAGCCAGGCCCGTAGCCTTTTTTGGGCTCGCGGCGCTCCGTCCTCGGCTAAGGCTTCGCCCCGAAGCCAACTCCGCGCGCGCCTTGGGCCCGGGGGCACTGTCAGAGTCCTGGGAACCAGGGTACCCAGACTTGCATGTCTGCGGGCCGCGATGCGCTCCTACCACAGCCCGGTATGGCCCAGCTGATAGACCAGCTGCCCAAGACCCTCGTGAGGGGGCTAGGCCTCGCGAGGAGAACGACATCAAGACCCCCTCAGGAGCGGCCTCGGTTAGGTAGCTCCTGAGGGGCGGAGAATCCAAGGCCAAGCCTGCCTTAGGAGGAGGCAGTGACGCAAGCAGTGACGCACCACGCCAGCGGGTGCCAGCGCGCACCAGTGGTGCAGTTGCCATTTCGGTGCAAAGGAGACAGTGCAGGCGCAGGTTCCCGAGGAGCGGGACAAAGGTTTCCCCTTCGGTGCAACAAGACCGAAGACCGCAAGGACGACAGGGAGGATGTCACCACCAAGCCTACCACCGTGTCACTGCCTGATCCTTTTGCAGGCGAAGACCACTTTTGTCAGGACAAGAACGTCCTTGTGTTCCCGCTCAAAATGGCCGTTGTGGGATCCCTTCCCGCCAAAACATTTCGGGGGAAGAGGACCCTCGCCGCCTATATAAGTAGCTAGGATCCCCACCATGAGGAGGGAGGTGGATCAGATCCAGAAACTCGGCCCTCGCATAAGGAAGCCAGAACTCTTGCCTCCTAACCCTCATGAGCTCTTTTCCTGAGCTTAGGAACCGCTGTATTCGTCCATATTCAGGCCCTCCCGAGGCCAATCCACGAAAGTAGGAAGTAGGGTTTTACACCGCAAGGTGGCTTGAACTTGGGTAAATTCTTGTGTGTTTTACTTGTTGTTCACTTGAATCTCTTCACCGGACGAGGGCGAGACGCTAGGTAGACGCGAGTGGGAGATATCTTCGTTCAGGCCCCTGTGTTTGAACTTATTGGGTTTGCGGAGCCCGTCATCCGACAGAGCCTGACCCCGCTCATACATCATCCGCCACTGGCTCGTTCGGATCGCCAGGACGAGACCAGGGAGTGAGGGGCTACGTGGCTAGTTAGGCCCCTGAGGCGCGATGCTCAGGAGTCCTCCTTGACGTACGAACGGGCCTTGGAAACAAGACATGAAACCATGCCTTTGTTTTCTATGTCGGCAGAGCCGACCTCGCGCATACCTCAGCCACCCCTTGCTTGTCCGGATTACCAGGACGATACAAGGGAGTGAGGGGCTACATGGCTACTTAGGCTCCTGAGACGGGATGCTCAGGAGTCCCCCTTGACGTGCAAACAGACCTTTGAGTGAGAATAGGTAGCTAGGCCTCGTTGTTCTACGTCGGCAGGGCCCGACCACGCGCATACCTCAGCCGCCGCAGGCTTGTCCGGATCGCCAGGACTAGACCAGGGAGTGAGGGGCTACGAGGCCAGTTCGGCCCAGAGGCCCGATGCTCAGGGGTCCCCCTTGACGTATGAACAAACCTTCATACCTGTTTGGCGGGGTGTGCGCTAGGCGTGACCTGCGCGCAGCCCCCACGCTCAACCCCCGTCGCGTGGCTCTCCCGAGGGGAGGCGTTGCAACGAGGCTTGGCACCGAGCCTACCAGTTCCCCGAGGTTGGTGTGGCCAAGGGCAGCCCTTGGTTGTTTATCACAAGCATGGAGCATGACGCTTCCTCACTTGCACGGGCATAGCTGCTCCTCGACCGTCTCGACTGCCAGCGTGGAGCATGGTGCTTCCACTGGTGCGTGGGTGATGGCTCGCTCTGAGTGGAGCCCCCGGGGCATGTACAGCCCCGCCCTGACGCGTGCCATGCTCGTCAGGGCACACGAGGTGTGTATGGGCACTCGTGAGCCAGCCCGAGACTCACGAGGACCTACCTCAAGGTGGGTTCCTCCTGGTCTTGATCCCTAGTAGCTGCGGGGGGG